>VYZV01010014.1:336-29665 GCA_013401275.1 Pandion haliaetus
GGTTTATAATTTAGGGTACAGAATACTATTGTATACAGAGAACAAAAACTGTTTCATAAGGCTTTGAAAACAGATGTGTAAGGAAAAAAATTTTTAATATTATAGGTTTTTTTTAAAAAGTGAGAAAACCATTATCAGTAGACTGGGGTTAAAAATGAATTATCTAATGGTAAATAACTCAACCTTGATAAATCACAGAGGAAGTGTACCTAGTGTAAAAGCAGCATCTCATGAGATTTTGCACCCACGTTACCAAAAAAGGTGTTCTTTGGATGGGCAGAAAGGAAAAACCCAAGAGTCAAGCCAGCTGAAGTGGCCATCTCTTCTTACTATTTTTAAATGGAGACAAAGTTTGGAAGAGCGCCTACTGAAGAAGCACAAAACTAGCTTGAATTGTTTTCAGGTAATGTGTCAGTCACAGAATATCTTGGCTGTTATAAGTAATATGATTAAACATAATCAGCAACTGCATGTGGTTGTGTCTGAGAGATTAATGTTAGATACGTATGGCATATATCATTCCTAATTTGCACTAATGGTTTGGGAACTTGTTATGAATATGTTTTCAGAATTTTTATTGGTTCATGGCCAAGTATATGATGTTTTGAAAGTCTAAGTCAGTTCTTATTGATGCTTTCTGAAGTGTCAGCAAATATAATTTAGTAGGTTTTGCTGAAAATCATGGAGTCTTCTTTGCACCATCTCAGTTGAGAGTTCTGAAGTAAGGGATAATTCATTTTGAATATAAATATGGCTATATTAATTTTGCAGTGCATATAATAAGTGTTTTGTAGTATTATATTTCAGAGATTACAGATGAAGTCTTATTTGCTCTGCATTATATTTTTTCTTATTTGATTAAAAGCAAATTGAAAATAAAAATGTTTATTGTAAACATAGCAATTATGAAAGAAGAATATTGACAGTCACTGTAATGCTTGCAAGACTGTGCAAGTTCTTACCATGTTTCAACTCCACAGTTTGGAGTCCCACATTAAACTGCATGAAATAAATATGTATTTGGAAAAGGTAAAAATACAATAAAAATGGTATCTCAATATGACTCGGTAAGAGCTTTAAGTTCAAAGTCTTCTGATGATTTCAGTGCAAGCAGAATTTCAATAATAATCTCTAAATACAACACTGGAATATTTATTACTAGCAGTGTTAGAGATTAATATAATAGACTGTATATAATGCTATGTATATCTGTTTTCAGGATACTTGTGCAGTGAACTTAGTTTCTTCTATTATGTTACTACTCTGATTTAACAAATTTATTCTCATCAAAGCTGTTACTCATAAATGGACAGTTATAATTCATTGATATAATGGTATCTTGTTCTAAGTTAACCTTCAACCTAAGACAAAACTTAACTGTGCAAAAGAGTATAAAGCATTTTTTAATGAGCAATGGATTATATTATAGTTCTGGTAGCAGTGCTTGAGTGACAACAGTGAGTGGGTCATAACAATCATTCACAATTCCATTCTTTTCAGAATCTTCCCTTTTTAAAGTTAAATGCAGCGCAGGCTGTAGTAGAAGATTATTTTAAAGAATTCTTGTACTGTTCATACTCAGAGTAATCATTTACAGAATGAACTGCTTTGTACTCATTTGACAGTGTTAAGCGGCAAAATCAAAAAACCCTCTGAAAACGCTTTTTTTCCCCCACCTTTTCTTGGACATCTCTTTATCAAAAAAATCCAAACCCAACAAATTCTAGATATGATATATTTTAGAATTTACTTGTCATGTTCTCATGAAATAAAACAGAATTCTGTTTAAATGTTCCATAACACACATGACTTTGATTAAAACAAATCTGTAGATTTTTTATCTTTCCATCATTAGTGTGTGCTAGTGGAGGCAAAAATTGTTGAAGGAGGCAACTTTGTGTAAATCTAAATAGAGATATCTAAAATACCATCATGCTTAACACAGAAAAATCTGTAGATACTGGAATACAGGTAGATTTGCCATTACAATATAAACAAGACAAACTTTATGATGCTGTATCAATTTTCATATTATGATGTGTATGAAATGATTTGCGGAATCTCTGTAGCAGCTTGGTATTGACTTTGAGTGTAGGTGATTGTGTCTTAGGAAGAGGGGAAACAAGAGCATAATAGGTTGGGTTCATATATGGCCTAATTTGACTTTGGAATGAATAGTCAAGAATTATATTAATTAGGTAATGACAAATTGTGAGTTTAGGTAGCAAAGACAGTCTGGATGATGAATTGCAAAAGGATCTTAAAAGAGTGTGAGATAAAATGGCTGATGAAATTTAGTAAGAATGATTGTAAAGAAGTGCACATGGTGGTGGAGACTGGGTGAACACTTTTAACAAGGTGGGCTCTGGGTACCTGGGACAGAGGTCTTAGAGTCATGATAGTTCCCAGACAAGATCACCTCAGTAGTGCTAAAAAAACCACAACAACCCCCCAAACTGAAATCCCCAAACCCTTCTCCCATAGTAGAGATTATTAGAAAAGAATAGAGCATGGAAAAAGGCCAACGTGACCAGAAATGAAGAGAACAGAAATGGAGCGCCAGGCAAGAGTTACCCTTTCAAAGGGGTAACCTTGAGGCAAGAGGAAATAGGATTGTGGGATATTTTCACCTCTTGAAGCAAATGATGGGGAGATGCAGTATATAGGCCATCTTTAGGACAGTGCACACAGCATGGGGGCCACATATCCCAGCAGGCCATAGTCCAGAAGGTCTCTGAGCTTGGTAAAATCAGCCAAGAACATCCTCAGGTGCAACAGCCAGAGCAGAGGAAGTCCTGCACTGTGTACAACTGCTAAGATACTCCATCCTCCAGCTCATCCAAATTAGCTGCTGGAGAGGGACGGATGACAGAGGTGCACACCTAGACAGAGCAGCTATGTTGTGTGGATAAGCTTATTGTGCCAGGTGGTAGCATTATGGGGTTACACAGCACCAAGGTGGAGAGGGAGGTGCTGATCTCTTCTCCCTGGTATCCAGTAACAGGACCCATGGGAATGGTTCAAAGCTGTGCCAGGGGATGTTTAGACTAGACATCAGGAAACATTTCTTTACCAAGAGGATGATCAAACACTGGAACAGGCTCCCTAGAAAGGTCCATAACCCAAGCCTGTCAGTGTTCAAGACACATTTGGACAATGCCCTTAACAACATGCTTTAACTTGTTCAGCCCCGAATTGGTCAGGCAGTTGGACTAGGTATGTCCTTGTACGTCCCTTCCAACTGAAATATTCTATTCCAGTCTAGTCTATTCCATTCCATTCCAGGTATTCCTGTGCTACTTGGGGTGGAGGAAGGCCCCATTTCCAAAGTTTGGTATCTGAGGTCATGCAGATTTTGGTTAAGGAATTGCAGTAGTCCTCAACTCTCCTTTCTGCTCTTACAGAACAGTGGGAGATAAGTTCCTAGAGCAGGAGTCAGCACACCCACGTATAGAAACTGGGTGGGAATTGTCCTTTTTCCTCTCCTGGCTACTGTGGGACACAATATATCGGGGAGATGGCCACTTGGTCCAACCAGTATTGCTGTTCTTACGTTCTTCTATTTGGTTGGGAGGTAGTGTCTTTGACAAATTGTTGGTTTTTTTGGTTTTATACTTGTTTTGGCTATGGGAAGAGTTAATTTTCTTCATACTAGCTAGTATGGGGCTATGTTTTGGATTTGTGATTAAAAAAGTGTTGATAACACAACGATGTTTTAGTTATTGCTGAGCAGTGCTTACACAGCATGAAGGCCTTCTCTGCTCCGCAGACTGCCCTGCCAGTGAGTAGGCTGAGGGTGCACAAGAGGTTGGGAGTGGACACAGCTGGGACAGCTGACCCCAGCTGACCAAAGGGATGTCCCGTACCATATGCCTTTGTGCTCAGCAATAAAAGCTGGGGGAAGAAGGAGGAAGAAGGTACATTTGGAGTTACGGTGTTTGTCTTCCCAAGTAGCTGTTACGCCTGATGGAGTCCTACTTTCCTGGAGATGGCTGAACGCCTGCCTGCCAATGGGAAGTAGTGAATGAATCCCTTGTTTTGCTTCGCTTGCACAAGCAGCTTCTGCTTTACCTATTAAACTGTCTTTATCTCAGCCCACGAGTTTTCACACTTTTACTCTTCTGATTCTCTCCCTCATCCCACTGCGGGGGAGTGAGCGAGCGGCTCTGTGGGGGTTAGCTGCCTACTGGGGTTAAACCACAAGAGGTTTTTTAGCAGAACATTAATTTTATCGTGACTTACCATACCTGAAAATGAAAAATTAAGTTTATTCCAGCTTACCTAAATTTTTATTAAAAATCATAATATTATTCAGTTTGCAGTATGCTTTGAAGTGCCTGTGAGAAGCAAAAAAAGGAGAAAAAGATGGTGAAGATGTCAGGTGAAAAAGAAACTCTGTCAGACATAAGCAGGCTCATCATGCCTCAGAGAAGGTATGCATACAGTCAGACCAGCCTGTTTTAAAGACTTCTACTTAAAATTTGTTTGGGGATGAACATACAGTGGTAGGTGATTGGATTTATTGCTTTGGGAACCCTGATTTAAAAAGTGATGAATCAAATTGTCTTCTCATGGTGAAGTTCAGTCTGCTTTACTAAGATTGGGATGCCTACTTACTGCTGCTTGTCATGCCTTGTGGACTTGGATTAGCACCAGGGACTCATGAAACAGCACAAGTGGATTCTGTAATCTCTCACTAACCTCAGCAGGTATTTCACCTGCAATACCACGTGCTTAAATGGCTGAAAGTTTGGCCTGGAAACAGCCTTTTAGATGTCCTTTTTCTTTTTTTTTTTTTTTTTTTTTTGCCTCTGAGCAAGAGAAATTACTATCTTATTGACAGTCAAATGAGACTGCTTTTAATTGTGCTGCATAATGAGTTTGGAGCCCTTCTCACCTTACCTCCATAGTCCTTTATCGTTGTGCGTGTTCAAAATCTGATGTTTAAGGTTCCTTGCAGTCTGAGAACTCAGGGAAGTCCTTCACTGACTAAATAAGGTCTCTCTTGAATCCTTTTACCGGTGAACCCAGGTTTTTCTCTCACAGATGCTATCATGATAGCAGCAGTTTTGACTTAAAGATCACATATGCTGTATACATGTCACATTTTATGTTCGCTTTTCCAGTCTTTAGCTCCCCTGAGGGGTCAGTATTCATCATGGACAGTGCTGTATATTTAGCTTCAACTTAAGTTGAGTGCCTGCCACAAAAATGTTCAGGGTGTAATTTTATTAAGGGGGGGGCAGAAATTAAGCATTTTCCTTTTCCTGTGACTTGCAGTTGGTTGCATGCAGCATGCTGTGCCACCAGTTGTGTACAAAAAAAATCTGTGTTTTTTTGAGGCTACTCCGTATGAGGACCTCTAAGTCCTCCGCAGGGCTGCTCTCAATCCATTCTCCACCCAGCCTGTGTTTGTGCTTGGGATTGCCCCGACCCATATGCAGGACCTTGCACTTGGCCTTGTTGAACTTCATGAGGTTCACACAGGCCTGCCTCTCAAGCCTGTCCACGTCCCTTTGGATGGCATCCCTTCCCTCCAGCATGTCGACCACACCACACAGCTTGGTGTTGTTGGCAAACTTGCTGAGGGTGCACTCAGTCCCACTGTCCATGTCGCCTGATGTAGCAGGTCTTTCCTCCTAGCTATTGTAGTTTGTTGAACTCTAGTGTCCCTTATTACAGAATTGAATGGCAGAAAAATTTATTCAATTTCTTAATGTAATTTTACTCTCATTAGACAGGGAAACTACTATCTGTAATTGGTTTACTGCATAAATCTTTCATGGCCACAACAAACCCTTGTGGTAAGAAATACAATCTTCCTTCCCTTCTCCCCAAGTCTTCCCCTGCTGTCGTCTTCATCTTTCCTTCTGGTTTTGTTTTTTGAAGTGCCAAGGTAGGGAGTTTCAAAGGCAAAGAATGAGAGACAATAAAAGCATGTTTCTTTTGTTTCACATGTACAAAGCAGTTGTCTTCTGGAGGCAGAAACTGCAACTCCCTTAATAACAGGTCTTAATCTACTATACTGAGGTGATAATCATATAGATATTTCTGGACTACTTCTATACTAAATGCACATAGGTCAATATTACAAGACCTGGGTTAGCACCACTAAGAATGATGTGAAACGCTTGGTAATTATAAATAGCGTGCACCAAATTATTTTCTAAATGCTTATGTTCCTGTACCACTTCATCACACACAATTTGCTGGTGAACTTTAAGAACTGATTCTAGAAAACAATATAGTAAAGGTAAGAACTTGTAGCTGTGCCCTGTCCTTTCATGGTACAAGAGTTCCACTGAAGAGATCAGAAGGGGTAGAGCTGGAGAACAGCATTTCATGTTATGAAGCTCTTCTCTAGTATTTGACTGCAGTCTGACTTGTGTAAGACAAATTTAGCTTTTAGATTACTAGGTTTAATAAAATCCAAAACGGAGAAATATTCCCAGACTGGAAAGAAAACATGATATAATTTTACACAAGCTTAGGAACATCAATAAGCAGTAGATGGGACTGCTGTGGATTGAATTGGAAACCGTCTTTTAGAATTCTGTCACTGTGGTAGATAAGCACCACATAAAATGTGGCTTTAATATTTGAAACCTAGAAACATTGCCGCTCAAAGAGTTTTTATTAAGGGAGCTGGAGTATTGCTTTGCTACCTCACTTGAAAGGGGTTTATAGGTACATTTTATAATTATATTCTTTGTGTTAAAAGTAAAATTAGCCTGCAAAACACTCAGAAGACACATTTGGAGTTTTATAGCCAATGTTTATTTGTCTAAAGCAGTGTCTTGCTGGACATCCTGGTCTAATGTGAACTATGGTAGAAGCAAAGCTGGTATTTACTTTCAAGTTTCTTGTATCTGTCTTCTGCAGGACACAGTTTTCAGTGTGTGAAACTGGAAACAAGTGTGATACCAAATCACGGTATGATGCCAGAAAGTGTGTCTAGAAAAGCTGAAGGAGGAGTTCATACTATGGATGGCAAAAAGGATCACAGAGATCTACTAAAGTGAAAGTGGTCACTGTTCTGCTTCTAAATATTGATTGTAAAGGGATGGATGCCCTTGAATTTATCTTTTTTTTCTGAAACTTCAATAGTTCCTGCAATTAAAATCTTAGACTTTGCACTCAGAGGAAAGTGTTTGTTGTTGAATAGGTAATGGGGCTAATAAAGCTGCAGTAATACATCCTTGATTCCTAGCACAATCTTTTGTGTATACTGAGAAGCAGGGAACAAACAGTGTGCCATCTTGTGGCTTCTGTAGCCACTGCAGTTAGCTGACACGACCGTTCTCTATTAAACTATTTTTCACGCCCTTTCTTTTTAACTGATGAGTTGCATACAAGCTCTAGCTGGCAGAAGAAGTGGGAAATGGGACTCTTTCTGGAGAGGCAGAATGTCGTAGGCCACTGGAAATGTACTGAGGTGAAGTATAGGAACTGGTGTATTTTTTATTTTTTCTCCCTTCCCCCCATTTTTCCATCAGATAATGTCATCCTCGAAGCAATTTGCTATAATTGTTCTTCACTCATCTAAATGTAATGCTCTTTGCAACGGTGAAGTTGGCTTCTGTTTGTGTATTCTACTTGTACTCCATAATCAAAACAATTAACATGCTGGCTGCTGTGCCTTTTAGATGGAAGCTTTTAGCAGTGTATAAACAGAAGGTCACAGCTTAACTGAGTGCATTGTTTTACTTGACTAGCTTCAATATAGACAATCAAATATGTTATTTTTCTATTGCAAATGATGTAGCAATGATCAGGTTTTACCTGGATTATGGAGAAAGGCAATGTAGTAAAACCCAGAAAAAACCCCAATTATTTTGCAGCCTTAGGTTGTATTTTTGAGACCTTTGTCCTCCTTGTGATTCATTTTGTGGCATATATTGACAGTTCACCTATGCAAAAACGTGAAACAATCTTTCGTGGAGAATTAAAATGTCTTTAAACAGAAACAGCCGAGTTATAGCCAGTAAAGCTCTACTGCAGTGTCAGGAAGAATACCTATGAGCCACAGCAGCAGAAGATATGACAAGTAATGGGGCATTTGTGTGGGCAGGAGTTAACTGACAGATCAATTCCTGTATTAAAAAACATGGCAGACCACTTTCTGCAGAGTGACCTGCTGTTTCCAGGAGAAGGAATGAGAGGAGAGGGCTCCCTTTGCTGTGATACTATTCCGCAGTGGGAGTGAGTATTGCAGAGGGCACAGAAGTAACAGTTTAAAATGGCAAGAGAGGATGGTAGATCTATGAGAGGAAGCAAAGCATGTACCTTTCCCGGGTTTTTGTTCCATACACCTGCCCCAGAGGCTCCGATGACAGAGAGAATGACCAGAAATACAGCTGTGGGATCCAAGACCAGAACCATGGTGATGATACTGAAGTTTTGGGAGATCATAATCTCTTCTAATTTGAAGCATTTCCCTTTTAGAAGAAATGGTGCATCTGAAATTGGTATTTTTTTTCTTTTTTGAGATGAGTAAAACCAGCATGCATCAGGTATCTGAGGGATAATAGTGCCAAAGTCACAGACCACACCAATAACTGGAAGGACTTAGTAATAATTTTTTGTCTTTTATATAGCACCTGCAAATTTCCTGTCTACACAATCCTTGTAGATTAAGTAATCCTACAGATTATCTTGATTCACAGATGAGCAATGTAAACCAGCTTTGACCAGGTCATTCAGTACCTGCATCCATTCTTCAGTGTAAAAATTAACCTAGGGAGAAGTAAAATAACTGCTTTATGAACAGACGCTGGGACTTCAGAACTCCAGTATAAGGTATAGATCTATTAATCCTTCAAATCTCTAAAACTGGCAATGATTTGTTTTCATATTAAGGTTTATTTGCACCTTACTTTCTTAATCTACAGAACACCTTAATGGCAATTTTTTCTTTATATTAAAATGTCTAACATTGTTCAGATTTAACTGTATAATAAAACCTTGTGAAAAAGGGGTAGGATTTGAGCTCTTTAACTTTTATACAGATTAAGTCATTAACCTTCCTGTTTACTGAAGCGACATCCTCTGTTGTTTGAGAGTCTGGGAAAGTTTGAAATTCATAGTTTAACCACCCTTCTTGAGGAAACCCTATTGGAACATAGACTTTCACTATCTTGCTAAATATTCACCTACTTCTGAATTTCTTTTTATGAAGAGGTTGTCTGACAGGTTTGTGATGGAACAACTGTGGCGGGATATGGAGAATTCATACTTCCTTGACCCTCTGCAGCAAGTTTAGAGTCTCATTGCTTGAAATATATAAAAAATGTTGAATGAGAACTGAAGATTTAAATATATTCATGCTTCTGAGAATGATCATGTTGTGTCAGATCAGAAGTATGAAAGAGCAGGATAAAGAAATGCTTTCTCTCTATTTGCACAAATACTTTACAGAATTCTGTCTGGTATTCAAAGAGAAAGCACGTTGCACATTCCCAGTCATTCATACTATTGTGCAAGCACTGGCCAAGTCAGAGCACAGTTGGATCTATCTTGGTTTCAGCCAGAATTTGGCACTGAGATTACTTGACTCTGTCTGATGATTTGACACCTTTGTGTGACTCATTCCTTCAGCTAGATTACTTTTGCACATGTTTCTAATCAGATAGCACTTCATTATTGCCTAACAAGAAGGTTGTGGGCTTTTAGATATTAATCTTGGAAAACCAGCAGCATGATTTGGCCTTTAAGAGCAAATGCAATTTCTCTTTAATGTCTGTATTGAAATGAAACACAGAAATTATTTGCAGCACATGTTTCAGTGTGATACTTAATGTTTGGAAAAATGTTCTGTCCCAGTGGTCATAATTTGGCCTTTGAAATTTTAAAAGGGAGTCACACAACTACTGGGCAATAGAAAAGCAAACTTTCTTATACAAAAAACTCATGAGTAAAAAGTGCAAAAAATTGAATGAAATGAATTTGTGAAGAATTAGAAAGTATCTGAGATCTAGTTCAGGAATTTGCAGTCCATATCAGCCTCATAAAATGGAAGAAAAGTAGAAGGACAAATATCTCTGTGAGTGCAAAATATTGTGGAAAAAAAGGGTCAGGGAAATGAAAGAAGAAAAAAAAAAAAACACAAAAGCAGCAAGCTGGATGGAGATAATTTTAATAGAAATATAGTATGTATGTATGTATGCTACAGAAAACTTCTCTGATATCTTAAATATTATTCTGTATATAGATAAATGTATAAGGGTTTCAAACTCATAGATTGGTGTTTATTTGGGGCTTTTTTTTCTCTGTTGTTAATAACTGGGAATTGATTTCATCCTTCCTTGCCCTGATCTACAGTGCTTTGCTTAATGTATATTAGGTTACCCTGTGCCAGGACTTTTCCTTTTTTTATGAAGATACAATGTAACTGCAAGTTATATTTAGCTCTTTTGCACACTTTTCTTTTCTTGAACTACATGCCTGATCTCAACAGTTAACTTCCAAAAACTTATATTCTCGGTTTAGTTCTTGCAGTCTGTGGAGGTATAGGAAGTTAATATCCTAAAGTATAGAAAACGTTGATGCCAAGTGAGGAAATGTAGGAAACAAATCAGTAATTGCCCAGTTTATTTTGGAGGAAACATTTAGGAATGTGATACGGATTTCTAAATTTCTTAAAGGTTTTGAAAATATTTCTCTTAGTGTAGCAGGTGTAGCAGATTTGCAGGCAAACATATTCCTGGGCCAAGTGTACAATATTGAAAAATACAAGTTGGTTTGCTTAACTTTTAATCCTTCCTTTTTTTGTGATTCCTGTAGTGCTTTGTAGTCTGTACAGTGACCTTTTCAAGTATGCAATCACTTGAAAATATATTTTAATAATGTGTGTCTCTTGGTCTGGGTTGAGTGTCTGCACAATCAGTGAACATTAGCTAAGGGGATACAAGCTGGCACATGCAGGTAGTTATATGCAAAATTAGATAAAGTTATTGTATTTTCAATGTTATTTTTGAAACCTGGAGAGTTTCTATCACAAAGGCATTCTGTGTATTCATTGAAACTGTTTTAGGAGGCTGATACATACTAGTATGAACCTTAAATATTCACGTATTGTGTTGGCACTTAGGACCAACGCTCTAAAGGACTCTTCAGAAGAGGGGGGGGGAAAGATGGTTCACTAATTAAAGTCACTTTTAAAATAACTTTATAGCAAAGATAATATTATTTACTAAGACCATCTTGGAAAGTGTCAGGTTTTATATTTTTAATTGTTTGAAACTGCTCTTAATGAATCATTATGTTTGATTAGTACTTTTACAAAACTTATTCACATTTATCATATCCATTATTTTGAAAGCTATTTCAAGGCTGCCCTTTTTAAATGTATTTGGTCAGAAAAGAAACTAATAAGGAATTTAAAAATTGGTATATTAGCATTAAAAATAATCAAAGTTGCATTTAAATAAGGTTAATTTAAATGTAAATGCACTTTGTGTAAATAGACCTGTTCTTAATAATCTGCCATAATTCATTGACTGGGATCAAAAGAATTTTAAAAATGGCTTTCACATCAAGTATTAACTATTAGTAAGGAAAAAAACTTAATCTGAGAAGTCTGGACTTCAGAGTATTCTTAAATTTCTATTGTGTAAAAAGCTTGCTTGATATCATGAGGAAACTAAATCTGTGTTCTACAAGTGCAGTAGATGAGATTTTCCATTTGGATTTTATGGCCCTTGACTCTGGGCTGACAACCCTCAGAACTTTTAAAAAACCATAGAACTGATAACACCTACTACTATTAGAATTGCTTGATTCTACCTATACGAAACTCCACATCACTTGTAGGGGGCACACGATTCCACTGGGCTAGGAAGTCTGTGAGATCCTAGTGTTGGGGATGCTTGCAAATGCTGGCCTAAGGAATCTTGCTGAAAGCAGGGCTGCTGGAGAGACTAGTGTACTAAAATGTGTTATCACAAACATAACATAGCTGTGGGCTTTGGGTATCACATGCAGCGTCACTGTCCATAGGCAGGCAGGGATATTACTGCAAGTTGCACAGATTTTTCCTGTAGCAAGGGCTCTGGTATGAGAGACACTAAATTTGACCGAAGCTACACCTCAGGCTTATGGATTCTATCTCAAAGAACTGGGAAATGGCCCAAAGCAGCTCCCACGGACTGCTTGGCTCCTTACAGGAACAACGTCATGCCACCTTCCCAGTGCCTTTCTGCAGTTTCCCCTTGGCAATGGGGTTTAACCTGGATGCACAAAGGTACACAGGGAGCTAGTGCCAGGCCATTACTGTGCTTCAGATTTGAGCAGTAGCTTTTAATGATGCCTGCGCTATGTAGACAATCGCTCAGAGGCACAGCACAGACTTTCATCTCTTGTTTTGTTCCATATTTGCTGAAGTTCAGCTCTTAACACCTACTACTGCAGAGACTTTGCCAATATAGACTCGCTAAATGCAACAGCTTTTTGTTTGGAAACTCGTACTTTGTTGTTTATTGTTTTTATTAGTTACTAACAGCACAATAAAATGAAATCTGATGTTGCCATTAAGAATATTCAGTAGGGGAAAAAATTATCATCAGTCAAGTGTAGCAGTTACAATAACAGACTCATCTCTTTATCTTGGAATGAGTTATAACATCAGCATTCTGCTAAAAACAAACATCAAGGGTGATAGATAATGTGTATTTAATGGTAACCATCCTTTGTCCATATTGAAAGGTATCCTTCAAAAAAAGTTGTATTTTAAAGGCTCTAAAAGAAGTAATGTGTTTTACATCTAACCCATGTTTTTGCTGTTTTTATTATGCACTTTATCTCATTACTTTTAATATCAACATGAGTATAATAAATGAAATTCTATGCTAATTGGTTGCATACTGTCATTAAGATACTTAGACTCTGGACTGCCACTGGACAAGGATGGGAAGTAAAATCCAAGGCCTATTAAATTGGAAATCCTAGTTTCTTTAACGAAGTACAAAAATTAATTAACATGAATTTGCTAGATCCAGACTGGTGGCTGGTTTCCCAGCATATATATTCCTTTTAATACGTTTATCAACCCTCAGTCAGATGCTGAAGCACCTTGTAACAGAAGTGCTAACTTAGTTTTCATTAGAGAATCTCTTGGTAAAGGTATGACAACGTATTTCTCAGTTTCTGTAATATTACCTAAACGTGAGCAAGAAGGATGCTTGGGAAATGCCTTTCTCTTATGACAGAAGTAGTTATAATAGCAGAAACAGTAAGATTTGGGTGTCAAGATGTCTGAGCCAGGGGAATGGGATTGAAACTAGAAACTTGAGGAACGGAGGCTGAAACAAGCTGATGTGGAGAGTGAAGGAGGAGAAGGTGGAGGTAAAGGAGAGCAGAACCAGTAGGAGCAGCTAAAAGGAGGACAAAGGAACTCGTACAGATGCAGCATGCTCTGGGAATCTGAATCAAGTGGATTTTAAAAAAAGTCACTATTTCTTTTTATATTACTGATGCTATAACAAACAAATTATGTATTTTATATAGGAAACATTTATTATAAGTGCATATCAAGGAAAAAGCTCGATTTGGGTAAATTAGAGATTTAGTACAAACCAAAGTTACTTAACTGGAGAAAGTAATTATAATTATTCTGTCATAGCTATCACAACTGAGTGTGGTATGCAGAGCTGATAACACCTACTACCATTAGAATTGCTTGATTCTACCTGTACAATCACTTTTCAGTCTGTAAGTTTGACAAATTTACATGTTAAGCTAAAATTTTCTGTGCTGTGTTTCTGTGTCTCAGGCTAATTGATCCAATCCTTTGTTTCTGTGTTTTCACAGTTTTGGGCAGAATGATTTAGTAATTTATGGACTGATATTAGGGAGTAAAAAGGCATTATCTATTTTCAAAAATAACTAACTAGGCCTGGAATTCTTTTCTGTATTCTTGATATTCCAGCACTTCTAGAAGAGCCAGATGACTTTCATTAAGGGTAGTCCCTCTGAAAATGCAAACAAATTTGGCTGAGTTACAATCCAGACTTCATAGAGTTCTCTCTCTATATTTACTAGAGATAATAATAAAGTCTTCAAAGAGCTAATTTTTCTTGCACATGCTGAAGGTTCTTTCTGCTCCTCCTGCTAACCAAAGTACATGGGTACTGTTTTCCCAGGGATTAAGCATGATTATCTCCAAGATGAACTCAGTCTTTCTCTGTAACAAGTGTTCCATCCTTGGATCTGTTTGTGCACTGGAACTGAAAGCACAGACTCTCTTTTTTATGCCCCAGAATAATAAACCAAACTGAGAGACTGTATTAACTTGGGAATAGCACTGTGTTAACACAGCTACATTTTGAATCCAAGTAGCTTAGAAACTGGGCATTAGTGGTTATATAAATCCATCTGTCTAGATGGATTCTGGGGAAGAAAGGGTAAAGGGAGTGCAGCTGGGATCCGTTAGGGGAGTGGGGAAACATGATCACTTGGATAACAAACTCTGGGGCTAACTAGAACACAGAGAAATAACAAAAAAAAAAAGACAAACAAAAAAAACCCCCTAAAACCTAAACCCACCTTCACACTGATCTTGGATGCTTGATTTATCCATGCTTGATAATTCAGGATTTGCTCAGCCTTATAAAGCACATGAAGTATATAAGAAAATTCAGGTTGATATCAGCTGCATTTTTTAGGTTTTTTTGATCTTGCTGCAAATTCGACCCAATGTTTTGAAGTCGAATAGTGAGAAAATCAGGCATATGCAATACCACATGTGACAATGCTTTTTTAAATGGCTTCCCCAACGGAACATAGAAACACTTTGGCAGAAGAGGGGGTCAAAGCCAGCAGGTAAGGGAATGATGTAGTTATTTTAACCCTAAGATCTTCCTGACTATCTGCACACACTCTCTGTTCTGGTGCAGATGAGATAGAGGTCTTAAAAGCAGTTTCATTCAGATAACCCTAATTTATTTCCAGAGGATAATGAAGAAAATAAAGTTCAGATTCCTAGTCTTTCCTTAGCTATCACAGATCGTATATTTTCTTCAGACCAATGAATGTGCTTTGCCCAGTTAAACAGTAGGTACATATGATGTTCCATATGGGTAAGTGACTTTAATGATCATTCTGAAAAGCTTGATCAGATGGCAAATATAACATCTGTTTACATATCTCCATTAGAGATAACTAATGTTCTTTTCAAAGTCACCCTCAGGGTCTGGGGAGATAATATCTTGGGATAACTCAGTAGTTCATTACTGGAGAAATTCAGGATTATTCTTTTTGTAGTTAACATCAGTAACTACAGAATTGCAAAGGTCTTGAAAAATATGGAAATTACCATAATCAGAATGATTTAAAATATTATGAGATCTGGCTCTAGAAGCAGAAATGTGACTGTAATGAAGGCAGAAATACTACCAGATTCTGAACTGCTTGTGACTATTTAAATATGGTGTTTATTTGCACATGGGGAGGGAGACAGACTTTTAATTCCTCTGTATTATACCATTAGTTGTACCCAGTTGTGCTGGTTTTGGCTGGGATAGAGTTAATTTTCTTCACAGTAGCTAGTATGGGGCTATGGTTTGGATTTGTGCTGAAAACAGCGTTGATAACACAGGGATGGTTTCGTTACTGCTGAGCAGTGCTTACACAGAGCCAAGGGCTTTGCTGCTCCTCACCCCAACCCACCAGCGAGGAGGCTGGGGGGGGACAAGAAGTTGGGAGGGGACACAGCTGGGACAGCTGACCCCAACTGACCCAAGGGATATCCCAGACCGTATGATGTCATGCTCAGCATATCAAGCTGGGGGAAGAAGAAGGAAGGGGGGACGTTGGGAGTGATGGCGTTTGTCTTCCCAAGTCACCGTTAGGCGTGCTGGAGCCCTGTTGTCCTGGAGATGGCTGAACACCTGCCTGCCCGTGGGAAGTGGGGAATAAATTCCAGCTTTTGCTTTGCTTGCACAAGCAGTTTTTGCTTTATCTATTAAAATGTCTTTATCTCAACCTGTGAGTTTTCTCACTTTTACCCTTCCAGTTTTCTTCCCCCACCCTGCTGCAGGGTGGGGAGTGAGTAGCTCCATGGGGCTTAGCTGCTGGCTGGGGTTAAACCACTACACCAGTGCAGTTCATGTGTGCTAAGGAGTAGTTCAGTGCATTGTTCAGTGCCCAGCCCAGCTTTTTTCTGGTGACAATGTCATTCAGCCATTTGTGAGATAGGGTTAGAGTTACAAGCAAATAGGTGCCTTTCCTCATTGAATGAGCTTCACTTCTTATAAATTCGCTAAATGGGTTTTAATGTCTCACCAAGCTTGCTGATTTAAAAATGAGATTAAATTAATCACTTTTCAGGATTGAGACTGAATTGGGTCTGAGGTGTTGATTTATGACTGCATATATACATGATATATTTACATTTTAGAGGTAAGTTGACAACTTTTATGAGAATAAATGTAACTGAAAATAATTGCCATGTTGGCACTGTTGGCTACATTGTGGTGAGCACTTTTCTTACAGGGTAGTTCAAATAAAATATCACAATCCCAGACAAAATCCATGTGCTATTTAGTCACCTGTTTGCTGTGTTTGAGCCCACTGGTTTATGTCAAGCCCTCTAGTCCACTTGTGAAGTAAGGTTCTCTTCCTAATCTTTTTTTCTAACAACCAAGACCTGCTATTAAGGTCCTACTGTCAAAATCCTTCCATCATCCGGGTATATGCCATTCCCCAGTGTTCCAGACATTTGGGTTCATTGTTTCACAGTTTTCCATATGTATGACAGTCAAAGCAAAGAGATTTGAACATTGCAAATGGGAATTATAAGGTAATACTTTGTTTTAAGCTATACTGGCACCCAGTTCCTTCCCTCAACAGATGAATACCTTAATCACTCAGCGGAGTCCCATACTGCCATTTCTTGTTTTCATTCTGGACCCACACTGACAGCAGAGATCTGCCATGAAGTTATTCATGGGAGGTAAATGTCTTTCATGAACTGGTTGGAAAGCAGCTTTGCAGAGAAGGAACTGGTGGTCCTGGTGAACACCAAGTCGACAGGCCCTTGCAGCAAAGGAGGCCAACAGCCTCCTGGGCTGCATTAGGTAGGGCATTGCCAAGAGGTTGAGGGAAGTGAACGTTCCCCTCTGGTTAGCACTGGTTCCTTCCCACCTCAACTCTTCAGTGATTCTGTGAACTGAGTCTACATGAAAGCGTATGCACCGTCCATGGGTTGCTGACATGATTAAAAGAGAAAAATGTAGCAGCTCAACTGGAGCTGAGAACGTTTTACTTGTTTGCTAACTAGTGAGGCTACCACAAAACATATTTTTAATTGCCCTTGAATTATTTACTAATTTCATTAGATCTTGCTGAATGGTTTTTAAGCTGGAAAAGGTTCTGGAGGTGGCTCTCTTCATTGCAGAGGGAGAGGTTCAAGAAAACGAGACAGTAGCACAACCTGTATACTGATTACCAGTCATCTGTCCACATATATGCATGGAAAACAAAGATTTGTGCCCAGCCATTTCTCGTACTAGAGTAAGGAAGAGTCAGGTTGGTCACATTTGTTTGGTGGTGAAGTACAAAGTAAATGTCATGGAATTTATTGAATTGATGTTATATGTTGAACCTAAAGTAGTATAGTAGATTCTGGATATTCTGTGGTAGCATTAAAAAAATGCCAGTCTGTAGTGAATCAACATAATGATTACTCTGGTTTGGTTTTGTTCTTTTGTTTCTGTCAAAGCTGAAATGTATCCTGCAGTATTTATTTGTCTGTGTTCTGATGCTTAGAGAAAGGAAGAACTTTCAGTCTACCTTTTAGCAAAGCGATTAGGGTAGGACTCATTCTGGAAGTTGTGTGTTTGAGAATGGGAGCAATCAATGTGAAGTGTGCTCAAGTTTAGTTTAGAAGTGACCAGGACCATTAAGTCGTGGTTTGAGTTTTTGGGGTTGGGTTTTGGGGGGGTGGAGGGGTGGGGCAGGGTGTAGGATTAGAATTAGTATTTGTAGTCTGAGAGCTCTGGTATTGTCATTTATCTGCTCTCTTCCATACCACATTTTAGTTTAGAGTCATAAACAACTCAATCCATACTGAATAACCACTTGTTATCAGCCAAAAAGATGCTACATCAAATTCAAGCAATAAGTACCTGATTGCTAGGCAATTATTATCACTGCTAAACAAGCTAAAAACAGTTTAGGGTGAGATGAGCTCAGACAAGACACCCTGCACTGTCAGGCTTTTCCTACTAATGGAGAGATCGTATTGTTTTTTGGCTGTGTTCTACCCACTAATCTTTGGGAACAGCCATCCCAGCGGGTCTTATCACTGTTGGCTGGGATCATCTGTTTTTGCCGGATAACTTGAGTAGGATCCTGAAATGAAATACTCTGAAGAGTATTAAGACTTGGTTTTAGGTCAAGATAAATCCGTTGAGTCATGTCTAAAGTAACTTCACGACTCTCTGTTAGACTCCATGGTGACCTTGCCTTGTGTGACTGTCTCAACATGTGAGCTGCTGTGGAAAATGAGGTCGTACTTCCAGTAGTTTTGTAAATATAGCTTTTATTTTGCTTTCTTTTTTTGAACCAGTAATTTAAATACAATCAGAGTCATGGTGTGTGTTTTGTGTTACTTGAAGCAGAAGGCTGTTTATTTCAGTAAGAGAAAAATATTAACTTCTAATATGGATTTAGTATGAACTTCTGTTTTAATTGGGCAGGTAGATTGCTTTTGGATGGCAAATACAGATATATTGGCAAAACACTGCTTACAGATCTTTACAAAAGCCTTCTGTCCAGAGAAAAGTGAATCTGAAATGCCTTAGAAGAGAAAAATGATGAAGATGAGTGAAGGTCATAGAAGGCATTCAATAGAGAAGTTATTTGCATAGCTTTATGTAGATAATTGTTTTTTTAATTTTGCTGCCAAAATTCCAGCAATACATAAACCATATTGTGCCTGTAAAACTTTTGTAAATTATTTGGCTGTGAGGAAATAATCTCTGAATATTTTCTAAATCTGCAGTGGTTACTTTCAACTTGCAACACAAACAAAATTTGTAACACAAAAGTATGAGCATATGTCCTCAAATACCACAGAACACATAGGAGCAGGTTCTCCAGGGACTGTATTTGTGCATTGTGTTCCCCAAATCCTTAATTTTGTGGGTCATGAACACACACACACACACACACACACACACACTAAAACAACTGCTTGTCAAGGCATTGTGTGACCAGTGCAAGACCAGTGGCTTGCTGGAGGATGGGAGCTGTGGGGTCTTCCCCAGGGCCTGCAGGTCAGGGCATTGCAGCCAGGCCAGATCCCATTGCCCCCAGCCAGGGAGCAGGGCAGCCGGGGACAGCTCCAGTCCAGGGGCACTGGGCATCTCCGTGGGGCCACCAGGCTGGGATATCAGGCCACGGGTGGGCCCAGCTCAGCAGTGCCTATGGCGGGGCAGAGCAGAGCTGTGGCGGAGCTGGAGAGGGCATCCTACAGGGCCCGGGCCTGATGGCCCCAGGCTGGCTGAAATGGGGCCCTAGGTTGTGGCCAGGGAGGGGGGAGGCCCTGGGGTAGATGGGCAGGGAGAGTCAAGCCTCCTAGCACCCTCAGGGCCCTGATACTGCTGTTTTCAGATTGTTGTTTAAAGGTCCATTGTCTTGCCAACCACTCCACAAAGAATAAAGGATTTAGAAGACTAAAGATAGGTAATTAAACATTCAGACACCTTTCACCCTGTGAAACAAATACTTTGTCAACAACCTTCAAAAATCTAATCCCCTGACAATCTACTAACAGCTGTCAAAAGATGTTGACAAAAAAATGTACTATTTCTTTTCTAAAACAGAATGGACTATTAGTATTTAATGCACACTAGTGTCCTCTTCTGCCATGTTTAATGTCCTTGGTTAATTAATATGAAGCTGATTTATTTTGGATTGTTTTAATAGTTTCTTCAGTTCTATCACATTCTTTCAGCTTGTTGGCAGTTCCACAGTATGAATTTTCCAGACTGAAATAGTTTGCCTTCAACTGCCAAGATCTACAATCAGTATTTTAAAAAAATAGGTGGGAGGAAAGAATGAGGTAGAGGCTGAGTTGACTCTTGCCAACTAGTTGTCTTTGGAAGTATGAAACAATTGTCACTTCAAACAATTAGCTTAATTTACACTAGGATAACTTTCTAATATGGTTTATACTAGCTGAGTGTCTGAAACAGAGACACCAGTGACTGACCAGTCAAACATCAAAAGATGTGTCTACACTAGGGGACATTTGTTGAGGAAGCATTTGCAACACTTGTATAAGCATTAGTGTGTTTTATATTCTGGGCAACCTGTTCCTGTGCTTGATCACAAATTCATGGTAATTTTTTTTTTCCTGACATCTAATCACATTTCCTTTTCTGCAGCTTGTGTTAATTGGCCCTTGCCTTTTGCTGCTCAGCTCTGAAAAGAGTCTGGCTCTAGCTTCTCTGTAACCATCCATTTAAGAAGAGGGTTGGCTAGGTTTGCCCTTTAGCCCCTTTCCTGGCCTGAAAATAGCTTTTTCATCCTGTTCATATATATCATGTGCTCCAGCCCCCCACCATCTTGGTGACTCTCCACCGGACTCACTTCAGTTTGTTCTCTCTCTTTTACTGGGTAGCCTAAAACAAACACAGTACCTCAGATGTGCTTTCATAATACTCAGTGGAAGAATCATTTTCCTTGTCATCCGTTCTACACTCCTACTAATGCAGACCAGTATATGGTTTACTTTCATTGCTGTAAGGGCACACTACTGACTCCTGTTCAACTTGTCCACCAGGACCCCCAGCTTCTTCTCTGCAAGCCTGCTTCTAGCCAGTCAGTCCCCAACCAGTTCTGTTGCATGGGATTATTCTTCCCAAGGTGCCAGACTTTGCATTGCCTTCCTTGAACTTCCTGAAGTTTCTGTCAGTGTATTTCTCCATTCTGTCAAGATTCCAGTGAATGACAGCTGTGCCTATCAGTGGATCAACAGCTCCCTCCAATTCGTGAACTGTGAGGTTTTTTTTTTTTGTAGTTGCTCTATAACCTTCCCATGGACTGATGTTGGGAAGAGCATCCTGCGGTTCCCCAGATCCTCTTCTTGCCCTTCTTGAAGATGGATGTGAAGTTTGTCTTTTTCAGTTATCAGGAATTCTGACACCATGGCCTTTCAAAGATGAGAGAGGTCTCACTACAATATTTGCAAGCTTCCTAGCACTTTTGGATGCATCCCATCCAGTTCCATGGACTTGTGTGCATCCAATTTACTTAAGTGGTCTCTCGCTCTGTATTCCTGTATTGCAGGCAGCACTTCTCCCCCTGGACTCTGTCTGCTACTTGTTGTAGGGACAAGGGAGGCCAGAGAGCAGACCTTGCCTATAAAGATTGAGAAAGCAAAGTCACTTCACAACAAAGGCTTTTCCATGTCTTTGTCACTATGTCCCCACATTTTCCTTTGTCTTCCTTGTGTTGCTTGTATTCCTATAGAAATCTTTCTTGTTGCCCTCCATGCCCATCTCCAATTTTAACTTCAGCTGAACTCCAGTAGCTCTCTTTCTAGAGAATTTAAGTAACAAACAAAACAGAGCTGGGAAAGTATCTTTGCAAATAACACTATTTGCTGAGATTCACTTTTCCAAAATATTTTCTGGGAAGCACTAAATATTAGAGATTTCAAGTAATTAGTTCCTTTTTCTCCCCAATGACAAATTTTCATTGAACTCTTCCCCTAAAACTTTCTCTATTGCCTTCACAAGTCAATATATACATGGGCTGAAAGAAATCTGGAACACTGTTGTTGATATATGCTCCCTTTTTCCTGTTGTAATTTTTTGCAATCATTATATCTATTTAAGAACGTATTTAGAAACAGTTATTTTGGCATAAAAGCAATTCACTAATCAGTCATTAGTCATGAGGGAAGAAAATTATGTTTGATTGAAATGGTAGATGAATGTGTCATCATGTTTTGCTCTGAACTAGTTAAAAATATACTTTCACATTTGTGTGAAGCTTTCTTTGTATAATTTCAGTGTCTAATAAATGGTTTCTAATAAAGACTAATGCTCTGCGCATGGTGGTAGAGAGACAGAAATTCAGGAAAAGTGTAGTCCACTCTTCCAGAGTTATCTGCCAATAGCACTGTTTATTTTTCTTGGGACTATCCAGTTAATATTTATTTATTTACTTATTTTAATGTCCTGAACTATGATTATATATACATTATAAATGAACTATAACCATAGCTTTTACCAAGACTGCAAATTTAGGTTTTGTTTTATCTACAGACAATGAGTTCCATGAGTTAACAATGCATTTTAGAGGAACGTTTCTTTTTGGCTATATTTAATTTTTTACCATACTTATTTCCATATCATTCTTTGGTCTTTCTTTGAGACAACTAATTTACTCTGTTTATGGAATTCAAGTAATATGTACATGTAAATGATTTATATGGATAAATGGGAATCTGTCTTATTAATGAAGATACTAATGTATATAAGAAATTAGTAGAAAAAAGAAAATCCATGGGATATCGCTATAATCTGCATAGGAATGATATAATATAATGTTAGTGAAAGCAAACTGAACACAAAGTAGTTAACCCATATCAAAATGGGGTAAGAAATTCTATAGCATAGTATGGTATTAAAGCCATACTGCTAATTGAACGATAAAGAGGTTGTGGTTTTAGGTGCAACAAGTGATGTAAAATAATCAGAAAATTGCATAAAGTCTCTCTTGAATTAGTCCTGACAAATGCATAGAACCTAGATGTGATGTAGAGATCCTAATGTGTTAAATTCATATCCTTGTAAGAGTGGGGGGAAAAAATCACAGAAATATTAAAGTTCAAAAAATAAAATTAATACAAATTAAGAAGCTAGTTTTGTAGAAATCTTTCTAAAACTCACTTAAAAGAGCAAAATGTTTTATTACTGTAAGTTAGTATTGTTTCTAAGGAAGAAATATGTAGATGTCCATAAACTCTGACAATTTAAATATATAACTATGGTAATGCCTGCTAAAGGTTTTAATGGAGAAAAAATTAGTCTTTTTTTAAGCACATCTTCTCAAAGAGTCACTGGAAGGAGTTAATAGATAAGCAAGATACAAAAAAAGGGCCACTGAAAAAGATAAAATTATGTTAAAATTCTAATTAGGTGTTTGCTTCACTTTCTGCTGTACAGAAACGTTGAATGTTTTGTTTTTTCTCTACAGGGAAGAAGCCAGGGAAACTGTCTAAAGTCAAAGTGCCATAAAAGAGGAATTTGATTAAATTAGTAGTTGCATACTGCTGGGACCATATGGTTTTAGCCCAGGAAGGAGCTGAAAATTAAAATTATCAAAATGCTAAAACAATGGGTATTCTATCACTTAGGATGCTTTTGGAAATACAAGAATGGAAGATGAAAAATGTAACTTTCTTAAAATAGAATTTAAAGATTATTCAAAGAATTATAGACCAGGAAGTCTGCCTTTACACTGCCTAGAATGGTTGAAAATATAATGCATTCTCACAAAGGAAGAGTCAACATAGTTATTCTAAAGGGAAGGCTTTGTCAAAAGACTGTTCTAATTCCTTGGAAGAGTAACTGAGTGTGTGCAGAAAGTAAGTATATCCGTACAATGTAATTGTATTTTTAAAAACTTTTGACAAAGTTCAGAAAAATGTGTCTGAAGAAAATGGAAGTAAACTGTAGAAGATGAACAGAGGGTCTGTTCTGAATTTATGATTGTTTAACGTGTAAGAAACCAGGAAAGGCAACAGAATTGGGTAAGAGTTCAAAATTAGATGAATTAACCTAGACTACAGCTAACTGTGAAGTTGCAGAAGAAGCTACGGACTCAGCTGACCAGCCCATAGGTGTAAAGTGATTGACTCTTAGTCTTCATAAAAAATGAAGAATATAATTTAAATTCAAGTATTTTCATATTTTAAGATCAGTAATATGTAGATTGTTTTACTGGCACGTTTGAAGTACAGGGTAAATGCTTTATCTATCTACCTATCTATCTATCAGCCTACCTACCCAGAAACATAGCTTTTTGAAGGATATGTTAGCCTTGAAAGAGTTCAAATAGTCACCATTGAGCATATGAGGAACTTTTCAGTCTTAGATTGTGNGAGCTTTCGACTCTTAGGTTACCTCAGTTCTTCAAAAAATTATAGGGGTTTATATACTGTAGTCAATTATTGTCCTACTTGATATTTCATTTACCTGAAGACAACATTCCATTGATAGATAAAAATGGTTTATAGACATTAAGGAACTAAACATGGATGCCAGTAACATAAACACCATCCCGTGAGTTTGTCATGTAAACTTCCTTGTAGTCAATGGAGAGGCAAATGCAGCATTATGAAATTATTCTTAACGTAGTCTTGTAATATAAATGAATGGAACCTCCTTCAGAAAGTGTCCTTTCTCATCTATGCTTTAGATATTTGAGTGACCTTGACACTAGCTTGAGGTTTTCATCACTTCAAAATTTGTTTGAAAATGTTAAAGTGCCATTTAATAAATGGAAGTTAGAGCCAAAAAGGTATTTTGGGGTCCTCAAAGAGGAATTAAAATTACTGAATTTTGAAACATTAGGGACCAGATTTCTGAAAGAAACAAAAATTATTCAGCAAGTTTTTTGGATTTTGGAGGTTTTTTGTTTTCTGTGAACACTTTTATGTAAGATCCTTCAAAATAGAAAATACCTGGTTTTGGAGAGCAGAGTCTTGGCTTACACGTTGGCTTAATAAATCAACTCAGTTCATTTTGAAATAATGCACCTTATAATAATAGTATTGCATGTATTGGCTTGAGACTCTTTTTTCTATGCATTATTTTTTCAGTATCTAGGTGTTATGCTGTATTTGTACACATACTCCAGGATATGAAGGTAATGAATACAGTTTGCCAAGAACTGTCTTGCAAGTACTCCCAAAGTATGTGGAATGTTTTTATAAACTTGTTTTATCAATATTCCAGGGGCTGTTTCTTTTTCCTTTTTTTTTTTTTTTTTTTTTTTTTTTGGGTTTTTTNTAGGGTTCTGGTCACAAACCTGTCACTAACAGTTAGCTGTCACATAAAGCTGCAAAGGTGTAATCCTCTTCAGACTGGATGATGTTTAGAGAAAACACTAAAATGCTTATAGGACGGAGCTAACTTATGAGGGACTAGTTAACAAACTGGATGTGGTAGGTTGACCCTGGCTGGGTGCCAGGTGCCCACCAAAGCCATTCTACCACTCCCCCCCTCCTCAGCTGGACAGGGGAGAGAAAATATAACAAAGGGCTCATGGGTTGACATAAAGGACAGGGAGAGATCACTCAACCAATTACCATCATGGGCAAAACAGACTCGACTTGGGGAAAACTAAATTAATTTATTGCTAATCAACCAGAGTAGGGTAACAGACTAACAAACCATGGGATCTAGAGTGGTCTTTTCATTTGAAAGTAATGATTACTGAGAGGGATAAAGAATTATTTAATGTAAAGTTATAGAATAGAAATAAATTGATGAAAGCAAGGAGATGGAGCCTGAAAGTAACTTAGGCAAATGTTTCTCAGAGCGAGAGCTATTTCACTGAAGAGCAGTTTTTCTAGCTAAATGTTGGAATTTGTTTCAATAAATGATGCAAAGCAAAACAAAAACCTTGCAATAGACATCATTGCCTACTTTTCAGTGTATTAACTCCTCAACTGTTCTTTGATTTGCTTTGACATCTCCTTTAGGAATGTAGACTGTAGTTCTATGACATCAAAAGGTTGTTGTGGCTTCAGCTTCAGGCTGCTCACTTTATCTGGCCTTTATTCTTCCTGTTTACCATCACACATTAGAAAAGTAAAGTGTCAGAGATTTCTACCAAAAGGAGAAACAGGCCAGACTTGTTTGAATTATCTAAATGTAATTTGCTACTTGACAATATAAAACATTTCTATTTCCTTCATAAGCTAATGTGCTTTCCATGTGATCCTGTTATATAAACCAGATTGTTTTCCTAAGTGGTTTCAAGAGAAGTCATGTGTTTTGTTACTGAGGGTTTACTTTCCTGGATGTTTTTATAAAAATAAGTCATCTTTACAATTTAAAGGAAGAAAGGTGCTCTGCTGTATCACCATGTTTCCTCTTGCTTTAACCAACATAGCTGTCGATGGCCCATGCACATAGCTGGTCCCTCGCTTGCTGGATCCTGGAGATCTTCCTCCAGAGTGTCATTCTGGGAAGCATATTTAATTTTATCTTCTCTTCCTAAAGAATAGCTATTCCAAGTAGCTATGAATAGCAGGCTGCTTTTACATCCATTAATACTGAGAAACTACTTCTTATCTTAGCCATTAGTTTGGTTTCAGTCATATGTACAGTGCTAGCAAGACAATTGTGATTATCTGGTTTGACCTACTATATAACACAGACTAGAATTCTACCCTGCCAGTCCTGCACTGAGCTAAATAACTTCTAGCTGTATCAAAGCAAAGAGCAATTGGTCCAGGCCCTTGAGGTCACTTGGTGAAGATATGATGTAATGTTATAGGTCCTCCAAATAATGCCAATAGATTGTTTCTACTCTTTGAAGTAATGAAGACAGATATTAAGAAAAAATACCCCCAAAATACACAAATCTCTTATGTCTAGAGCGACTGTGTTTATGGGTAAAGTTCTCTTTAGTATAAAGCCATCAAGGGTCATCTTTCATCTCTATCTCTCCCTTTCTACATTAATGCACTGTCCTTGCCATATAAATACACAGCACATGGACCTGTATGTAATTCCTTTAAAAAAAACACACTAGGATATTTCTGTTTGCAAAATCTTTTTAGTCATTGTTTTCAACTGAAATGAAATCTCAGGGGTGGCCAGGGATGGCCAGGTAGAGAAACAAGATGGATTTTCATTATTCTTTTAATATTGAATCAGTTATGTTCCAGTCAAACGGTTTTGCTTTTGTTGTGAAATTTACGTTAGTCACTTAAAACAAGTCTTTTATTTTCCAAAGAATGAAGAAGGAGCTTAGTAACTTGAATACTTGGTAAGGTATGCTATAAACCTTGTCTTTTTTGGCTGTGATTTGCAATCACATCTCTCTCTTTCCATTCATCTGCAGTGAAAGTTTACAACTGGCCCGTAAGATGACAGTGCCAGAACTGTGCCAAACTCTTTAAAGGTGTTGTGTATTAAGAACATACCACAAAGAGCTTTATAGGGAAGAAACAATTTCTCATTGTCTGCTAATAAATTGAAGTTCTTTCAAAATAACTTTAATGGGAAGCAATTGGTTGGAAAGAGGAAGTTGTAACAGGCACTACACCTAAAAAAGAATGCCTGAGCTGGCTAATTGGCATTCGTTATTTGCTACATGGATTGCCAGCACTGGAGTAAAAATATACTCCTGAAAAAATTCTAGCTTGGTTATATTGTCCTCTTTCTTTATGCAGTGCTTATATCTTTATGCAATGTGATTCTGTAATAAAACTCCTGATTAATTTATTCTATGGATATCTCCTGGGTATTTATGGTATACTTTTACTGCTTAGGTTACTATCTGAATGGAGACCCAACATAGTTAAATTTCTCTCTCAAAATCAAAAATCACCTGTAGTAAATAACATGCTGTTTTATTCCTAATTTAACAGAGAGACAAATAAGAATAGTTTAAGGTACTGAATATCTTCATGCAACTGAACTTGGGGATAAGAACATTTCTATATATCTTTTCTTATTATATGCAAAACAATGTTAGAGTATTAGACTGATACTGAAGTTCTGAAATGCAATTCCTAAAAAATTGGAAATGCAGAATCAGGTCTTAAAAAAGCTGTCTTAAATTTGCCAAAGTGCTAGTATAAGACTCTGTAAACTGAAGGGTTATTAGAGGGGTTAAAGTCCTTGGACTCAGCAGTGCTTGTCACAAACTACCTGGCCAAACTTACTCAAGCAAAGGACTTCTGTTTCTTGTAATAGTGAGTGGAAGTTTAAGTGTTTTGGGAAAGTCTTGAACTTGGTTCTCTTTGTCCTCAACAGCATGTGGAAAACAGGCATCAGTATTTCCCACATAATGAAATTGGCGGTTGCAGCAACCCTTGCTGTCCCTTCTACCCTCTGCATTTATTCTATCTTTCCTAAACAGATCTTTTTGCAGTTCCAAGTTATTTTGCCTAATGGCTTTATACAGATCTAGTTTAATGTGAATTAAAATAAAGTGCACAGAATTCCCAAGAGGAGAGAACTCCACAAACTATTACACACCTCTACCTGAAAATAGCGGGTCCTGTAAGGGATGTTTCTGTATTGGCATGAAAATGCTCTTCTATTTCAGTCTTTCCACTGCAATTTTATGATTCTTTGGTTCACTTGGATGTGAAATTGGTAAACCTGCTGCTCTGTTCTCCACCAGCTTTGACATGATTGACTTTGACTTAATGTTCCCAGCTGAGGGTTGTTTTCTTCTATTGATATAGTTCCCTTCCACATCCTTGTCATTTTTCTTTTTCATTGTATCCTGATTTCTAAATTATTGTCCTTATGTTAAATGTAGGACATGCAGCTAACACTGAGAATGGATATGTTTGCATTTGTAACTGCTTAAGCTTTTCTACCCTCTCACAGAAATCAAAAGAACTTGCCCTTGATCATACAGGAAGATTATGTTGTGCAGGGAGCTGTGTCTCAGTGCTGTGCTGATATTTTTGTATAAAACTTCAAAGCTTGAGACCCATCCTTTTGTTTAAAGATATGGGGATCATACAACTTTTTTAGTAAACAAAATATTAAAGACCATTGACAGATTACCAATGAAATTTCCTTAATGGTGAAATTTTTAAATAACCACTTTTTATTATATTTTTCCTCTTTTACTGTTTTCTTTTTGGTGGTGTAGTCCTGCATGCCTCTCTTGTCTTGCACACCTGGAGGAAAGGAGGAGCAGGCAGGCCTCAAATAGAAGCTGAGCTGTTTTGTTTCAGATGTGTCCTTGCCCACCCTTTATGTTCTGGTTTTATTAAATGAAGCTGGTTTTTTTCATTTTACGTATTGGATAGTCACGGAAGTCAAGTGATTTGCCCAAAATTTCCTAGGTACCCTGTGATAGCAATGAGCTGTGTCAGATCACTTGGATCCTGGCCTAACCTTGGACTAATCACAACCGTTCCTTCTAGCCTATGTCACCACTAAGACTATTATTTCTATACAAGTATAATTGCTTTTCACCAAACAAAGAAACAAAAATATAGTTACAATGAAATTGCATTTGATTTATTTCAGTAGCCTTGCTATCATATTAACCATTGTTCTCCGTATTATTTTTCTTTCTAGAAAAATATTTGTAGAAATATTCAGACCACTAA
>VYZV01010024.1:0-27406 GCA_013401275.1 Pandion haliaetus
AAGGCAACAGCACGAGCCACTTCATCAAAGCTGACTTGTAACAGCTTGTTTTATCGAAGCAGAAGTCCATGCAGTGAGAGCTTTTACATTTGTCTCACTGAATCCATCCTCCTACCCTAACGAAATGAGCCAAAAATAATAGACTGCTTAGAGGAGTTACAAAGATTGTAGATAGTACAATTACCAAAAATTTTAGTAGAGTCCTTTTCTGTATTGGGTTACCTCTGATGGCAGCTCCTTTAAAGACACCAAAGTTATAACATACTGGNGTTATAACATACTGGCCTATTTAGTGAAAAGAAGGTGGCTAAAATGTTTAGGGAGAAGGCAATGAGTTGTTCAACACTACGCTGACAGCTTGCCTAAAAACAGCAGCAGGTGACCTTCTCCAAATAACCCCAATCAGGTAGCAACTGTGCTAGATGCAGAAGCCTGGTGTGTTAACGCTGGTAAATCAGGAATGCCTCTATCCCAGCCAACGGTGTTAGACTGTTGGGAGCTGAGATAATAGCAGAACTGCATCTTGTGGCCAGCTGAAGCAGAGAGGAACGTCAACATGGGAATAAAACAGAATTTAGAAGATTAGCACATCTTTTTTCTATCCAGGGACTTTGGTCTGTCCTACAGTGCTTGCAAAGGGCATGTGAGATCTTTCCCCCTCCTTCTACATGAAGCTTCCCACGGCAAGTCCCAAAACACATGATACTCTATACTCTGCTGAACTCTTCAGCTGTAAAAGATGACTTCCACAGAATTTCTCTAATGCTCCTCTGCAGTGTCTTTATAGTTACTGCTATTTCTCAACAGGCTGCATTAGCTTTCTTTTAAAAATCCTGTCAAATTTTAATGACAACAAATTCTCTGTTCCTCTCCTGCTGCTCCCAAAAAGCCTTTTGGAGTTCTAATTTAGAGAGATCACATGTGGGCCTTGGATTGGAAAAGGGCTGGCCGTAGGCAATCAACTTTTTCTCATGACACAGAAAATTACCCTCAGCTAGGGCTATAGTTTATTGACACGTCTTTCACTAACAGGTCTTATGGCATAAAGTTATAACCAGCTCTTCCCACACAGCTATTCCCATCCACTGCACTTATTAACCAGAAAGCCTTCTAAATGTTATCTAGTAGCAAGAATTAAGCATATTGTGTTTTGCAGATCATGTTCCTCAGCTTGCTCTTTCATTTCCTCTTATTCAACATTATCACATTACGTTCCCTCTTCTTATGTGCTTTTCCTCTTCACAAAGCTCTTTAAACAGCTGCAAAGGGGGAGGGACCACTATGCTCACGAAAACTCCACTTTGCAGAATGCTTCTGCCAGGTCCTACTGTCTGTCTCTTTCCAGGCATTTAATACCTCCAAGATTCAGGTTTGCTTTTACATCTCTTCCTTGTGCATCCCTGACAACAAAGCCTATTGCCAGCTATCTTAATTGAAGAACAGTTATCCACCTCTTCGTGTTATTGCCATGAGGAATACATACACCCTCTTTCTCTTTGCAGTGGGCTCCTTTTATTTTAACGGTAAGTGATCTTTTCTTTCAGATACAGTTTGCAAAACAGCGATAGCTTTCAGGGCTGGGAGGTAGGACTGTGATATAAGCTCTCAGACAATTTGTAACTATCACCTCAGTAGGTTGCAGACTTTAAGAGGATGCATGAAATTTATTATTTTAGTGTTGTTTCTGGCTTGTTCGGTATCAGCAAATCCACTATGATGGATATGGACAGACAGTAAGCTGGACATAAAATGACAGAACGGTAGGAGATGACAATGATAATCACTAAATAATATCCCTTGAGATGCTCCCAGGATCATCTGTGATGGGAAAAGCAGGTATTGTGCTCAGAGTGAAAGAATAAAAAATGAACCATAACATGAACCATAAATAAGACAGATCTCACCCCTCTACAATTATTGGCTCAAGTTCATATATTTTGCAAAGTTCATACTTCCTAATTGTTTGATTAGTATGTAAATAGTTTAAGTTGAAATATGTAAATATATGCTTTTAAAAAAGCAGACATACATTGAGAACATTTTCTTTAGTCTGCCAGGATTTCTTTTATATGTTTCAGCCAACACGCACAGCCTGACAGCAGCATGAAATAGTGCACTTACCACAGGAGCTTCTTCCCACAGAGGGACTCCGCTGAACTGTTCAGAGTGAAACTGGCTGAAATTGAACTGAGACAAAAATCCCATCTTTCCCATAATTACCTATTCATCCCACAATTGTTTTGTTTCTTCAATCACTGAAAGGCAACTTTAGAAAACACCTGCTTTGTAACAAATGAAGAGTGAGGGCCTACATTAGTTTCTTAGATGACACACTTTTTAACCCATTAGTACTTCCTTTTTAGTTGCATTAATTGCAGTGCAGAAATTAAAATAGTCTTTAAAATACAGTAAATTCACCACTACACCCATTGGAACAATAAGCGTTCCAAATTAGCATGCGTTGTTCTAAGAGGTTATATAAATCTTTTTACGCAAGAGTACGCTGAGAAGTAACAACATCACGAAGTCATTTCAGACAAGATAATGGGATTGTCTTATTGCTGCTTCTCATTTGTTCTTTGCAAATTACAGATGGGAATTTGGTATGTCACCATTGTCCACTTAAGTTATTTGTGAGAGAGGAGAGAACAAAAATGACAACATGTGCTACAATATGTTATTTCTAAACAAATGCTATTTCAACATTTATTAAAATAACTGAAGTCAGGGAAACAGAGGAAACATGCCTTATGTTAAATTTTGCAAGTTAGACAGGGATAACAGTGCACTTGCCTGTATTTGTCAACATTGCTCCTTATTCTGTTCTGTGGAAATCACTCCAACACATTTGTCATTACACTGAAAATAAACAACATAACACAGGATGACTAGCTATTTCATCTTATATATTTAATTTAGACCACGTCAAAGGGGAAGTTTGCACAAGGGAGTGAATGAAGTCTGTGGTTTTTTTCTTCTGCTGTGAAACTGGAAGCATCCTGATGCGCTTTTTTTTTTGTTATGGTCATACGCCCACAGAGAAAACAAACTTACTGCAGAATGTGTACTGCAAGTTATGTGGCAATTTGCTCTCCTTGTCATGGAGCAGATGTGTAGCGTGCTCAGTGAAGCTAAAACAATTTTACTAGCTCTGGATCCACCCCAATGTGTTTTCGCTATTACTGCTTTCAGTACACAAAAATACTCCACCCCCAAATTAGGACTGCTTCATCGTTCTTGTTAAAATCATTTGTCTAAAAGCATCAGTCTATCCTCTGGAACATTTCTGGTGATTACTGCCGTTCGGAAAAAAACAGTTTGCAAGGGAAACTCTGCACTTCTATTTCTTCCAGCTCTTGAGAGGCAAAGAAGTAGTTTCAAATGCATGGCTACTGACATAATTTTATGATGATTTCACCCATATAAAGATGAACTTGAATGCCTGGTTATGTTGTTCTCGTTAGGTGCCATCTGGTTGATATGTAGATTGGTAATGGAAAATAGATTATAAAAATTATACAAGAATCACTCATTTTTACATATTATTTACAGAGTGGATTTAGCAACCTTTAAGGCAGTGCACTGCTGACATCTAGCGGTATTTGATACAGGCATCTGAGAGAGATGAGAGAAGAGCCCCTTCGATCGTTATTTCTGATTATTAAGTTATTTAAAGGTTGGGAAGGGATGGCAATTTTATAAAGAATTATTCGTTACAGGAACCCCTTCCCTAAGAACAGGTAACGATTTCTTAAAGGGATTCATTTTTTAACAAATCATTTTTTATAATTAAGTCGTGGCCTGTCATTCATCTGCATAAAGTTTATTGACAGAATCGCTACTTTGAAATCTGAGCTGTTCTCATCAGACATGCAGACCCCACAGTATGTTTTGATTTGCAGACCAGACTACTATGATTGCTAAAACCAGGTTTCAGAGAATAGGATTATTACAAATTCAGAATTAGCTTTCTGCAAATATTCTGCAGTTTCTACTTCTTATTCGCTGTTTAGCAAATACTCCATATGCTAGAATATTTACAGAAAAAGATGGCAAGCAGTGAAAACATATTTATCAATTCAAACAAGAGCTCACTGCCTTTGCTAGCAGCATTCAGTGATCACTGTATGAAACAAACCTTAAGTCACTTATATATGCAACAGCAGGAATGTTTGTTTAAAAAAAAAAAACCAAACCAAAACCAACACAATAAAATTACTTTAACCAAGATTCTCTCTCTAGCTACCACAAGGCTTCTCACCTATCCTTCTAAGCACAGAACGATTCATTCCTAGAGTGCGGCCCCATTTTCTTCACAGTATCAAACTTAGCTCTATCTTGATTGCAATATACAAGAAAAAACAGAATCTGAAGCTTAGCAAGGGTCAGCATAGCTCTAGCTTGATAAGCCTTTGATTAGGCAGGCTTACATTGCAAATAAATGTAACATTAAAATATCACACGGTACTAGGGCTTTTATAATGACTTGCAGGGAGATACAAAGCAAGTACGAGTCAAAAAACAAACCGACCCAACAAACGCAGATGTATTCATCCAAATTTGTTTTCCCATATGGCTTGGGAAGTACTTGAGAAGCCTATTCTGAAGAGCAATGTTATGGGTAAGCACACGTGACAAAATTTGCGCTACTAATGCCATAGCATATGCTGGTCTTAAAAGAATTAAAACAAGCCTCGTGTTTACCTCAACCTTTCCCCAGAGTCTGAGTAAAAGCTGTTCTTAAATGTGAAAAATCTGTTCGATGATGTTTCCTTTTATGTGTCTCCACTTTCTTACTGGATCAGAAGCAAGAAGTTCTTCTAGTATTTTTTTAATCTGAGCGGAATTCAAAAGTACCAAGTTTCAGGAAAGACTTGTTCCCCCTAGCAACTTACAGCCCAGTTCACATAGAAACTAGGCACCTTCTAGAAATGCATGCAAACTTTGGCTACTTAGGTAACCCTGGCCTTTTGATGTTTGCCTTTCTCTGGATCTCATGGATATGCTACAACGTTAATTTGTTCTGGTTTTTTATGTGCCACAAATTTAAAATACTTGCATGGCCAGTGGTTTTTACTGTGTGGAACTGCTCTGGGGAATAATGAAGCAAGCATGCTGTAAGGACACTATCCTCATCTCTGCAGTATCTAGGGTTGAGTTAGGTGCCTTTTCCTATGGAAGAATCATTCTATCAATTGGATTAGAATCTGTTTTCATTAACACCTGTGTCCATCGCTGTCAGCTTATAACACAACACAGAATTACTCGACATAGAGCAGAATCCGTCTGGGTCAATTCTGTTGGCAGGACATTACGAGGACCTTAGTCATCAGTATTATTATGTTTGAGAAGTCCACTAGAATGGCTTTAAAAACCACACGCAAGAACACGGGAAGAGATGCAGTTACCTCTGGGGTGGTGCCACAAGCTGTTCTGCTCCATGGCGAATGTTCAGGCTTGTTTGACAGTATCCTTTAGATACTTTATTTTGCAGTCCCTGAACTCCAGCTTTGGCCCTCTAAGATTTACAGTATTTGTGCTAGCCCATAAATCGGGTTTTGTTTCCACATAAAATAAGGTTTACATACTGCCTCATGTTTTCAAATAAAATCATGCTGAAACAGAAACATCACTAGCTACCAAAGAGGTCTCAATCATTAAAACCCCCTTATGACTCCTGCAGCTCACCCCCTGCACAGATCAGTCTTCCAGTTTGCACGTGTGCGTGCAACTCTGTCTCCTACAACACTAAAGAGAGAAGTCGCAGCCGGACTCCCTGCATTTGGATCGTTGAACCGTTCTTCCTCTGTTATTAAGGGAGCAGTTTGCTCCCAGTTTCTATTTCTCAATGTACTCCCAAAAGTATCTATCAACTCGAGCTTCACATTTTACTGTGAAAAAACCCAAAGGGTTCTGATTTATCTGCTTTGATCTATGCTCTGTGAGAGACAGTCAGCTTCAGCAGAACAGGTATTGGTGCAAGCACCATATCCTTCTGTTCACACAGCCTACAGTCTTTAGAAAATCAAAGCCCCTCATTATTTCATGAAGGCGATCTGATGCACAGAAATTCTGTGATCCCTACATCATGTCACTTGGTCTCCCTTCTAAAATAGTGTTATGTGATGTTTTACAGGAAGCACCGCAGCAGATGCTGAAGAAAAGTTAATGAACCACCTACTGAGTCCTGACAGATACAATAAGTTAATTCGACCAGCTGTCAACTCATCCCAGTTGGTATCTATAGAATTGCAGGTTTCCCTGGCACAGCTCATCAGCGTGGTAAGTTCAAATTAGGTTATGCCTTTTAGTTCATTACTACCTGCACAGCACTCTAAGTAAAAGTCATATTGGTATTACTATGTCCCTGTTATTTTTCTAGTTTACATAATAATACTTAGTAGGCAGGGCCCATACATGGCAATTTACTGGTGTTATACTTCAGAATGCAGTTACAACAGGGAGATCAATCAATGCCCGAGCAATAAAGGATAGCGGCCAGATCTTCATCCAACAAAACTCCATTGATCAAAAAATCAAAATAATTCCAGTGATTTCAGTACAGCTACAGTAAGTTACACCAGGTCAGGACCTCTCCTGGACTGTGTATACAATGCTAAACCATCTTCTGCTCTTTGCATCAAAGAAATATAGTTTACTGGCCTGAAAACAAGCTATGAAGCCAGCTCAACATCTCATGGCATATCAGGCATATCAGCAAAGAATAGTGAAATGTTGTAAAGAAAAAGACACGTTAGCTCCAGCTGGAATAGCTTAACATGGTTAAAACAATACTCACGTAAGCAACTCCTCATATTCAATAAAAATTACTTCAATGGGTCTGAAAGACATTTTCAGTCACAAGGTTAGCATGCGTTTCACAGCTCTTCCAAGGCACAAATACACACCTCAATGCCAAGAGAGGTTTAGCATTAACTGCAGTGGGAACAAGATCCAGCACATAAGTGGGGATAATTTCCTGAGTTGGGGCTTTCAACTCTGCTGCTCTCTCCCTGGATGAAAAAGATGATACAGATGACTGCCTCCCTGCCAGCATTTGTGTATGGGCCAGTGACTGGCCTGCTGCAAACTTTAAGAGACCTATATAATTTATATATTGAAACTCACGAAGAAAAGAGAGACACTGATGGAACATAAGGGAAGCTGTACAAACAGATGAGCTTTCATACACCTGTGCAGGCTGATTTATACAGGCTATACCGTCATATATACCAGATGACTATGGGACAAGTGCTCCCTCTCTCCTGCAGAATTCCACTTGGAACACAGACATGCCTCCTCACACAGCGCACTGCCACTACTAGCAGTGTCCTCCCAGACCGCAGATTCTGGGCATAAAAAGCAAGATGCCTTGCCCCCACAGGCCCCAGCAATCAACAACCTAAACAGAGTAGATGAATGGGCAAGGATCAAGAATGGCACAGCTCTGTCCCTATCCCTCTATATCCTCGCTCTTCAAGCAGAAAACAAAATTGAGCATCTTATACGCTCTGACAATCATAAGCATCTTCAGGATCGGAGAATTAACCTGTTTTCCTGCAGAAATCCTCCTGACTCTTTGACCTCCTACCTTGCCCCTTCAGTAGAGCCCCAGCCACACAGATCTGCTGCAGAGAGACTTCTCTTCTGGACTGCTGTTCCACAAAGCAGAGCCCGCCAGCTGAGAGCTTACATGGCAAACCTTACACAAACCTCACACAAGTTAATCTAGGCCTTCCTGGTGGTCAAATGTGCCTTCTGTTTCAAATCAAATCGACAGGGGGTAGGGGGGCAGAAATCAGCTCAGCAGGTTGGTGGCAACTGTTCCCAAATAGCCATATTCCAGTCACAACTGTCCTTGTTAAAAGCCACTTGGAGCTCTACACTTGTGGGGTTACTATTTATCATTAGTATGTGCGCAAGACTGGCCATATTACCAGCAGAGAAATGCCTGTCTTGAAATACACTAGATGAAATCATGCTGCACAGCTGGAAATATCCTCAAAAGCCTACTGAATAAATCTTATTACTGCAATAAACTGAAACATTTTAGAGGACAACTCTTCTCTCTCTTTTTCCTTGCAGAATGAACGGGAGCAGATCATGACTACAAACGTCTGGCTGAACCAGGTAACCAAACCCACAGAGGCATGCTCTTGCAAGCCACAACTGCAACTGCTTTCACTCCATTACGGTGATTGTTTTGTTAGTGCTGGTCTGGATGCTCCCATCACTACTGTACAATTCTTCTCTTAGGAGTGGATTGATTACCGTTTGGCTTGGAAGCCCTCTGACTATGAAGGAATAAATAAGCTGAGAATACCTGCAAAACACATCTGGTTGCCAGACATTGTGCTTTACAATAAGTAAGTAAAACTTCTGTGGTTTATGCAGACAGCAAACAAAATTTTAAGCATGTATCAAGAAATGAGCATCAGAACCAATGAAGTATGTCTGATAAAATTCTAAAACTGAATTTTGTAACTTTTAGCCAGTATCAAGTGTATCTGACTGGGGTACTGGTGTCAAGGATAATTTTAGTAAAATCAGGGCTCTGGTTAAAGAAATTCCAGCAGACTGGGAGCGTGTCTGCAGTGTGAGCTGTTAAAACACCAGGGGATCTGTGACAAGGCTCAAAATTGGGACACAGATCTATACCAAAGTAGACTATATGGAAAGCACTAATTGTATGTACAAGCACAGCTGTAACTGGTTATGCTTGCAAGGAGATAAGACAACTGGAATTCTATCAGACATCTTAGGTTCTGAGCTACATTTTTGTCTCCTACTTCTTCTTCCCCCTTCCCTTCCACCACAAACTCCAGAACACAAATCTGTTACAAACCCCACATGTACCAGAACTCCATGAGTTAATATTCATTTACAAAAAGAAATTATGCTCTGTTTTCATAAAGCTTTTAAAAAATCAATTATAAGAATACATAATAAATCTGTCAACATTTGACTCTGTTGCTTTAGAATACTGAGAAAAATAAAAGCTTGGTGGTGCTAGACCATACTTCAGTTCTTCTTTCAAACAAACAGCTAACTGCCAATTTTGTTTTGCTTTATTTTGTTTCTAAGTCTCTAGCAAAGCCTTGAAGTGGGTGATATCAAGTCTTTGGGAAAAAAAATAATCAAAACTTATAATATACTTTCATGATACTTTGAAAACCAATGAACTCATGAACACATGACAGTTTATGAACATATACAGATGGGAAACCTAGGAAGTTTATATATAACTGAGTTAAGTCCCTGGAATCCTACTATTGGAAATCAGATTTGAGAAATACTTAAAACTATTGTATTAGTCACAAAATAATTCAGCCAGTGGATTAGGATGTACTGTGCCTCATCAAATCTTGTTCTGGTAAATTGTGTCCCCACCCTCTGCTGCTTTCTTCCTTACTCCCCAAGTGATACCATTTAATGGATTATAAGAATGGAAAAAAAGAGTTTTAAAAGGCTTCTTAAATGTACGGTAACAAGCTTTTTGCCTCACCATGTTGGATTTTTACATTAGTAGAAAGCTTCAAATTAAAATTTTACATAAAGGACAACCCCCTGTAACTTTCTGCTGCTGAAGCAGTGTTTCAAAGGCATCAGTCCATTCAAGAAGGTGCTAAAGAAAACACAAAGAGCATCCCAATGCCCCATGGCTCTGTCCCTATGTAGCCTGTGCACAGCACTGCAGAGGGCACTGAGACAGCACCAGCAGCCCAGCCTCTGTCCCACAGCTGAGCCAGGGGCAGCCAGCAGAAGAACCTACATATTCTCAGCCCAGGAGTCTACCCAGTACATAGTACGGCATAATGGTAAAGCTAACTCAGGGAGGTACAGACATGTGAGAAATAAGATACGATCTCTTTACTAAAAAAATAGCAATTCTATTGGCAATGAACTAATGACCCTTCTACGCCGCAGCCACTCACTTCTGCATCTGGTTGTTTCAACGCCTACGTGAGTTAGCTACAAGGGTGTCAGCTCAGTGCCAGGCACCAGCACTGGTAACATGAGGCCTTTCCAGAGCCAAATGCAACTGATCTGGAGAACAGCTATACATGTGCCAAGCCTTGGATACTTGTAGCACTTCCCTGCTTAGAAAAAAAATCAACTTCAGCACTGAAATAGCTCTATTTTCCATGATGTCTTGTGACCAAACAAGTGATTCATTAGACTTTTTATTAACTCTTAAGGAGCCCATTTCCACTCAAATAAAAGGGTGCTACTTAGCCGTAGCCAGTTGAACTTCATTCGTTCACTCAGAGTGAGTTTGGTCCTATATTTTTGCAGATAACATATGGCCTTTATGTTATGTGCATTTCTTTACAGGTATTTGTTTATCAAAAGGAAGGCATGTGGGATGTCTCTAGTACAGACTCTTCTTTGCAGTCTAACAAAGTGGCTAACCCAGTTTTTAATAAAAGCGATTGATCGACATAGGAACAAGGCTTTAGGTTTCCTCATCTGTCAGGAAAGACAGTCACTAAGAGTTGTTCCTTCCTACTGCTACACTTTACTTTGGTAGCCTGACTGGCTGAGTTTGAAAGGTGTTGCATAGCACACTTGAGAAGATGCAGTGAATAGACTCAGAAACGCTACATTTCAATAATATTTATCAGCAATTGACCACTTCGCATTTCTACCTCAGGATACTTCACAGGTCAAACAGCCCTAAGTTGTTCACCCAGAAACATTGAACAGGAGAAGATATTGACTACTGACTGATAATGATCTTCTCCCTGAATTAAAGGGCCCATCATCACATAGAAGGCTCTCCTGGCGGAGGTTTGGCAGTCGGAGGAGATACAGGGCCAAGATTATTTGTGGGCACTAAGAACACTGTGGCTTGTTTGTTCTGGTTTTGTAATAAGTAAACATTAACTGGAGTGACGCAATAAATTATAAACCATATAATTACATTTCCTCTGCCTACACTCTCCCTGCATTTCTAACTAACACTGCTCATCCTTATTTCCTCATCCAAGTCATTTAGGAGCATTGCTGTGTGCTCTTAGCGGTGGCTGTGTTCCAGATCAAAGGTACCTCCATTTTCATGCTGGATAATCTCATTTTTACTCAGCCTTCAGAGATGTAGTAAGCCTTAATTACTCTAACAAACATTTACAAAATACTTTGAGTTCTTTGGATGAAACAGAGATGCATATTTATTATTTAATAATAATTTTATAAAATATGTTTTTGAAGTATTGGACTAAATATAAATTCTCTGACTGGGAGAAATACATACGTTAATCTCCCTATCAACTTATACCTCCCCACAACATAGATTTCAAAATCAAAATGTTACTAAACTTTGATTCTAGGAACAACTGAGGCCCACAAGACCAAGAATGCCAGAGCTTTTCTGTTTTGAACTGGTTTTCCTCTTCATGTTTTATTATCTTCTCTCCTTTTTCTTTCCTCTTGTTTCGTTAGTGCGGATGGCACATACGAAGTTTCACTTTACACAAATGCAATTGTAAAGAATAATGGAAGCATTCGCTGGTTGCCACCAGCCATTTACAAGAGTGCCTGCAAGATCGAAGTTAAGCATTTCCCATTTGATCAACAAAACTGCACATTAAAGTTCCGGTCTTGGACATATGATCATACGGAAATTGATATGGTGCTTAAAACTTCCATGGCAAGCATGGATGACTTTACGCCAAGTGGAGAGTGGGACATTGTAGCACTCCCAGGAAGAAGGACTGTAAATCCTTTGGACCCCAATTACGTCGATGTGACATATGACTTCATTATTAAAAGGAAACCTCTTTTTTATACCATCAATCTTATCATTCCATGTGTGCTAATTACATCCTTAGCCATCCTGGTGTTCTACTTGCCTTCAGACTGTGGTGAAAAAATGACCTTATGCATATCTGTGTTGCTTGCCTTGACCGTGTTCTTGCTGCTGATATCCAAAATAGTCCCTCCAACATCTCTAGATGTTCCACTGATTGGGAAGTATCTCATGTTTACAATGGTACTAGTGACCTTCTCAATAGTTACCAGTGTCTGTGTACTCAATGTCCACCATAGATCTCCAAGTACTCACACTATGCCACCTTGGGTCAAGGTGGTTTTCCTTGAAAGACTCCCAGCCTACCTGTTCATGAAGCGTCCAGAAAATAATTCTCCACGGCAAAAGCTGTGCAACTGCAAAAAGACAAAAGCAGAGAATCCTTGTATGGAGCCAGCTGACTTCTACAAGAACTCTACCTATTTTTTGAATACAGCCTCTGCCAAAACATGTGATATGAAAATCACTGAGACTCTTGACAATGTCAGCAGCCATCGAGATTTTAGGTTAAGAACAGGCACAAAATTTTCTCCTGAAGTCCAAGAAGCAATTGATGGAGTCAGTTTTATAGCAGAGCACATGAAAAGTGATGACAACGACCAGAGTGTAAGTAAAAATGAGAAAACATCCCGGTCTTTCCAAACTTCATCTCCTGTCCTCCCCTGTAACTTGCTGCTCTTCAGAAAGCATATTGTACTCCCTAGCTATTCTGAAGTTTTCCGAGAGATTCTAGCTATAGCTTATAAGAGGAAATAATTTTTGCTGTTAAAAGAACTTAATGAATAGCAATTCGGTAAATGCCAATACTCTCCTGGAAAGTAACATAGCTATTTCTACAAAGAGAGAATGTTTATTGCCCAGTAAGTCATGAAACACCCTCGAAAAAGCTGTGTTGTCACATTCAAGTAGTGTTTGGCAGGGGAAAAAAAATAATATTTAGTTCCAGGTCAGAAAAAGAGTATTTTTCCTCATTGTATTCAGTAGGACTGTGACTCAACCCATGGCCAGGCCACTTAACCAGAAACAATCTACCTGCAGCTCAAGCATTTATTTACCTAACTGGGCATAGAAGGAGGATTTAGTAAAATCGGTGAAATGCCTTTGCAAACACCCTCTCCAGGCTAAGACATCTGTCCGCATATGGCAAACATCATGGGTAGGATCAAAATCCTAATGCCAGCAGAGCTGACACTTCTTTCATTTCAGTTAAATCACTCATTATTGGCTACGAGATGTACTTGATCCAGGACACGTTTAAGCAGTGCTGCTGCCGCCTTATTCGCTTGCCCTACTCATGTGCTACTAGCTAGCACGCTAAAGCTGATATAAATACACTGTGAATAATGCTTGGAAAAACTCAGATGGTTCAGAGTTCTGTTTAGACAAGCACCCATGGTTAGGAAAAATCATCCTCATACCTACCAGTGTCCCCTCTCTGACCCAGATCCCAGTCAGGCTCTAGGTTCTCTATTTCCTGTTCTGCTCTCTCTCCCTCAGCCAAGCAAGATTAAATAAAGCTGGGTTTCTGATCTTGCAGAAGTCCCTTGAGGAGCATGCCGCTGAGTAGTTCATGTTTTCTGTTAACTGAAATTACTGTCCAGATAAATAAAGAAGATCAGCTATTAACATTAGACATGAGCTTGTAAGCACTGAAACTGACCGAACAGAAGCAGACTTCATAGAGCAGAAAAAAATTTTCTAATAGCTCAAAAATTCTTGCAAGAATGTGTTGCACACTAAAGGATCTACAGAGGTTCCATCTGATATTAAGAACAATCTTCAAGGGTATTTATACATTAAAAATTAATAGAATTCTTTCCTCGCAGGGTCCTCTGATATTACGTATCACTTTTCTAGATTCATAATTTTAATCTCTGCTTTCTTCCTTCATTATCACAGTCTGATAACAACTGCTTGTGTACATTTACTACAGTCTGATTTGAGAAGCACACAATTCCCATTAGCAGCAGTGGAAATTAAAAGTGTTCACTGAAGGAAAAATATGTAATGTTCTAATATAAGACATGAGATAATTGACAAGCAAGGTAGTCATTGAGGTGAGGATGTCCCATGCGTAACTCGAATCAATGAGACAGGACAAAATAATCAATCCCGCAATGCAAATGAAGATTGATATATTCCCCCTTTACAACAATAGCCTGATAGTCGCTTCAGTTTGAGAACAGAATCTAAGGCCGTGACTTTCACAGACAACATATGCAAGGCAAAACAGGATTTTAATAAAAGCAACAGTATTAATATGCATTAAACCCCTTGATTAGGACGACTGCTGACAAGAAAAGGACTCTGAAGCTAGCCCTGTTCAACAGCAGTAAACGCTATCTGTTTTTGTCCACTGAGATTAATAGCATCTGCAAACTAAAATTAAAGGAAAAAATTCCTTAATTGGATTATACTGTGGGCTCTTCCGGACTGGCTTCCACCCGGCAGCCATGCTCAGTACCTGATGCATCCAAGACAGATAAGAAATATTTACAATATTTTTCTCCACTGTCCAAAATGGTTGTAGGAGAAAAATCCCTTCCCAAGCCTAAAGTCAGTTTGTTCCCTGAACCTTCAGATTTGTTTCCTTTTATTTTTGTGAACAAAAAATCGGCATTAGCAAGAGGAAGTGCAAAAGAATATGACAAATTGCTAATATCTTTAATTGGCTTTTTCTTCCAGGTCATTGAAGATTGGAAGTATGTTGCCATGGTAGTGGACAGGCTGTTTCTCTGGATATTCGTCCTGGTTTGTGTCCTGGGGACTGTTGGATTATTTCTGCAGCCACTTTTTCAAAACCACACTGCTGCCATGAACCCTTAGTTGTCATTTAAAACTGTCAATAGATCCATAGATGTTGAGTCTCATTCTGCTCTCAGTTCCTGCCTGTTAAATCCACAGAGATGCCAACTGATGTGCTCTTATATCGGATTTAGAGTAGGGAAATGGAAAGCAGAACTTGGCTTATTGTGATAGGGAAAAAAAACCCAAACAAACAGAAAACTATTATTTTTTCCAACGAGTTCAGTATTTCTGGTGAAATCTTAGTCCTTTTTTCAATTATTTGAAGTCTGAACATTACAAAGGCATTTACTGTACAGTATGCCATCCTGGCTCACAAGGATCATTATTAAAAAAGTATTTTACATACATTGCCTCAGGAAGGACGTTTTCTTTCCTTAGAATACTGCAATTTCCCTAATACAAAGAAGGTATTGCTATGACATTTATTTCGTTCAAATGCATCAAAACTATTTGTGTCTGATTTATAAAGAGCTTTACAGGTAGAATCACTGTTTAGCTGTTTGAGTATGATATTTAAAACTGAACTGAGAAACAGAGACATACTTCTGAGGTTACCACTAATAGGTTTCTCTCCTTGCCATCTCTGATAGCTGATTGATCAACAGAGGCCAAATTAATATATGACAAACAAACCTGTATATACTCTGTTCAATGATGAAATATAAATAAAATGTAAAATTTTCCTTTATATAGATTTAATCCTGAAATCTTCCCGCAACTTTAACAGCTTGTGTAACTGGGGTTCATACACACTTTCATGAATCTAAGGCTAAGAGCACAGGAAAGCATCTAGAGCAGACAATTGTGCAGAAAGGCAGCTAGAATGAGAAGACATCTGAGAACAAACAGACATGCATGTTTTGCCGTGGAGATTTTAATGCAGATTTAAGTTTAATCCCCAACAAATTAGCTAGGAAAGCACGTAACGCACGTACAGTCTTAAAGTCTGTGGCAAAGGGCAGATCAAGGCCCTAGACTCCCGTCACAGGACAATCCTACCACACTTTGTTCCAGGTAGCTTGTAACCTACAAAAAGAGAAGGCATTTTTCAAGCTAAACCAACCTCAGCTTTTCCTTGGGGTGTTGTCAGAACACATAACAATTTTACCACCATTGACAGGTACAACTAATGACTGGTGAACAAAGTGGTAAAATCTGCTACTCCTTGTGAAGGGGATTTGAGGCTCACCTGTCCCAGTGGAGATTAGCTGACGCCTAAACCTGTGTTCTTGAACAAGCCATGGATGAAGACAGCTCTAGCTCTATTTGCTGTCATGAAAACTGAGCTACATCTCTACCTAGATCACCATTCCCAGGCAGCTAGGATAACTACATAGATTTAGACATGCCAAAACAGCTACACCAACCTTTCCAAGTGTTCAGAGCAACTCCGGGACCTTTGCCGATTGCTCTGTTCACTTCCTCCCTGCCCATGCGCTGAACTGCCCAGCACTGCTGCCACACGTACCCCCATCCCAAATACCCGCTCCTGTGCACTGGAAGGGCTCTCCCAGGCGCCTGAGCACTGCAGCATGGCCTGGTGCACGGCAGCCTAGGAAAGATGCAATGAAAAAGTATCAGAAGTGGGGCAGGTGAGGCTATGTGAGCAGCAGCAGCATCTCCCTTAGGTCATATGCTAGAAGGAATGGTTGCAACACTGTCAACCACCCTTCCATTCCCCTTCCTCTACGGACTGTAACTGTGTCCATCACTGAAGACAGGACAAGAAGGTGAAGGATGACTGTAGGACAGCCCTAGTAATGCAGCTGTGCCCTGTGACCATAGAAGCTGCCACATCCTCCTCTCCCAGAGGGTGGCAACGCTCTGGTCCCCAAACATTAACTGTTCTAGACATTTCCCATGGTGACTGGTAGGCGGTGTAAAGTTTACATGGGTCAAACCTGCTTTCTCTGCCTCAAATGTCTTCTTCTCGCTCTCAAACCTAGAGAGCAAAGCTATTTCTCTGCAGGCAACTGAAACAACAGCTGTGAGATGAGATGGGGCACAGGCAGTGCCTCAGGAGCAGAGGGGTGCCTTCACCCACACAGGGAGATGCTCCTCTATGTTAGGTTATACGCCAGGAGCTGACACGGCACAGAACATCACAACCACATGTGGGCACACTGCCCCAGCTGCTAAGCAGCTCTTTCTGCTTACAGGGAAGCCAGAGGGAAGCCAGAGCAGCTGCCAGCTCTGCACAGCGTAACAGTGAAGTCCCTTGAAATCCCACAGTAACCCTTAACAGCAAATCTGAAGGAGGCAGCACAGACCTCAGCACAGACTTAAACGCTCTTGTGAGCTACTACACACTCCTGCGGGGCAGAAGGGAGTGGGACTCACCCAGCCAAGCAACCAAGGATGCAGCAAGTCAGCTGTGGACCCTGCAGTCCACCCAACTGACACTGGACCTGTGCAGAGCAGAGACCCCTCTCTCTGTGCACTTTTCACGCAGTACTAACAGCACTTCTGGCTCTGTCCTGCTCTCACCCCCCTACCAATCATTACTCCTCTCTCCCTGTCCCTTCTCATCCTCCCCCTCACTGCCTGAATGCAACTGAAATGAGGCCTCCAGTACTCCGATCTCATAGTTGGCCTTATCTTTATGAGCAGTAATGACTGATAACGCTTGGCTCTGTAACTGCAGCCTTCAGCTGAATTATCCCCAGCATAGACAAAAGTTTTAGAAAGGATTTGGCAGTTCAGCTAGCAGCTAACACAGAGCACAGGCAGATGGAAGACTCAGACGTGACAAACCCAGAAAAAGCTTTCAGAAAGCACATCACTGGCCCCAGGGAGATCCCTGCAGAACTCCAGCTCCTCATCCAGGAAATGGTGGGCTCTGGTGCTCTCCACAAACTGTGGCCACCTTACTCCTTTTTTAATCATGAGTGAAGTGATATACTCTTCCATAGTTATGTTCTTGGAAACCATCACTGTATTTTTTTAGAGGTTCCAGAAATCATTCAATCCATAGCAAACTTCAGAATGGAAAATTTCACCCAAAGTCCCAAAATTTTGAAAAATCTGACCTCCTAAAACTGCTTTCAAAATGGGAAATGCTATTTTTGCCTAACCCTCAGCAACTCCACCTATGTAATACATAGAACTGTTCCGAGTTTAAATTGTCAAAGAATTGTAGGGTTTTCCGCTTTGATTTTTTGGCAGAATTTAATAAAATAAGATTTCTGGAGAAAAGGAAACATTAATAATGTCATACTGCATGCTAATATGTGTATGGTAAGGTCCCAGTTCATCAAACAAAATAAACTTTAACATTTCCACTTTTCAGGGTTTTTACAGTAATGCTTTTCATTAGAAAAAAAAAAAAGAAAAAAGTGGTCATTCAAAACGTATGTTTCACTAAAGCTATTTTTCAGTAGCAGTGTACAGCCAGCCTTTGCTTCCCTACTAGTAAGGAAAAGCCTCTGTTGGCTCCCTCCCCATTCCCTACCATTACAAAACTCTTTAACCCTGACCAACCCTGTCTTCTGTCAGAACATGTATAAGTGTCAACACCACAACACACATGTACCATCTGTGTCCAGGTGAGTTTATGTGGGACTGTTGCTGCACCCCTGTAGCCACGGCAAACTAGAAAGACCAGCAGCAATGGCTTTTTCTAGAGGGAGCATCAATACCCCAGACAAAGGTGGGAAAACATTCTTTTCCTCATCACCCAAGTTGATGAAGATTTGATCTTAACAGATCTTAAAAAAGTAAAACACCTCTAAAACTGGCATGTTTATTAAAAAGCAAAGGCCACGTAGTTTGTTATTGCAGATCTTCTTGGGTAGATCAGCTTCCCCCTACCCATACAAATGCTTCTTCTATGTAGTTCTGCAACGCACTCACGATGATGTGTTCTTATCACATCACTCTCCCTAGCCATAAAAATAATCCTACCACAAACCCGGGCTGATTTCACCAGGAGTTCCACCACGTGAAGTTAGAAACAAAATATCTGTGCATACAAACACCACTGAAAATTTCAGTAACTAGGCTAATTAAGCTAAAATACCTGTATCACCTGAAGCAATGGCTCTTTGCTGCCTCTGCAGATCAGATGTTTCCAAATCATTCAGGTTTAAGCACTGACTTTTGGAGAACACGGGTTATGATCTGATCTTTGAAGCTTTAGCTCATTTCTAGTTATGACTAAAAAGAAACAAACAAAAATCTCAGTTATAATGCTGCTTGTACATGGAAACCAAGAAGGCAGAAAGGGAAAACATCTAGTCTCAATACCCTGGAAAAGAAAAAAAATTATCCACAAAGGGTTAAGCTAAAAGACCAAGCAGCCGAGTTCTCTGGAAAAAAGAAATAAAATCAAATGGACAGTAAAGCCTACTTCCTCCACGCTAATAGAATTACAGAAATTACCATAAGAGCATGTGTCTGGGGATGGAGTGAATGATGCTCTGAGAGATAGGGCAAACAGAATAAACAAGCTCTGTGCCAAGAGCAGCTGAGCTGAACCCAGTCTGGTGCTCTTTCTCCCAGTGCTGTCTCTTAACACAGTGCCGAATGAGATCATCGTTTATCCTTCCCTAACAGCAGGGAGTTAAGCACCTACTGGGTGCAGCCTCCTGTCCCAGGGCGCTTCCCCCGTGTCATTTCCAAAAATGAAGGTGTAATCCCACATTTTTCTCTCTCCCCTGCCTCCCTCCACACAGACTGCTCAGATGTGTGCAACAACCACTGCATGCATGAGCCTTGCATCACCTGGTTGTTCAAGGGAGTGCAAAAAAGTGACATATAAGTTAACAAGGAAGCTGATGGGCACCTGGGGAATGAGCCACTTTGCAAATCGTGATTTTATGATTGAACTTCAAACACAACTGCCCTTTCTCCTCCATCTCCTTCCCCCTAAACAATAAGGTTTCATGGGATCAAGCCGGGATCCTATGCTCTTATTTCCCTTCCCGAATTTCACCTTTCTAATCCACAAAAGCAGGAACGGTCCAAAGACCGTTTGGTCAAGTTTGATCTCCAACTCAAATCCCTGGCTTTTGCCAGATCCCAGCTGCTATGTATATCCCTCTGGGCTTACATCCTGTCAACAGTTGCACATGCCTTTAATTTCTCCTGGGAACAGCACATCCTTTTTATATAGCCAAGCACCTAGCACATGCACTTGCAAGATGAGACACAAGCAGGGAAAAAACCTCAACATTAACAGCATAACTGGAAATTCAGGTCCCATGATCTCAGCTCACTGCTAAATCAGGCATCCCTAATGTCAATATCCATTTCAGCACAATTCAATTATAAGATTTTTATTAATTAAACTTCTCCTAGTAGATTGGCGTGAGCTTCTGATAGGGAAGGATCCTGCACAGCAGCTGACCGGAAAAATCTTTAGCGTCCTCAGTTTACTGGGTTCGTTTATGCACCAATTTAAGGACTCCTGCCTGTTACCCTTGCCAGAAGACTGCTCTTTGCCTACTATGACATCTGGTTTGCCTGCAATTTATTTGCTGCTTCCAGTGCTCTGACAGCCTGGGTAGCTAGAAAGGGGGCAGCACAGCAAACCTCATGGGAGCTCACTGCGCAGAACTGCATTCAGGGTCCTGCCGTCTGCTGCTTCCAGGCGTTTCACGCATCAGAGGAGCGGAGCTTTCTGTACTTCCTACGCTCATACAGTCCTGGCAGCTAAGCTCATCTTCAACAGCCTCCGCCGACAGGCAGTAATTCATAACACCATGGAGAGCACACCCGCTCTTCTTTTAACTGCTGCTGTTTGCTTTCTCTTTCAAGGTGAGTGATCCTTTATTTGTTTATTATTTGTTGCTGAAGGGGGGTTTGAAAAGGTGAACAGGAGATGGCTTTGGTGCAAATTATTTTTAAGAAGTGCTGAAGCTCACTCCAAACTAATGGATAAATGTACAAAATCCTAGTACAGCTCTTTTTGTTACACAGGTTGTTGTTGGGTTGTTTTGGGTTTTTTTAATTTCTCCTTGTAAAGTAGTCCTGATTCAAGATGCCAAACAGGACACACAAAGCCATTTTAACATTAAGAAGAGAAACCACCTTACATGTAAAAGCGTGCTTTTACGTATTGTAGAGAAGACCACAAGAAAGTGACAATATTAAACAGCTTTAAATACGTGCTGCAAACAGTGCACCTTCCCTCTGCAGACATGGAAAGCAGCAAAGCATTTAAATAAAAAAAAGAATTAATGCACTTCTCTAAATACAGTAGATGCTAGATTTAATTAAGAGTGCTGGTGACACGTAAAAAGGCTGGCAATTTAGGATTGACTATAATAGAGAGTCATTAAGATCTAGCTTTGAAACTAGTTACCTAAAAGATTTGGGAGTATTTATTCCAGGAAGTCTTGATCTGAGAGATAGGAAATACCAATAAGGGCAAGGCTAGCAGTTAAAAAAGTGTAAAATAAATGTGTTCATTTTTTAGTTAGCAAGCTGGCTTGAATGATTTCACTAATCTGAAAATAAAATTGCTCTTCAAGTGAACAAGAGAAGGGGGGGGAAGGAAAAAGGGGGGGGAAGCTTTTAGCTGAATACAGTTTCACATGAGGGGGACCCTCTTGTCTTAGGGAGAGGGGAGCTCTTACAAATATCAGGAAGTAATACATGCTTCGTGAAACACTACAGATCAGTCACCCGCAGATACATCTGCCTCCCATCTCTTTCTCTACTGAAAACAACTGTCTGGCAAAAAATAAACATGTCCTTGCAAATATCTGTAGATTCATATTTGTGTTTCAAAGGAACTGGAGAGTATGTTCAACAGACTTCAGTTCCGTGGCTTTGCCAAATTCACATAGCGTCATCATAAATGACAAAACAGGCCTTTTTTTGTTTTTCAGTTAGAATGCTTGAGAATGCATCGTCCGGAAGAGAGTTAATGAGAAAGTTCCCTAAAAATAAAAGGCCATTGGCTTTTAAGTAGTGTCCAGCTGTCAGGATGGTTATTGCCTAGCTAGCTCTGAGAGTAAAAAAGTACTGTGAAATACAGGCTCTGACACCTTATCCCAAAACAGCTGGGAGACCTTGTTGTTTAAGTATTTCAGTGTGCAGCTTTTCTGTTGGCCACAGGGCACCGTGAAGAGCAGTTATCAGTGGCAAAATGGACAACAGGAATATATCCACTAAATAAAAGTGACATAGAATGATAAATGGGTAATTAATACATTTCTTTGAATGTGCTGAAAAGTCTTTGAATATAGTGGTAATCAATTTTTAATCCTTTTTTCCATGTTTTAACAAGCAGGCTGTTCTCATCACTATAATCACGCAATCATGACTCAGGGTAGAAAGCAGAGTTCTCATTTCCTGCGAATCCTCCTATTGCAACGTGCTCTGACAGCTTACAAGCAGCCTGGTCTGTCGGGTTACACTCTTCCCTTCTTCCGCTCCACAGCCCTGCGCCTTCGGCAGGTCTAGGGGACTAGGCCTGTGAGGGGAAAGCGCTTTTGTGCCTCCAGTCCTTCAGTAACTCCCTGAAACTCCTTTTTGAACCCATTTGCAGAGATGTATGTGAGAAAAACTCTGTCATAGCGTTGCCTTTCACTGCTTTTCTTCTCCCAGCCTAAGCGAATGCCAATCATGACACACTACTACCCACTTAGGCGAGGCTTGGCCTTTCCCCACGCATCACACGGATGCTTAGCAGTTAATGCACAGCAAGAGAGGTACCAAAAGCGACATCGCCTCCCTCTCCGACCAAGCCTCCCCACACAGGGGGCTGCCGCTGCCTCGGAGGCTGCGCCTGCCCCCGCGGCCGCTCACGCCGCCGTGCTCTCCACAGGCTGTGGCGGCTCCGAGGCTGAGCACCGGCTCTACGCGGCCCTCTTCGAGAGCTACAACCAGTTCGTCCGTCCCGTCAAGAACGTCTCGGACCCCGTCATCATCCAGTTCGAAGTGTCCATGTCCCAGCTGGTGAAGGTGGTGAGTACCCGCCCCCCCGGGGCGCCCACGGGCCACGAGAGGGCCGGCGCCTCTCCCGACACACCTCTCTCTTCCAGGATGAAGTCAACCAGATAATGGAAACCAACTTGTGGCTGAAGCACGTAAGTGGAGCTTCCCCGACAGCCCAGACGGCACCAGCTCACCTCCTCCCAAGCGCGGGAGGGTCTCCCCAGTCCGGGCGGGGAGGACCCCGGCCCTCACGGGCCGCGCCAGGGGCGGGAAGAGCCCCCCACCCAGCGAGGCGTCTGCGGGCTCCCGGGAGCACCGCGCTCGCCAAGCCAGCGCCAGGCCCCTCTCCCTCGGGGCAAAGCCGCGGCCTAGAGAGGCATCACGGGCACAGGCGAGGCCGGCAGCGGCGGGCCGCCGCACCCACGCCAGCGCTCGCCTCGGCGCGCTGCTGCCCCCTAGCGGCGCCCTGCGGCGGCGGAGCGCTGAGGAGGGTCACCCCCCCGCCGCCCCACTCGGGCTGCCCCCGGCCGGAGGGGACGGGACTGGTCGGGACTGGTCGCTGCCCAGCCCTGCTCTGGCCGGCCCTCCGAGCCGCCTGCCCGGGCAGGGCTAGGGCCCGGCCCCGGCCGTCCGCCTGCGAGGTGGCACCTCCCACCTCGTTAAGTGACCGGCCAGAAACCCCGTCGTCGCCACCGCACCCCCCCACCTTTCTGACTCTCCGACTCTGGGGGCTGCAGCATTTAAATAGGGGCCTGGCTCGGGGTGCAGCTGTTAAAACTCAGGCTATGAGGCGTCAGCTGCAGCCCTAACCCTCCTACACTGGGTAAGTCGCTAAATACTGTATTTTTGCTCTGACGGCTCCCAAAGCCGCTGCCCTGGCCGACGCCGACGTAAAGGAAGCAGCTCGGTACGGAGGTCCTGCACAGCATCGCTCGGTGCCGTTTAGCTGCTAGAAAGCGAGAACAAACTAAAAATGTTGACTTCACTTTAAAAGGTCGTTATGGGTTAGAAATGCAATTACTCTCTGTTCTAGGTCAGCTCGATAACCAACTTAATTGCCGGCAATTCAGCTTAGTATTCAACTTTGTTAAACTGGGGTTTAACGAGCCCTAACCAACAAGAAAGACTGTTACTCAACTGAGCAATGACACCCTGCAGCCCTTTCTAACCCCTCTACCCAGGGTCCCTTGCTCAATGCTCACACCTAGCACCGGAGCCTCCTATGAATTTCTTTTCACCATCTCACAGATGACTGGCTTTTTGAGACCTACGTTATTAGTAAAGTCCTATGCTCTCTGGTAAGAGAGCGTCTTACTCCTTCTTTCACCTTGTTTCAACTACTGAGTGGACATTCCTGGGACATGGAGTCACACATGTCTAAGTCATACCTAGACCAACAGTCCTACCACCAATCTCCATGTGAATAAACACCAGACTTAAATGCTTGTTAAAGAAACACCTAATAGTTGTAGTAGCCAAAATAAAACAGCCCTAGAAGTGGTATGACAGTGCTTCGTTTGAGTCTAGTCCATTGAATTTCAATTTCTTCACAAATCTAACATAGACTCATTTCTTCCATAACTAGATCTGGAATGATTACAAGCTTCGGTGGAATCCAGCGGACTATGGAGGTGCTGAATTCATCAGAGTACCATCTGGCCAGATCTGGAAGCCAGATATTGTTTTATATAACAAGTAAGACTCTTACATATTTATCTTCTTAATTTGGGAGGAAGGGGGGTGATGTTACCCGTTTAAAAAAAATCCGCAGCATGTTCACTGAAGTAACTGAAAAAAGCCTGCTTTTCAACACACCTGTGTCCCACATCTCCCTATTGCTGTACTCATCTCCGTGCCATCTACATCAGCATCACTGGGCAGGAGCCAGCTCCTAACCTGGAGCTGCAAGTGGGCAGGTCAATGTGAACTTTGCTTTTCCCCTTCACAAGCCCTCGCTTTTACTATTATTTTTTCACTGTCTACAAGGGAGGCGGCAAGAAATTCCCTTAGACTGGGGAGTTCTTGTCTGTGAGTCAGACCTTTAACTGAAAAAAAAGCCCCAGAAATTCTTCTAGCTTTTTAGCAGTTCAACTCACAATTTGACACCTTTACAATAATAGTGTTGATGTATAAAAGCCACAGGTAAAGTTTACTTTGGATGTCAGTTTCTGAGACCATGAGGAGCCAAACCGTAATTAAATGGATCCCTCTGCTATGTAGGGAAGCAGTTCTCAGTGAAAGGGACTTAGCTACACAGATGCAAAACTTAGGTCTATGGAACAACAGCAATGACACTCCTTTTCTAACTGTGACCTTAAAACTTTAAATTACATTTTTAGTTTTACTTTTTCATATAAACAACTGAAATTGTCACATGGATCATACAAGATCTGTGTGATCAGGATAGCAACGTGGGGCTTAAAAAAACCCCTCACCAAATACACTCCCTATGCAAAGATGCACCCCAACCCTAATCCCTCTTTCCATAGTTAATACCTGCACTGTCCACATAAGAGGTGGAAATACCAGTACTGCAGGTATCCACTTATCATCCCTTGGGTTCTGATGTGCTTGGTCTGGAATAGAATAGAATAAAATAGTTCAGTTGGAAGAGACCTACAATGATCATCTAGTCTGACGGCATTTGCAGTCTCGTATGTGCTGTTTTGAATATTGACGGCACTGAGCCATGTTATTATAAGTGAGAATATTTCCTTTCAAATCCGCCAAGGTAAATTTATACAGCTGTTTATTTCTGTTTAACTATGCAAATTTATGACAGCCGCTGACTCAGTCCTGCACATGCAATTCAGCTCCACCTCAACAGGTAACTGCTGACTTTCCCGAACAGATTAAAGTGCTAATGTATATGATCTGAATGTATGAAACTACCTGGAGTAGTTGCCGTCTAATTTTTGTTTTCTTATTTGCTTTACAGTGCAGTTGGGGACTTCCAGGTTGATGACAAGACAAAGGCCCTATTAAAATACACGGGTGAGGTGACCTGGATACCTCCAGCTATATTTAAAAGCTCATGTAAAATAGATGTAACCTACTTCCCATTTGACTATCAGAACTGCACCATGAAGTTTGGTTCCTGGTCTTACGATAAAGCCAAAATTGACTTAGTTTTAATTGGCTCTACAATGAACCTGAAAGATTACTGGGAGAGCGGAGAATGGGCTATTATTAAAGCTCCTGGGTATAAACATGACATCAAATACAACTGCTGTGAAGAGATATATCCAGACATCACATATTCTCTTTACATTAGGCGTTTACCTTTATTTTACACTATCAATATGATTATTCCATGTCTGCTGATTTCTTTTCTGACTGTATTAGTTTTCTATTTGCCTTCAGACTGTGGTGAGAAGGTGACACTCTGCATATCAGTCCTTCTATCTTTAACAGTGTTCCTTCTTGTTATCACAGAAACCATACCTTCTACTTCCCTGGTAATTCCACTTATTGGGGAATACCTCCTTTTCACCATGATATTTGTAACTCTATCTATCGTCATTACGGTATTTGTACTTAATGTGCACTACAGAACACCCAAGACACACACAATGCCTGTGTGGGTGAGAACTATTTTCTTGAACTTACTTCCCAGGATCATGTTTATGACAAGGCCTGCCAGTGATGAAGAGAATAATCAGAAGCCAAAACCATTTTTCACTTCTGAGTTTTCAAACTTAAATTGCTTCAACAGTTCTGAAACCAAATGCTGCAAAGATGGCTTTGTATGTCAAGATATGGCATGCAGTTGTTGTCAATATCAACGAATGAAGTTCTCGGATTTCAGTGGCAATCTCACAAGAAGTTCAAGCTCTGAGTCTGTAGATCCTCTCTTTTCACTTTCAGTTCTGTCACCAGAAACGAGAGATGCTATTGAAAGTGTTAAATACATTGCAGAAAATATGAAAATGCAGAATGAAGCAAAAGAGGTAAGAACATATTTTACTATTACTCAAACTGCAGATACCATTTGCCATTAGCACGTTTTATGAGAAGAACAGATCTCAAAAAAAAAAAAAAGAAAAAGAAAAAAGGACAACACAGACCATTATTTTATACAAATAAATTACCCAATCTGTGTTACCAGTATGTGCAATTTTGAATGTAGATAATTTGGGGGAGCAGCTCTGTTGCACAACATTCTCTTTATTGACAACACGTATATTGAGTGAAGCCTGTTAAGGTAACCACTGCTAGGGAAACATATTTCAGTATCCATCCTACAAGATTCAGAGTGAGGATTTTCCACATTATAATCTGAATAGTGGAATTTGCTGACTCTATGGCCTTTAAAAAGTTAAATTCTCCCTCCCGCAGCTTACCGTCAATAACAAAGAACATAAGAATGAATATCCTTCACAGTGATGATGTTGCTTATTCTGCTGCTGCTGCAAAGTGCTGTAGCTAAATGGGCACCATCATCTTTCATAAAACTGCATCTTGATGCAATTAAAAAAAAAAAATTAAGGTTTTCTTTTTATCACGTTTCTCAAACATACTAAGAGCAGTAGTCACACCACCGCAATTGTCACTGAATTAAAATCCTCTGCAGTATGGCACTTAAAGTTAGAATTAAGTTATTTTGTTTATGCTGAAATCAGAACTTCATTTAGAATTAGTTGCTATAGAAAATATGGGGTTGTTCTGGGTTTTTTTAAGTCTGCCTTCACAAACAAGTTCTAAGCTAAAAAGTGCAAAATTTCAAAAACAACAAATGCATTATTCATTTATTAGCCCTCCTGAAGAAAAATGAAGTAAAAATTTAAATTGTAATCTCAAGAGTAACTAAAATGATCACCTAATGTAGTTACTATTAATATATAACGTAGATAATACTTCAGTGTCACTCTTGTTATAATACCTGCTGTAAAAAAAAAAAAAAAA
>VYZV01010027.1:0-11685 GCA_013401275.1 Pandion haliaetus
TAAAGGTATCAAGTATGTACTCTTGGGAACTGCCAGCATTTTGTCTGTAGCGATTAAGCTGGTTATCAGTACCCAAGCGGTTAAGCTGGTTATCAGTACCCGAGTGAGCTACTAGTAGTTTCATACTAGTCCATACGAGTTCCAATTGTAAACCAGACATATTCCGGCTCTGGAGTTTGATTCCAGTCACCACTGCCGTATACCCTACAAATGTTTGCTGTGAATATTTCCTTAGGAATTCATAGATACAGATAGTGAACTCAAAGTGAGTGGATAAAATTTATATTTCTTCAGCGTTTGTTCTTTATCTACATTGACACAAATAACCTTTTGCACAGTTCGTTTACTCTTCACATAGATGTTGAAATATCACCTGAGACTTCAAATATCTCCTCTTAGAAATACTGCAGTTCAAACTATGAGGAAATTCAGCAGATTGCTGCTAGGAATGAATGTAACATTATCATTAACCTCTAGAGATCACAGACGTATTCAAAAGTCTGATTTACCATGTAAATGTTCTCCACAGTGATTTAGAAATAAGAATTGAAGAGAAAAATTTTGAACATAAATATGAATTGCACATTTTCAGCATAAATCTATCTTTTCCCGCTTAACATCAGTTTATTACTGAATTCCTTAGGATTGTTAATTCTGTTTATTTGAGCTATTTAGATTTTAACATGTAACTTTGTGGGAGCGATGTTCCTAATTCTTGCCAGGAGTTAAATCATCCCATAAACATCCCAAAGCAGAATCTAATCTATATAGCACATATGTACTTCAGCATATATATAGTGAGTTATCCTAACTTTACAAACAAATACAGATCACACAAAGAGACTATGAAGCTTGTAGCACAGAAGATAACTGTCCCTGGGTTTCTTGAGGCCACAGCCAGCATTCTGACCACTAGACAATTCTTTGTCTCCATCCAGCCCTCATTCAATAGCTAGATTTGTTGAAAAATGTTTGACCATCTGTAATAGCCCTTTTATGCGCCTGATGCATAAATAAGCCTTGAAATCTCCAAGTTGATCCAGGAGAACGACCCGTTGTTCATACAGTGCACAAGCAGCTTCTGTCCGTTCCTTCTCAGTCATGCACAATTGATTCTTGATAGAATTACACATTTTCTGCTGTCACAAGTGACAACAGAAAGGTATGCATAAGCATGTGACACCATGGCTTCACTGGGACTGCACAGTTGACAGTGCCTGAGGCATACCAAGTACTCACATCGAGAAATAGGGCAGTAATCCCAGGGAACGAGAGGATCATCTGTGTAACACCAGGGACCATGAAAATCATCATCTGGATTTCGGCAATAGTTTTTCTTCAGTTTACTAACATCTGGTTCTCTGAATATTTGTATATGCCTACAGGGAAAAAAAAAATTCAAAGTGCTGAAAAGCTTTATACTATAGCCTAAATTTTCAAAGTTTAAATGTTGCTTTGCTCCACATTGTAATACTAGCTGATTGAGAAGCCTACAGGTCAGGGTTTAGTGCTGGTTAAAATCAAAAGGAAGATGAGACCCAAATATTTGCTGGATCTGGGTCCAAGTTTCCTCTGGTTGGTATTTTAAGTACTGTGTCCACTGGACAGCTGGGAGATTTCTAGATCTCACACTCCAGCTAAAATCCTTGGCTACCCTCAGGAGGGATCATTACAATGATTAGAAGAGAATCTGTGTTGCCCTCAGCAAATGTGCAGGCCTCCCTGGAGCACAGGTACCTTCTCCCTGAAGATTAACAGGTAGCACAAGGGAGCACTGAGTGTGTAAGAAAGCAAGCTCAGTCTTGGGCAAAGAAAAGACAAACACAAGAAAGTTAGTAAAACTGAGCAGCAGGCAAGGAGAAGGATGAATGGCTCAGACAAACTGCAGTGATACGTCACCTAAGTTGCAAACCTACATGAGGCACTTTAAAGGTGAAATTTTGGGGTAAAAATCTGAAGCAGAGAAAGCTCTTTATTCCTGGCTTGTCATACAGAAGCATACAGGCTTCCTAGGTTACAGCTGCACTGCTCTTTTAGTTCATAACCAACCATGCATGCCGCTTCTTTCACACCCATAAACAGAGAAACTGCTGGAGTGAGACATATAGTTCCCCAAAGAAGTTCCCAGAGGGAGAATTTGTGGGAGTAAGAGAGGAAAGGCTGATCTGTGCTCAAGATTCTAAGAATGCAATTGCATCAAGCATCCAGTAGGTTCCAACTGTCTCATTCACAGCTAACTGAAGACTTATTAGAGCTCTCAGAAGTCATGATCTTAAACCTCTGCCTCCCTTACATGGACAGCACACAGGAATATGTATGCTGACCCTGACCCTGTGTGGGGAAAAACACATATAGTCCAGTTGGTGATTCCAGACGGTGCCACTGAAGTCTTCCATCTGCAGTACAGCTTCCCCAAAGGCTGACTTACACACCTTCACCTGACTGACCATCAGGTCAGAAGCAGGAATCAGGGACAGCCAAATTCCAGAGGGCAATGGCTAATACGTTGGCCACTATGACAGCGGTGATCATGAGCACTAACTCAACAACAAGTACCAAAGGTAATATAGACATAATCGCATCAACTTCAGAAAGTAAAGGGAAGACTGTTTCCATCTGGGCCACTAATGTGTGTAATATCTCCTACGCAGCAAAATTTCTGGTGAATCTCTGTCTTTGTGCAGTACCTGAAAGTCATTGGTTTTGTCACTTCTGAGATTTATTAATCTACTGTTCTGAACCAGCAGAGATGACACTGAGGATCCTGGCATGACTGAAAAAGTCTTGGAAACTCACAGCTTCTTTTATACTTCCTGATGATTCATTTTTACTTTAACAAATAAATTAAAGTAACTTGCCATTTCCACTACTATATTATGAAGCCAAAGTAAGGATAAACAACAGAAATTGCAAATCGCTTTAATGGCATTTGATGTCAATGTCATTAGATTGTGGACTCAAGATTCTATTTCAGGCTGCAAGCAACATTAGGTGGTTTCAAGTCCAACCTCTTGCTTGAAGCAGCATGAGCTATGAGATCAGATTGATGAGATAACCATTTCCTAGTTTATTCCTGCTATCCTCTCATAGAGCAAAACTTTCAAGGACAAAGATGGGGTAAACCAGGCCAGTAAAGTAAACACTAAGAAACATCCCAAAGCCTGCAATTAGTGGTTAGCCTGAACAAAGACATGTTGTGTAATATATTTAAAAATCAAGGGGGGAAAAAAAAAGAAAGAAAGAAAAGAAAAAAAAGTTACTAAAAGCTCCAGGGCATAAGGGGCTATTTTAGAATCACTGCAGAAGAAGAGATGCCATCTGGAGGCAGTATTTATTCAGGAGTCACTGAACCATCTCTTGCTGTTTTGTATGTACACACCTACGTAAGTCTTCAATATTCTTGTCCCATGTGGAGCAAGTTAGCCCAAATCTTGTCTTGGATTGATTCCCCATGTAACTCTTGNGGAGCAAGTTAGCCCAAATCTTGTCTTGGATTGATTCCCCATGTAACTCTTGCCATTGCCACGATAACAATCTGAATAAAGAATGTTGAGACAAAAAGAAGTGGAAGGTGATTGTGCAACATTGAAAAGAAAACTCTTCCTTTCCACCAGTAATCCAAACAATTAAAGACAAGTGTTATATTTAGCAAACACTATAAATATATATTTATAAATATAAATCAGACAATTGTATAAATCAAGTCAGAAAGAAAATGGGAGAAAGTTTTCAAATTTAGATACACAATCTCCTGCTTGAGGTTTTCGTTCTCAACACAGTAGCATTTCAAATTTTGTCTTACTTAGATAAACTGGGAAAATTTCTTTCATAAATATTTAGTTTATGGTTAATTTAGAAGGATCAAACAATATTCTAAAGAATATTCTAAGTTGTCAGGAGCTGTTTTTTAAAAAACAAAGCAAAAATGCCCTCTTAATCCTCCCTCCTCAAAAACCAGGCACTCTTAGCCTATTTGAAACAAATCACTTTTGTGTAGATTCTGGATACTGGCAAGAGTATTTAATTCCAGACTTAAGTTGTACTTTGGCAAAATCAAAAAATCAACATGACTTTAATCTTCATGCAATTCAAAAACTTGCCTGTTCACTCCAGCAGAAGTCATGTTTAATTCATAAGCTTTTATCACAAGCCTTTTCGAGACTTTTCAAGAGGATTGTTTAAAATGATCACTACTATAAAGACTTTTTGTATAAAGCATTTCATTTCATATTTGTCAGTATTTTTACTTTTTGATAATTGATACTTTACAAAAACACAGAATGAAAGTCAAAGTTTAATCCTTTCTCTAACATAACTCTTGCGACTGCAACTCTTTCAAATTTTAAGAGAAAAAATGGCTAAAATTTAAAAATGGAGTTCATAATGCAGCCTGATGTAGGGTCATAGGTCTGAGATCTTAGCCTCAGTTTATGCTATGATTGACATTGGTTCTCAGGATGCAGTAATATTCCTCTAGAGTAATACCAAGACCTCATGGGAACAACAACATTTGCCTGATGACTCAGAGTGGACTTTACAGGCAGAAGTAACAGCCTGAAGCTAAAAGGCTATATGGGAAGTCTCACGTGTTTTTTTCAGCTCAACTCTTTTTAGACAAGGGGCTATATGGAAAAAAATAAGCTTAAAAAATTGCTTTCGGTGGCCTCATATGCAATTATAAAAAGACTGTGAACCAAGGAAATCATCTCAGTTCTGGAAAAAGGCCTTTCAAACTAAGGAAGGTAAGACAGTGGAACAGATCTCCAACTAATATAAAATGGCACACAAATTCACCTTGTCTAAAAATCATATCCAATAGCAAATCTTTGCTGCAGCTTTCCCTGCTGGAATCAAAACATGAACTGAGAAATGAATCTCATTTACACCATGATGAATCCCAAGTATGCAAATAAAGCCAAAACGGAACTACAAAGGTGTAATACAGATGTACTGAGAGCAACTTCTCCAGTTTTCAAGCCTGCCTATCTGCTGTTTGGAACAGTACAGCATTCACTTAAAATCACGTTATCGCCCTTCCCTCTGTTACCTTGTTCATTTGATACATCGCACTTGGGAATCTGGGAGCAATAACCGATACGGATGTTTGGGTCAGTGGTAAAACACCAGGGTGATTCAGATCCATCTGGATTTCGGCAGTAGTTCTCCCTCAAATCCCTATAAAAATAAATATGTTAGGTCACAGCAGGGATAACCTAAAAGCACTGATGCATTCTATTGCTTTTTATTATGAATTAGCAATAATATAGGCTCCTTAAGGTCTGTATGTTACTGATCAGTGTCAAGTGCAAGGAGATGAGGAGCCAGCAAAGAACACAGTGTCCAGAGAAATATAGTAATTGTAATAAGAATATGGTTAAGGGAATTTATTTTCAGTGGACCTATGTTTTGACTGGATATAACATTTCATTTGAAGATTAACAATATTTTCAATGTAGCTTATTTTTATTCAAGATTCTCCACCAAAATTTGCATGCAAGCTGACATTGGATACACCTGCAATCCATTACAAGTGCTTTTAAATATAAACATTACCAAAGTGTTTAAAATTCCCTGTACTTTGAATGGTTCTGCTGAGTTTAGAGAACAGAGTCCTGTAGACTGTCAGCGATTCATTTAAGAAACTCAATCTTGGAATATAAAATAATGTATGTGAAATTCTATACAGCTGTTACCTTTAAAGTAAAAGTTAGTCACACGGGAACATCTTTAAATGTCTCTCACAGCTTGCATGAAATAGTCAAATGTCTTGAATTAAAAAAAAACCCAAAACTCTTAAGAGAAAATTTCATTTTCCCATCTCCTGACAGTTGTTGCCATGTTCTGTGCATATCCATATTTCACTGTATTTTTCTGTCTGCAGTACTTAGTGATAATAGACTATGGAAAGAATGGGCCTAATACTGTTATTCTTACTCATGTGAGTTTTGAACAATCATACCAGTGGTTCTGTTGCTTTTACTCAAGCTATAGGCCTAATAACCACTACGCTCTCAAGCATCAGCTGAATAAGCAGTCCTAATATTGTTAGCCCCTCTACACTACTAGGAACATTGCTAAAACTGCACGAGGGCCTGATCCTGCAGCAGAGTTACATAGGTGCAGTGCAAATTGGTTTAAGTGGTGGTTTGTCTGACAAAAACCTGTGGGATCAGGCTTAAGCACTATCTTCCAGGTAAATTCAAGGTGGTCCTGACATTGACAGAGGACGCTCAGGATCATTCTTATTTTCCGTTACAATGATGATTGTTACATTTTCAGTAGATGTGTTCCAATGCACTGTATTTAAACAATAAAGTGTACAATAGTAGTGAAGGGATTAAGACAACAAACCTAACTGTTTTGCTCAAACAAGCCATTGTTAGATAATCCAAACTTAGACTGGAATCTTTTCTTTACTTTGAAAGATCCACACCATTAAATTCCAGCACAAACCCAGACTGATCCTTAGCCATCAGTAAAGACATTTAATACAAACTGGGTTTAGGGTCCATGCTGGTCAGCTGGGTTTCCTCTATGCTCAGTGAAAAAAGGACTGAAAAAACATGTTTAAGGTAACTGCCTAAACCAAGTAGGTTATTCACATCCTGGGAGTTTATGAACTGTACAGAAAGGTTATAGATGACCAGTGGTCCTTCAGGTAAAAGCAGTCCTATTCATGCAAGTACATTTAGTAAATTGACAGAAAAAGGATTAGAGAGATGGAAAATAAAAGAAGTGGTGTCAAATATTATAGATGTCAAGTATTGCCAAGGAGATTACATTTAGGTAACATTTAGAACATATTAATTTAAAGTCAGAAACCACACTGTGAACAAGTACTTACCTCCATGAAAGAAAAGCAATAGTAATGTACCAGCACTATTGGGATTCAGGTCCCAGTCTGGAAAACATCCATACACTTCACAATCAATTAAATTGGAGAATACATGCTTGAAGAAAAAGTTCATTAAAAACCCTACAGTTTCACACAAGTTCATCTAGAACTAATATTTGGAGATCTAAAGAAATTATTTTCCCATGTTCAAATGGTTTTCAGCATCAGCAAACAGAGTGAATGCATCAGATCGCAGAGCAGGGACAGAGATCATATGGTGTACTTTGGTGGCATGAATTTCTAAACATTTGAAAACTAAGCTCTTTTCCCACTGCAGTAATACCCATATGTCTCTACTCACTTGCACTTGAAGTTCTCAGGAGTGATGTTGTGCTGGTGAGGAAACTGGGAGTCCCACCTCTGGCACTGGATTCCACTCCATATGTTGTTGACCGTGCCACGGTAACCCTCACCCTGTCCCTGAATGCATGTTGATGTCTCAGCTGCTGCCTCCGTGCTGTTCATGATGGTTTCATCTGCAGACCCAGAGAAGAAGTGCTGTTTCATTTTCTTAAGACTGAGCAAGCCTCAGGATGTCAGGTTTGAACTCTGTATTGCAGTTCAAATCATTGTAATTGGAGTTCTTTGGTGAAACTGCCAATCTGATGTCTTATACAGAATAATTTTCTCCTCTTCACATTCACAACATCCATGAGATCAAAATAGGTGTTAGACCTTATGCTAGTTTATCCACGTGCGGGCAAAGAATCTGCAACATTTAAGAGCTTTTGTTTAGTGAGACACCTGGCCTATGCTATCTCACTGAAGGTCAGGAGATATTCTTGGTTACTCTTTCCAGTTCAGCAAATATTTTCTCATTTGCTTAACTTTGCAAAACTGAGTGGCCACCCATGTGCACACTGTTAAACATGTCAATACGTGTTTGCAGGATTAAAACCCAATTGGTTTTCTCCAAAGAATTCCCAGAATATCAAGTCACAGGAAAAAAGATGCAGATAAAAAAAAAAAAAGAAAAAAAAAAGATAAATCCTATTATAAAGTAATGTGCTAAATCCTCCTTGAAGTTTCTTTTTTATGCCTCATATAGTTAGAGGAAAAAAAAGAAAGCTCAACTTTTGGAAATCAAAGATCAGTATTCTCTACAGAGAGACAAATGTTTTAAAGACTAACAAATTCATCAGACTCAAGATCTTTTACAGATGTTGATATACCCTGCATTCACCCTGGTGTGGGCTGTCTTGAACTAAATTCAGAAAAACAGTGGTTTTTTAAATGACTCATTCACATAACTTGAAAGTCTCTTTTTATTTCTTATGCAATTTTCATAATTACAAATTAATGGCACAGATATTGCATCAGATATATACAAAGTAGTACAAAACTAAATACACTACAGTAAGAGCAACACTTCTACAATGTCCCAAAAAACTCCCAACATAATATTTTTGTAAGTAACTGCCCATCTGTTGGTAATTGCTATTTTTCACAAGACTAATTTTATTAATTACCTTAAAAGGATTAGTTGCCAGCAATAAGTATATAAGTTAATAAAGTTTTAAAATCAGTTTTCTTCCAATGGTCCAATGATTAAAACAATATTAGTGTGCTACTCATAATAGTTCATTCCTGGTAACTTGAGCCAGTCCTATGAGCTTGCAGAGAATATGGATCTTAAGGAAACCAAATGTCATAACAGATGGGTTTGGCTGATTTGCTGTCTAATCTTCTATGTTAAAGATCACTTCCCTGTCAGATGATAACATCAAGTTGTGTAGTTGAATTATACATTTCTCCATGCTGGAGAAAATTTCCCTTTTTCTCTTCATCCGGTTGATGTATTTACATCAGTGTTTCACAGTCAAATTCCCTGTCCTTCCTTCCCAAAGCACTTTGTCTGCAAAGGTTGTCCTGTTTCAATGGGATTGTGAGTTCCAAGCTCGTTCCAAAGCCAAAAGGACATGACACTGAAAGTAGAACAAGCAGGCTTCTGCAGGCTGACAAATGCATCCTTTTTAGTGGATTCATCAAACGGGCTTGCAACCAGTAACTATATTTTTAATCATTATTACTCACTTTTTAAATAATTGGACAACAAAAAGACAAATTCATACATCTAATAGAAATATATAGCTGCATATTTCAGTTTTCCATCATAGCTAACACATGAAAACAAATTGGAATTGTATTCTAAAATAGCTCCTAAGCTGATTAGACTGAACATTACTGTGCCATGTTCAAATACACATTAGTCTTTTCAAAAAATATATGCAATGCTTTTATTAAAAACGAAAGCAATGTGGTGTATAATTTGGAAAAAAAATAAAGAGTTGCCTACCATGATCAATTTCAGCATACATATGGCATCCTGGCTGCATAATATTTCCTAAGTAAATTAATAAATTACAACTATATAACTAGCAAAAATCTTCCGAAATAATAGAAATAATGTATAAAATTTCAGCCTAATACAAGCTATTACAAAGACCTTACTTATACGCCAGAAGTTACTATTTCAACTCTAATGAACTGTATAGTACATCTACTCTGTACTCATACTAGGGAAAAAGCAATTAGGTTGGCACTTATGTATCACTGGGGCAGGGGGGAGGGTATTAAAATCACATGCCTGAAATGAAATAACTAATGCATCAATTCATTTAAGCAAGGCCATAGAGTCATTTTGCAGACCATTCTTTCTTATACATCTACAAATACAAAGCTCATTGCTAAACCTTATGCTACGTTTCTGGACAGTGAGCTCTATCTGTAGATTGGATTTGACAACAATTTGCCCATGTCAAACTATCCTATTTAAAGGAACCAGACAAACTTAACTTTCACATTGTCATGAATACTTGCACAGCCAAGCCCCTACTGGAAAGACTTACATTATAATAGCTAAAAGAGAAATTATTTCAAAATCTGTAATGTGTGATGGATTATCTGCTACTACTACTTTGTGGCTGCTCTCAGTAAGAATTCTAGTGATGAAGAGGACCACTAAAATATTTTTATTTGAATTAATAAAGCAGTTCTATCATTCCAAAAGGTCCACAAACCCCTCTCAAAACTCTTCTTGCTATACCACCTGCATTTCCTACAAATACCTAGTTTTCAAACATGAAAAATGAGACTCCAAAGTATTTCTGAAATTTAATTCCAAAATTCTGAGGGCTTGTACCCTCAGAAAGAACCTCTCCCATTCTGGCTCTTGGGTTCTTGAGTCTCACAGAAAGCTCAAAAAATATCAAGAAAGGCTCAAGAAATCCTTCATTCAGCTGGCGATTTCCACAAACAGGCTTGATGGGAACAGTCTCTCTGTTCATGTTAATGAAAGGTTGCCTGGATGCACAGAGGGACATGCAAAAGCTTGAGGAGCAGTGCGTGCCTCACCAGGCATTACAGAGGTGCTCTGCAGACTATAAGGCAGTTGCTAAACTTTAAGAAGAGTCCAGGTTGTCCAAGCCTACAACTTAGTCATCTCCATTCAGTACTAGTCTTGGTCTTGAAGGTAATTACTCTTGTTACCCACATAACCAATTATCTAAAGCTTAATAACTCCAAGCATGAACATCAGGTGTACAGAGCATTGGTGGAAAAGTCCTGAGATCACACTCACCAGTTCTCTTACAATGTGGAAACAAGATCAAACTAAAAATCAGTAAGGCTGAATTCCCATCCTTACCCTAGCAATTCCTGTAAAATATAACTTAAGACCTGCAATTCCAAGGGCTTCTTCCAATGAGAAAGACATTATGGATTAAGTTAGAAGATAAATTTAAATTTAATAAGCAATCCTCACTATGCAGGCAGGTACTTTAATTTCATATTAGAAGTACTCTTTTGTTGTTGTTGTTCCAGTTCAGCTTTTATAGTTCTGAGATTAAAAGTACTGTTAAAGGAAGATCACACAAAATATCATCTTAAAAAAGACTACTATTTATGATTATTAATTAAATGTCACTTCTTATTCCTGTATGAAACTTCATTATGAACGAGGACTTTGGTAATTCTCTAGCAGCATTTTGCTACTTTTGAACTTTGTTGTAATTTTTCCTTGTATTCTGGATGACTCAAATTAACCATGTAATTCAGACAGCTACCTGAGGATTTCCTGTTCATAGTATTTCCACCTTCACCTGTTCACTCTGAAGTCCCCAGCCAAAATGCAATAATGCAAAGGTTTCCTTTTTTCCATAAACCCCTCCATATTTTGAAGTATCAAAATACATAACTTCATTAATAAAGGCCAGCTCATGCATTCATAGATGCTTAAGTAAAGAGATGAAACTTTATGCAGAGCTTCATGTGTAAAGCCACAGATAGTCTTCTCAGTTCTGGTTCTTACAGTAATGCCAGCATGAGAGAATCAGCAGGGGCCTTGAGTCATTCTACAGCTGAAGTAACCAGCTAGAGTACTATTTCTGTCTTTAATCCCAATGACCCAGAAGAAAATCCTGCACAAATTTTAGGTCAATGGTGAAACTCCTACTGATTTAAAAGAAGGTAGGGATTTTGCTGGAATATTCATGTTCTTTCATGGTAATACTATCTATGAATTTTTGGGAAAAGGAATAATTGGAAAACAAGCAGAGTCCTAAATCACTTCATCAGGGAAATTCGTACTTTTGTTTATATTGTTGCAATGTCTTTCCTAGTGCGTCAGTCAACAAAAGGAAAATGTGCCCTGATTTGTAACAGAAGATTTTAAAAAGAGATTTTAAAAGATAAGAGGTGCCTAACCCAGTAATGAAAGTGTGCTAAACATTAAACCTGATCCACGTGATTCTGCAAATGTCAGTAAGAAACTTGAGTGACATTATGGGGGG
>VYZV01010029.1:759-12084 GCA_013401275.1 Pandion haliaetus
TTCACCCATGGTATGTTTTTCATACTTCTCCAGCTCTGTAAATCCAAGCATCACCTAAAACCAGAGGCTTTTAACTATCCAAACTAGGCACTGAAGGCAAAAATTTACTGAACTCAAAATTCATTCGGATGAATGAAAAGTAGAGGACGTACAGGTTCACAACTTGATAACTATGGCTTTTTGACTGAAGAGATTTTCCTGTCAAACTATGCCTGATCGTATTATAAGCAGAGAGCAGTCTCTAACTGTCTAAATTGCAAACAGCTAACCTTTATAAAGCCATACTTGTCATTCGCACCTTATTAATTTGGGTTTGTGAGATTGATTCAGGAGAATAGTTGCCAGAATTGGAAGGCGAAGGCAAAAGCATCTGCAAAGTGTGAAGCAAATTAATCACATTGATTGAGCTACATGTCATTTTACAACTTCTCCATTTTCAAAATTACGACTTTTGGCTATTATTTTTCCCTTCTCCTTTTGCTCATTAATAGCTTTTACGACAAGGAATATGGAAAATTCCACCTCCCCCCATACTTTTGCAACACCACAAAGCCACAATTAACTTTGCTACATGTGAATAATTATTCCTGTGTAGTCTTCATTTACACTCAAATGTGAAGAATTGAACAGTGTTTAAGCATGTAAGTATTAAAAGCAAAATGGAAATTAGCAACCTACTATTTATTAGGGATTGGTTTAAGCTTGCAACTATGAATTTTTAACCATTTGGATGAAGTTTCCCATCCATGAATGAGTATTTTAGAAGAGCCTCAGAATAGATGGCATTTAGAAGTTTGATTTGTTTGCAGTTTTGACAGATTAGGGGAAAGGGAGTATTTTGGAAACAGCAATAATAATAACACAGTCATAGTGTTCTTCCACTATGAAGCTGCACTGGTCTAAATCTTTGGAGTAGAAACAAAAAATTTGGTAGGAGGTAGCCTTGGTGATAATGCGTTACGTTTTGTCAGTTTGTGGCCTTTGAAAATTGCTGTTCATGCTTAGTTACTACAAATTTATGCACTGCAGATAAAGAGGGTATCTGATGATGCTGTCCACACAAAGCCTGTAGTAGCCTGGAGCCTCTGTTGGTGAAGATTTTTTTTAGTGTCCAGATAGTGGTTATCTCTAATCAGAATCTGTATCATTAAGACTAATTAAGATTAAATTCAGATCTACAAGATTTATTAGATAAGTGCCAGTGTTTAGGTAGTCTGAATAAGGAGAAAGTAGGCTGTCTCCCATGCAGAAGAGTGAGAGAATAGATGGCTGAAAGCCTACTGTGGAAGCTGGGAGATAGTACATACAGATTAACATTTTTTATAGGTAGGAATAAGAAAATGAGGTGATGCTAACAGTGACAAGAGAAGAAGTGAGCTGGAGGCATGGTGAGGCTAATAAAAGCAGGAGGGCGTGTACAAGAAGGAGGCACAAACAGCAGAACAATACAAAAGCCAGTAAATTGGAGGTGATGGGATGAAAAGCAAAGTACTAAATCCAGTTCATTTGGGATGTAAAGTAGTTTGTCATTGGCTTTTTAGACTGTGATTGCTGTCCTCCTGCCTAGATACCCTCAGGAAAAAAAAAAAATTCTCATCTGTTACTTAGAAAGTTTGCCATACTCATATGGAGGTGTCACCTCTTCCTCCCTGTAAACAGCAAGGAAAATAGGAGCCTTGCCTATTCAGTAAGGGCGGGAACTGTCTAAACAAATTCCAGTTCTTTGTGACCATCTTAGCAGAAGTGTTCCATGAGGGATTAACTTTCAAAGGAAAAGTTATCTTGAGCAATAAGAGAGATCACTTGAGATTAGTAGATAGGTAAGTAGCTGCGTTCAGAGAAGGAAAGAGGCAAGAGAAGAAAATGGAGGAAGGACTATAATCAAGAGAGAAAATGTAGGACTGTTTCCAGAAGAAAGAGGCAAATGAGAAATGTACGTATCTGATAATTAGAGAAAGCATACCCATTTCTTGCTGCGATGCTTACCAGGACAATTTTGTTAAATTCTCCTGTTCTTTGCTTGTAGCTTAGCTATTGTGCTTGTTCCTTGTGTTGAAGGCTTCCCATAGTTGCTCCATCACAAGGCAGCATTGGCATGAGCCTTCAGTGGGAGGAGATTCAGTGGCCTTAACGCTACTGGTGGCAGATTGGAAAGGAAATGGCTTCTGTTTCCCACTGTTAACTGTGCTTCAGGTGGTGATATAGGAAGGTATGGGGGTTACATAATGTGGGATGAAGATCGATTGTTTCATGATGCAATGCTTTTAGGATCTATAGCACAAACTGCTATATATGCCCGTAGCAAATCGGAATGTTGATGTGTGGTTGCAGTGCCTGATACATTGCTTATCTTTGTTTGTGGGGGAAGAGGGGGATGAGGGGAATCCAGTGCTGTCTGAAACTCGTATACAGTTCTAAGTTAGCAAGAGGAGAACTCTGGGAATATACGGGCTTCTGCATACTGAGTGTATACCTGCTGTTCTGTTCTCATATTCTACTTGGGCAGGAGGGGATGAGCTCATAACCTGATCCAGGTTTTCTGCTCATGTATGGTGTTTTGTCACTAGCCTGCCAGGCTAGCTTAGGACTGGAATTTTTTATGTTAAACCATGTGACCTGATTGTGCAGCCAGGCTTGCGATTCAGGGAAACAGCTGCAGTGTGATTCTCCACATAAGAAAAAGCATATACAAAGCTAAGTTCTGTGCATTAATCTTCCCCTTCATACTTCATGTGCAAGGCTATCGTGACCATCTATAATACCAGCCAAACTCTTAACACCCTGAAAATTATTTCTGTGTGTCCCTTTTTCCTCTGTAGTATGACTTTGTATGTGTATGCCTGTGTGCATCTCTGTAAATATTCTTTGCTTCTTTCATGTTAGGCATGTAATGACTAACAATATGCTTGCTATATTCTGTTTCTGGATCAAAAAGTAGACTTACGCTTTTTTTTCTTTTTTCTTTCTTTTTTTTTTTAAACCAGAAACCTTTTAATCAATAATGTTTCTTTCCTTTTCAGTAATGGATTTCATGACAAATTTCTACCTCTTTTGCTATAGCAAGTGGAAGTAGGATCAGCATAAGGCAGCTATACCATAATCACTTTGAGCTCAATAAGGAGATCTTTACAGGCAACTTTGTTCTTATTTCTTAACGGGATTAAGAAGCTCAGCTCTTTAAATTCTTGCATATAACACTGACATTTCCAGGGTGTTTTTGGACCAGGGAGTTCAAAGAGAAGGAATAAAAAAGAAAAGCCAATATGACTTTGTTTTTTACCTTGCTGGAGGAGCTGTTTGTGCAAATCGCCTATAAGCTTATTGACCTGAATCTTTGACTCCTTGTTTTCTCTGGATTTGGCTGGAGTGTAGACACTGATAGAGCACTGATAGAGGTGATTGCACAGCCCTCGGCTTTGCTTGGCACCAGACACCCCCCCTCCTGCGCCTGACATTATCTTTCCCTGGCAATACTTCTGTTCTCCTGGAGCTTGTATTCCTTTAATTTTTTTAAAATTTATTTTAATTCATTACATTTTCTTTATGTAGGCTTTCTGAGTAAATGAAGGACACATTAATTCTTTTTGGTTAGCAGAGACAGGAGAGGGCATGTATGTGTGATGATGTATTTTCTTCTCTTAGGATAACAAGAATCTGCATAAGAATTCACAGTGCTACTCCTTCCAAAAACACCATAGTTACCTCTTACTGACTTGTGTGCGTGTTTGTGAACCTGTGTTGGATTCTCGTGTTCCCCAGAGTGAGGGTTCCCATATGTTTATCTGTATCCCATTCAGCTGAAACAAATAAATCCTGTGCATCTTCCATACTTTTTGTCAGATGCTGAATACGGACAAAGAAAGGAAGGGCATTCTCTGATAATTGCCTTCGAAGGGTGCTAAGTCAGAACTAGATTGGATCCTGGCAGGATGAAAGGAGACCTTTTTCTTCTGAACCTTAGCATTTGCCTTGTGCTTCACCTCTCGTGCTTTCTCTTTTTTTCCTGTTATTGGAGCTCAGAGGACCACCTGTTTTCTTGCTAGAAGAAAAAGGAGACACCTGAAAAGGTTGGAGTGATTTTTTTCACCATTCACTTGAGAGCACGGAAAGGCTTCCAGAGTAACAAGTATGAGATTATCTATCCTGTACTCTTTTGTATTTACTGCTAACCCATATGTAAACCTCTTGGGCCATATTGTCAGTCCAGCTGAAATCCGTGTTGGTATTACATAAACTTTAGTGGGATAAAAATTTTACCTAAGTTCAACAAGCAAACCCTTCTTTTAATCAAGAAATTAAATAATTGGTCATGAAACAGAAAACTGTACCTCAAAAAGAAACTAGCAAGCTGTGTTTCAAGAAGTAAATATATAGCTACAAATAGAAGACATTTTTTTAACTGTACAGAACTATAAAGTGAGAGAAACACTTAAACAGCTTACTCAACTTTAAGCACTTTATCAAAGCAACTCCAGCCTTTTCAGTCAGCACATTTTGGTTTTCTTAAGAACAATGAAATTGTGAATTCTATCACAGCTATGAAGAAAGGGATTATTCGGTAACAACAAGTAATGTAATGTCCCCTTTCTAGAAAGTCACAAAACTTGAACTTGGAGTGACTTAAATTTGAGCTCAAGTTTGACAGAATATGAATTGCAAATTAATAAGGGTAATCTTCTTTAAAATACGAAATGCACAAATGACAAATTTCACCACATGTTCTTAGTTCATGTGTACTATACATCTGTTACTAATTTTATTTATAATGAAGGTCCATTTTGCCTTTTTTTGTCTAATGTGGTGTTCTTGAAACAAAAGTTCTGAATACTTTTGAAGTGTTCTGAGACATTCCCTGAAAAATTGTTGTCAGCCTGGGCCCAAAAAGCAGAGTTGCTCACAGGCTGTGTACTATGTAAGTCAGCAGTTATGATATTGGCAGTAATTTAACTCTCAAAGGATCAGAAAAAATAAATGAAGCAAATGCCGCATTTATGACATCATTGGATAAATACTGATAGGAGAAATATTATTGCTGGATAGATTCTTGTGGATAAGAGAAAAAGAAGCATTTATTTATGACTGCTAAGTCTTTTTCTTGGGTTTGACTCATAGAATTCTAGATTGTTTTTGAAACCATGTATAATACATCATGTATGTGGAAACATACCTCCAACGACAGGGAATTGGCTGCTTCTGATATTGAAGCACCTGGAGTGTTGATTACTTCAAATAAAAGCATCAAACTGTTTACAACAAGGTAAATAAAAATTTCCTTTTGTAAGAACAGACATATATTGCTACCTTGTTATGTAGCAGTGTGTGGGAATCACATGAAAATGGGATGTGTATATGATAGTGATTTCAGCTGCACGTTATAAAATTAGATTTTCTTGGTTGGATGAAGAATTCTCTTGAGACGTAGTGTTTCTGCAGTGGGGAAGGAACAGAATTTTTTAATTAAGTTAAAATATGAACTTGCAGAAGAGTCTTCAAACTTAGAGTTTGAAACTTGCTAGAGTGTCTCTGAAGTCATCTCTGTTCTGCTGCAGGGTTTTTTAGAATCTCATGGATTGTTGATTTCCATTGAAATATTTTTTGAAAATTATACTAAGCAACAGTCTTTGGGGCATGTAAGTATCTTTAAAATGTACTTCTGCTGCTCTTCTAATCAAGTGCCTAGAGCTATGTCAGTTTGAACCCCAGGTTGATACTTGAATGTGTCTGATAGAGTTCTTGTATTTGAATGGGGAAGGATTGAAAAGATGCAAGAGGGGGTTTTTTTTGCCCTTTAAATCTGTAGAAGCTTTTGGTTAACCAGTATATCTGAATGATACTTATTTGTAGTACTGGTGCCACAAGAGTTGTTCCCTAAAAATTAGGATAAATATAATACTCATTAGTAGAAGGAAAGTCTGGAATACAATTTAGAGAACACTTCCACTGTTCTGCAGGAAGTACATTTGAATGAGTGATCCTTGCCTTGAATGGACTTCAAAAGCAAACAGTGCGATAATGAGAACATATCAAACATTTAGAGAAAGAGGAAGGCCAGACTCATGCTAGATGAACTTGCTGCACTGCAGTGTCTTATCCCAGGAAAAAAGTGCCGTAGCTAAAATGGTTAGAAATAATTGACACTGTTTTTTAACATGATCACTGTGCTGAAATGTCATTGTGTCAAGATGTCATTTTGTTAAACGAAGTGGTGATTTTAATATGAACCAAAATAGTTTCCGTACCGTTAGTTTTGAGAGTTAATGGCTTGCACACATGTAGGTACTCACAGACACATGCATATTCATAGACCTTTCCTAAAAGTTAGGATAAGAGACAGTGCATTATTTCTGACATTTGCTGGATAAATAATTTTAAGAGTGCTTAGGGCAACTAGAAATGTACAGTTACTTCAAATGAAATTTATCCCAGGAGAAATTATGGTTGTTAATCAGCATGACAGAAAACAATAATCGCTTGCAAAGAAGCAAAGTATTGACATGATTAATATAATCTGAAATAAAATGCAGTGGATCATCATGTACAAGTGCTGGTTTCTTTCAGGTATGTTAGCAAATCAATTACCTGAGGGCCAGATTTTGATCAAACTTACTGTATTTGTAGACTAGCATCTCAGTTGACTTTGGTGCGCTTCACAAGTTATTTCTGATATACATCAGATGAAGTGATAACAGAGTCTGGTGGTGATAGCACCAGATCTCTCTTCTCTGTCTCTCTGTTCTTGCAAGGCTTGTAGAATAAACCTATTTGCATGGCACTGTAGCCACTGTAGTTGTTTATCTTATCCTCACACCAGATGCCAAATATGGTGAAGTATGGAAACATCCCTCCCAATTTATTTAGTATTTTTACCCTCAGAGTTCTATTTCGATACCAAAAGCTTATTTAAAGATTTTTTTTTGCATTATTTACATGTATTTTACACACAGAATGTTTTATATCTGCTAAAAACTTGCATTGCCATTAAAATTAGAGACTTCTCCTTGTTAAATATATACATAGAATCCTTAAAAAAGTTGTAATCCACAAGAAGGACAGTTGAGTCCTGTTAGATGTCATTGGTATTCTTAAGAATAGTGTATACTGCCAAAAAGTAAGTTACACTGAATGAATTAAGTACATTGCATTTGTATTTTAAGTTGTATATGGTTTGTTTCAAAGTTACATGAGTGTTGCTTCTGAAGAGAAGTTCCTGGCAAGGATTCTCAGGTTACAGTGTGTTTCTTAGGATTCAAGAGCAAGATTATCAGTGTGTGTAAGCTGTGTTACTGGTAGTAGGCATTGTGATAAAGCAAGTAACAAAGGACAATTTTTGAATGCTAATTTATAGTTCCTGAAGCTCTGGCATCTAGTTCACATGTGCAGTCTCAGAATCCTCCTTTGGTTGGATCTGGAATTACTGCTCTTGTAGGTTGTGGCAGAAGGGAGGAGGGGGCCCCTTCCCCCATGTCCCTAGGAAAGCCTGCCCCTTCGCGCTGGCCCGTTAATGTATGTAAGGTTATGTTCCTTGCCGAATTAAAGTCTCCAGTGAGTGACTCCCCAAGTTTCTGCATTGCATCTGTTTTCTCTTTTGGCAGTATAGAATGCTACAGGCTTCGTAACAATTTATTTCTGAATTGATTTATTATAATTGAGAAGTGATGTTTCACTCTGAACAGCTGTATTAGGATGTTAACAATTTAGGTTTACATTTATGCTGCCAGGAAGGATGAACACAAACTGAATTTCAAACTTCTAATGTTCTCTCACTCTAATAGAAGCTGCTGTGTGCTGTTTGTGACTGGTACAGTCCTTCACCCAACGCTATTTTGTCTGATGATAAAACCATGAGTGTATGAAGCTTCCACATTTTTCATCTCTTTTATGACCTTATCTTTTGTGAGCGGCTTCTGTGAAGGTATCCTAACTGTAGGAAGCACCTGGCAAACTTATATGATATCTATGCTGTGATAAGCAGTTGTGAACAAGAAAGTAGATCTGTCAGTTCTGAACTGTTCATTGTTAAAAATACTTTGTTGATTTAGCTGATTGCAAAATACATTATAGACTGACTAACAGCTGCTGTAACAGTCCTAGTCAGGAAAGTTCAATAGCTACATTGTACAAGACTTTCTGTAAGAGCCTAATATTGATAGGAACAACATGGATTAAAACAGCAGGGTTGAGAAGAACTGCTAACCCATGTACTTCTTTAAAGTATCGCAACTACTTGTGGTACAAGCTGATTAAGTACAAATTTGAGAAGTCTTTAATTTGTTGAAAAGATTAAAGTGAAATTACTTGTTAATATTCAAGTCTCTTTTCCTACTCGTCAGTGTTGTCAGAGATGTTAGAGTTCTTCCTCTCATGTTTCTGGTAATATGTCTGTTTTACAGTCCTCAGATTCCCTGACCAACTGTACCACCTTGAATTACAGTGGTTTAGCATGTTCACTTGCATCTACTAGGATATTAAAAACCATGTTAAAAAACTTTAGCTGGCTAAAGATAGGTTCCTAGTCTAAGATGTGTGTTTCAGAGGATGATTCATTTCAATTTTCTCAGACACCAAGAGGGGTCTCGTATCTCAGGCATCCTTGAATAGGATGAGTCACTGTGGAGGTTTCTCTCTTCCCTGTCTGTAGAAGCATCTACATAAGTAGTCTGGACTAGCTTGATTTTCAGACATCTAAAGTTAGAGGAGATGAATTCTGCCTAGAGCATAGCTTTAATATAAAGTATAGAGAAATAGCTGAAAGTCCAGCAGGCTTAATTAACTCATGACTAAACGTACTATATGATATTATAGATTCTTGCTCTTATGAGTCTTTTTTTCATGTTCTTTTAAAGGACAGAATTCACTTACTCATCTTAGTTGCCAGACGTAAAAACTTAAACAGAAGCAGGTTTTGCTTCATTTTAGAGCATTTATCATTGCCGGTACTGCTATACCACTCCTTGGTGTTGATGGTAAAAAGTTATTTATTTCTCCTTTAACTTAAATACAAAATGTAGTTGAGCAGCAAAATAAAGAAACAAGCATGAGAAAAAACAAAACAATGGGATTAGAAAGGAATCAACAGGTTAGCAGCAAAGTGAGTGATATATATAAGGCAACAAGCACTTGATTTGACTTGGAAGAAAGAAAAAAATAATGTCCTGGATCCAATTAAATGTCTACACCTGTAAATTGAAAAAAAATGTAATCAGTTTTAAAATAAATATAAAAAAATAGTCTTATTGAGACTGGAAAATAGTCAGTGAATGAACAAAAAGAGTAAACAATGGAAAGAAAATAAATTCTGTAAGGAAATAAACTCCTTTGTGCTAAACAAATGTTAGCTGCTAAAGTAGCATTAAGTAAGGGGAAAGAAAAGAAAAAAGCTTGAGATGTGTTTTGTTATCAGCTCTTGTGCTAAGCCTCCTTTTGGCTTCTTAAAGTTGCAGTGTCTCCAGCACCAAATGGATTGACGTGGTTGTCCATTTTCATCTGACTTTGGTGCTCAGCTGAGCCTGGGATAGACTTGCTTCACTGATGGATTCCGAAGCCCACAGTAATGTACTGTTTGTTGGTTTCAGAAGCAGATTGCTTCACTATAGAGGGAGAGTAGTATGGGGGAACAGGAGAAATCAGTGTTGTGATATTTCAGGTCTGTAATGCATGGACTTGGTAGTTGGTGAATAATAGAAAATACCAACACAAATAATTAGAAATACTTCTAGATGCAAACCAAAATTTTCCTTAATGTAAATTCTACACATTTTGTTGTACTCTATTTGCACAGGACATGCATTAGTTCATGAAAACTTGATTATGAAAAACACAACACCATACTTCATGAAACACTGAAAAAACAAGTTAATGAAAAATTAAGCCATCTGCTAACATACATTTTCAGATCTTTCCTCATCTCCCCAGTACTTAATTAGTGTGCTGTAGTTTGTATACTTTAGCTGTAATTCTGTCCTTCTTTTGCCCTTCAGCGCAATCTTTTCACATAAGTTTCTCCTCCTCTTTCAATTCTAATGGTTTTGTTTGTTTGATATTCTGGTTGGTTGCATTGATTTAAAGAATGCTGAAATTTGCATGCTAACACCAGGTTTGCATGTATTAAAACCAGGAAAAACTTTTATATTTTGGAGCTAAAATTTTCCATGCTCGGGCTTGCTCTAAAAGAATTATTATTTCTAAATTTTGTTGTTGTTCTGATTTAGTCCACAGAGATCTATTGTTTACAGTGGAAGAACATTTTCTTTAGTATAAAAATTCCATGCTAAAACGTTTTAAGAGCTTTCTATGGTGATTATACAGCTTGAGTTAGAAACTCATAATCAGAATTGCTCTTGCTGTGAAGTGCTTTCCAACATTTTGGAGAACATTGGAGTTAGTCTTGCTGGGTTTGAACCTTGGAAAATTGTCCTTTTTGTCTCTCCAATAAAGAGCAATTTGTTGCATCTGTAAGTAGCTATGAAGATAGAAATAGAAGGTAAAAATATCTGATAGGTTCTTCAGTCCACTGAAAAAAAGCAGAGCTCTGTTTCATTACTATGAAGTAACTCTACAGAAGCTAATTCATAATTGGGTAGTTGGTTAAGAACAAATAATTGCTAAAACTAGTGATAAGAATCTTGGTACCTTTTTCAGCATGTGAGTATTTAGGACTGTCTTCTGAAAGGTAACTTCAGATTGAACTGAAGCATGTGAACTTCAAATGCCTGGGTAAAATTATACAATGTGTTTAACAGGAAAACTATATTAGATAGTTGTGTTGTCTTTTCTCTTTACGTGCCTATGAATACACTGGGCTATATTTTTAGTACTACGAATACACCAAACTATATTTTTGTTATCGAAGTCTGGAGTGAATGTGGTATTGTGTTTGTGTGAGTAGTAGTTTACCAGACTCTTATACTTAGGATTTGAAAAACTGTTTGCTTTATGAATGCAAGGAAGAATGTGTTATTGCAAGACATTACATGTGCACATGAAGTTAATACTTTATAGTGTTTGTATATAATCATGTACTTGAAAACTCTGGGTCACAATCTTATCTAGTATAAATATAGCTCCAGTGATAACGTATGGGGATCTGGCATGGTTTGTTGTAATCACATTTCTTTACCTATGTTGCTAATAAAAGCTTTTGTTATCATGAGTGGGGAAAAAAATTACAAGTTACTGCTTAATTGCTGTGCTTTTTGCTCCTTCTTACTCTCCTATTGTCAAATCAGCAGTCTGATTTTCAAAGTCTAAAATACACAGCATTTGTTTTTTAGGGCTACCACTTTTCTGTGGGACACGTTTTTGTAAAAAGTTTGTTTCAAGATTACT
>VYZV01010038.1:0-11417 GCA_013401275.1 Pandion haliaetus
TTCTAAAACTGTATAAGAAAATGTCATTTACAGCATGGATTCTTTTCCAGTTCCTCATTTTCAGAGAGGAAAATTAACAGACTGCTGGAAAGTACACTGTGTTTAAAATTGGGAGCAACAAGTATGTCCACTGTACAAGAGCCTAAAAATACCTATCACTTTGGCGTACTTCTATGGGAAGCCTTCCATAGTATTATTATTTTCTACCCAGAGAAAAAATGGAAAAGAAAGCACTTGCATTTAACTATAAGCCAATAGGTTTGATCTGGAGCTGGTTTATGTAAGAAAAACAATCCAAAAAGAAACTTAAACTGAGGATTTGTGCATACTTACATTAGTACACTGGACATTACAGACTTCCAATAAATACCTAGTTTATATACTGATCCCAGTATTTGCATACCTTTTGATTACGGACCGGTAATAAATTTCACTATTAAAGGGAACAGACTACTATAAAGTCTATGTTTTTGATACTTTCTCAAGAGTAACGGTGAGGCATGTGTGAATGAGCACACTGGTATCAGTAAGCTCTTAAAAGAGCATGACAAGCATAGGACTGTAGGTGTAGTAAAGCAGAAGCGCTCAATCTGCAAATGCAAGCTGTTTGCAGTCTGCTAAAACGATTAATGCAAGTGTCCAGTCCACACCATGCTTTTTGCTCAGATATGAAAACCTTTTAGTAAAGAGGATGGCTAGAAGCAAATTGCTCGAGCTACTTCAGCAACCTAAGTCTGCAGGCTTCAGGCTGCAATAAGACCTACACATTATAAGATTCACATGCAGTAAGCCCAGCTGCTCTGGGAAGTATTAGACCATCCATTCATAGCACGCTTGACCTATACAAGCAAAGTCAATTCAGCACTTCAGGAACACGTACCTTGTAGATGTAATATTCCGTACGTGTACAGTAAGCCCAGTTACACAACAGGGAAGATTTGCCCCGGTGTTATAAGTAGCTATAGGACCCAAGCAATATAAGAGACCAGACATTATCGTGCAGTAGACAGTACAGATAACAGATGTTTCCTTTTCTTTATTTGTGGAATTTGGAATTTAATAAAATAATTTCTAAAAGGATCACTATACTTGCTAGGATCAATACATTTACTACAAATGTCTATGCAAAGATTGTTTGTACAGTTTTGCTTTAATTAAAGTAGCATCATGCCATTTTCTTGGAGCTGCCCAGAAACATCGCTAGCAACTATTCTGAACAATGTACATAACCTAAGTGCAATGTGTAACAACCGCTGTTTTTATAACTGCCAGAGCTCTGGCCTGTGGCAAAGACCAAAAAAACCCCATTTAATATGCTTCACACAACGTTGTTCCAGCTTCACCTCTACAAGCTGAAAAGGTAGGAGGATTTTCACGACTGAAGTATTGCTGAATAAGCTATCTTAAAAGAGCAGTATTTAATTTTTTAAAGTTTGCTTTTAAATGACAAAGAAATAATATTTTATGTGTCATTAATTTATGTTTCACAGGGAACTGTACAGGTTGGGTTTTTTTTGCAGGGAACTGTACAGCCTCATTTCCTTTGGGTTTGGTTGGTTGGTTTGTTTTGTGGTTTTGGTGGGGGTTTTTTTGGGTTGGTTTTTTTTTTTTTTTTTTTTTTTTTTTGAGTTCCTTGGTGTTCTTATTAAGATATCTTCCTTTATTGCAGACACTGGTGGAAGTATCTACACAGCACTGCTGTGATGTGAAGTGCTTGTACAGTACTTTGCACAGNTCTACTTATCCCTCTACAAATAATTTGCATTAATCATTCCAGCATAAATATTCCATTTTAAAACCACTCTTAAAAGCATTCTTTTAAGTTACGTAAAAAAACATGCACTCACTGTTGCTTCCAAAAGTTTATTTGAGGTTCTCAGTCCTACCACATTCATATTCAGAATGATACGGACTGACAGAAAATGCATTCAGGCAAAGAGCTACAAATAATTCCTATTTAAAGAAAATTACCTTAAAAAAAACCACTGCCCCCCAAACCCCAAAAAAAACCCACCAAAAAATCCCCCACAGCTTTAAAGAAAGAATAATTAAATCCTGAAAAATCAAACAGTTTTCAAGTTATTTTAACAAAGACCTTACCAACTTCATAAGGATTTAGACTGAACAGATTTCAATCTGGCGCTTCCTGAAAATTCAGCTTTCCAAATCAACAAACACCATAAGATTACAAGGAAACGAATCAGTAATAAAAAAGGTGAAACATTTCAAATGACGCAGCAGGCAGTTCTGAGATTATGTTTAACCAACCTCTCTCCAAGAGGAAATGAGACAGGTAAAGCAACACACGAACCCATAGCTGTTGCTGTATCCTATGAGCCTGCCAAATACGAGTTTCTCGATTTTCACAGGCATCCATGTAGTTAAAATTCTAGAGAACTCAGTGATTTACACCCTCTCAGATGCTCAGTTTCAACCTTCCATGACTGCAAATAAACATTAAAGGTCTAAAGCCTGGTTAGTATGGTTCTGTCTGTGTCAGACAACCTGAAATACCTGCCTTCAGATCTGATCTGCCCGATTCTGTACTGTGTCAGCCTCCTTACTATGCTTCAGCATTAATGTAGCAATGTACTGGTTTTGGGGAACCAGTACTCCAGTTTTCACCAACCTTTTAAATGGAACCTGGAAACAGTTACAGAGCTACAAGGAAAATCCCTGCTTAGTTGCTGGGCATTTAAATGGATAGAGTAGGGAAAGGCTTAACTCTGTTACCCTACAAGGCCTTAACACAACTGCTATGAATCAGTTATGTTTCTATTTTTGTTGCTCCTCCCAAGCTGCCGGATGTCTGTGCCACTTTTACGGGAAACATCGTATTTGCATTATGTGAGGATCAGCTACTCTATCCCTATAGAAAACATTGGGAAAAAAAACACCAAGAGCTTAGGATTCTTCCGGGAAAACTTAAAAAAAGTTGAAGTGAATTACCTATGGGAGTAAACTCAGCACAGAAGTTCCAAATCTGTTAAGCCTCGTGAATTCAATAGTACTGGCGTAGAAAATATTCTCAGAGGCAGACTCCCTCTAGACTTGCACAGCAGGTGCAGGTACTTGCGTATTTGCCTTGCCCTGCACCAGGAGGTAGATTTCTGCCTTCCTCCCTCTGCCATAAGCAAAGTTGAACATTTGCTCTGGAGCCACTGCCATTGGCAGCCCATTTCTGTTTATACGGTAAAGCACTTTACAGCCCCGTGTAATGCACGTGTATCTTTGGTTCAGCCACCTCTGCCACAGAGTGCTAATAGTAGGCAGAGGGATGGGGGTTTGCACAGTTACAAGTGGGAACCACTCCATGTGTCTGTGCTAAACCTCCTCACAAGCACAAGCCTACCAACTTACTCCACTGTAGTGTAAATCCCCACGTAAGTAGCAGTTTCACAAGCTCTGCACACACAGTATAAGGACTTTGAAAGCTGTAGTTACAGGCAGAAGCAGAAAAGCGAGCAGGGGCAACACACGGACAGGCAATTTTCTCTCAAGGTTTCAACTCCTGAAATTGCCATTCCCAATGTTTCAGTTACACAGGGTAGGAGCATAAGGAGTTCCGTGGCCCAATACTATAAATAAATAAAATAATTACATTAATATGGCATTCTTCATAGTTGAACTAAATTGGCACATTTCTTCATTCCAAAGACAGCAAATGTTTACAATGCATTTTTTAGTGTTTTAGTTACCAGGATTTAAACAATTAAATGCTTTTAATGCTGAATTTTACAGCTTTCCCATCTCTGTGAAACAACAGATATTCTTGTAGGAACCTGAATCAGAAATACAAAATAGAAATACTTTTAAGATTAAAAAAGGTAATTAATACATACACATTGATTTGCAAGTCAGAATTAACAGAATTCACAAGTGCCATTTCTGAACCTTCATCCTCAGCAAGCGTGCCGTTAAATTGAAGAAAAGCAAGAAAAGTAAAAAAAAAAAAATTAGGAAGGAAGAAAGCAAGAAGTAGCAACAAATGTAAAGGCAGCTAAATGCAACAGTTAGATACCAAGTACCTATCGCCCACTAAAACTTTACAACAAGGCAACACTTGTCTGGAAGTTCTCCAAGTAGTTCACAGCACAAAGTCCCCTAAAGTGCCTCAGCTGGTGGGCTACAAAATAGTCTCGGCCAGCAGAGGCGCCTGTGCCAGCACTGGGAGAAACCACCCAGCAGCTACGAAGCTCATCACTTCACCTGCAACGTCGCACACAGCTCTGCATCCACACACCTGCATCTGGCAGAGCAGATCAAATGGAAAGGGACAGTATCCCTCCACTACAAACCCTACTAGTTAAAGAAAAATGAAGAACTGAAATTGGGTGGTAGAAACATGTTCAGGAAAAATGGAGATTATGCTTAGGCTTTTTCTGTTCATGGAACTGGCTGCTCTCTATTTACCAGTCATGTTATTTCTTGATAGAGCACTAGCACACTGTTCATTTCTCTCACTAATTAGCATGAACATGTCAACTTTCCAAATGTACAATCTACCTACAAATGTATATGGTATAATTCCATCAACTTCCAGGCAAATTTAACTACTCAGTTCTATGCAGTCCTTCCCTGAAATAAGAGTTTATGGAAAACCTAACCAAAGAATAAAGAAAAATTACTTTAGAACTAATACTAGCCAACAGAAGACAACATACTGGAGAAATACAGTATTTTTATACAAGTTATAAGCTGCTTTTATGTGTTTTACTTCCTGTTTTTCCTACTTTCAAGTTAGAAAATATTTTGAATTTAAAAACATTCTTCCTTCAGCCAGTCATCTTCTCAAAGAAGTAATTGAGACAAGGCTCACCCCAGTGGATCTTAAAAGATGCCAAGAGACACCAGACAGTTTGGGGTCAGTGTCTAATACAACTGTGCAACAGCATCCTGATGCTAAAGTATCTTAAGCTCATGTTGCCATACTGGTCTTATCAATGAGCAATGAAAGTCTCCCAAGCAATCAGGGTCCAACACAGACACTTGTCACTACAGACCTCAATGGTACTAATGAGCTACAGAATTATTATTATTATTATTACTTAGGTAGTATCTCTATATAAGGGGTATCGCACAGCTTATAAAGTGAGGGTACACCAAGTCCTGAACATCCAGAGACTCTCATGAAAAACTGCTGCAGACAGGAACCTAATCCCTTTAGAAGGTACCACTGCTAAAGTGATGAGGCCTTCTGAAAGTTTCACCTATCTCTTCAAATCAGTAGTGCATATGGATTTCTCATAACAAAATCTGTCCTTTATAAATAAATACAAACACCAGAAGCCTTCAAGCAGGAGCCAAGAATCCTCTTGTCTGGGAGAGTCTCTGCTTGCAGGGACCTTTTAGAACTTGGCTGGAGAGCAAGAAGATACATGTCAAGGAAAATATCTGAGGCCATGAACACTAGTTCCCAAATCACAGGTATTCTTCAACAGCACTTACTAATTGAGAAAACATACTCCCCACTGAAGAAGGCATTTCTGACATTTCCTTACTTGAAGAGCAACTAAAGGCTTTTCAGTGCTAAGTTAACAGACACAAGAAATGCCATTTACTGAAGATGGAAAGGCTTTCCAAAGTACCCCTTGATTAAGATGAGATAGTTGAAACTATTTTCCCTCAGTTTCGATCCACATAATACTTTTTAGAAGGAACACATATAAAGTTAGCACTCAGAGGGTAAGAATCATTCTGTTATTGGAGAGCTTAAAACAAAAGAAACTGGAAACATGGAAGTCTACAAATCAAGACATAAAACAGCTAACAAGTGCAGCCAACAAACTGCCAACAGCCATTAAAAGTATCATGACTTACTGAAAAATGCCATGTTGTATCTGCCTCTTCCATTTACAATTCACATTTTCATTAGAAACAGAAAAGACATGCCTAGAAGAGATCAGGACTACTTAGATAACCTATAAACTAAAACTTTTTCATTTCAAACATGGACTTTTTTCCTTTTCAACTGAAAAGTGAATAACTGTTTAACAAAATGTTTCAAGTATAATCTTTCTGTATCTTAAATCTGAATTGCTGATGTCACTAGCATGGCATCTTCATATGCAACTGCTGATTTAATCCTGTTGGTAAATACTATATTGACCTTACAAATACTTTCCTGAGCATTAAGGGGGTGTTATTTTGAATTTTTTAGTCCAGTGATCGATTTTAATGTGTTTTAAAGGATAATAGTTTTTTACTTACAGGAAAATGGCTCCTTAAAAATAAGCTGAGATTTTGATTCTAGACACTGTCCAGCCTCTTAAAAGACTGTACCTTGGATCACAGGCAGACATTAGAGAAAGCAGATAGATAGCAGTGTCACAAGTATGTTTTAAAATCTGTTCTACATGCAAGAGATTTACAGTGTGAATGACAAAGGAGCAACATGCTAAACCTTTCTCTCCCTCTCAAAACATCGCTTTCAAGACCTGTGGACAATTTAGACACAAAGAATTTAAAAGAATACTTTTAGGTCCTTGTATTACCAGTAAATCATAGAGAGAATGGTTTTACAGTAGCATATGTAAATATTTTGACAACTAGTTTCTCCATATCTTGTTGACTTCAGCACTTCACAGCTCCCCTTAATTGGCTATTACAGAATCTGAGGATTCATTTGTTTTTCTGGCTATATTAAATTTTCTTTCATTTTTTTCCCATACTATCACCTCTCTCCCCCTCTCCTTCTAGTCAAAAGCTTTATTTTGTGCCCTTCCCAACTATCTTAAAGTAATTGTGGATTAGAAAGGTAAAGCGATAATTGCTTTATTTACAATCCCACCACTAACTTTTAACTACGTTATCTTGAAGTATTAGCCTAAAGATAACTTTTTAAAGAATATGTGCAGCTAAATATTGTCCAATTTCACCTCTAATTTTTTTCCCCCTTAATAAACTGGAGTTCTCATTACTTCTGACTTTTCAGCTTACAATCTGCAGGACAAAGACAAAAAGGACAGAAAAAAGCCCAAATGTCGGGATTACTGACACTCACTTCCTAAATTTGCTATTGGGTTCTCTCTCACAATGTTCCAGTTTGATGCCTGTCCATTGGTATTGGGAGGGAAGGGGTGTTTCCTCTTGGCTTAGCAAGTTGAACAGTCTCACCAAGGACAGACGTGCACTAGGACCACCACAAATGAATATACAAGGCAGCTATACAGGTGGAAGGATACAATCTCCTTTTTGCAGCATTGAGGCATTATGTTGGTTCAGCTGTCATGTGAAACCTTACACTAACATACTTAGGCCTCAGAAAACCTTTTAAGTGCTTAAAGTCCAGAAGATGTATTAAAAAAAACCTGCAAATGTGATGCAGAGGTAACTTATTAAGTGAACAATAGCATTAAAAAAATTGTAAGCACTGTTCACCATACCTCAGAGGAAAACAAATTACCTCCTCAGGAAATCCATATGAATAGCTCTTAAATATGAAGAAAAGGCCCTTCTAGATCTACCTTTGAGTTGTACTGACACCCACCTTGAAAAAAGCACTAAGTTACAATTACTTTGTCACTCTGGGGTGAGGTAAAGGTAAGTTTTGGGGAAAAAAAAAAAAAACTAAACCAAAAAAAACAAAACAAAAAAAACCCCAACCAACCCACAAACACTATAGGAAGAAAGCGTACTTACATTAATTGTAAACTCCTGCATGCCTATTCTTCAGATGAAGCCCTGAGACAACTACAGTAAAAGCGTATTAGGCATACAGCCAAGTACACAATACAATTAAAAAAAAAAAAAAAGCAAATCTCAAAAAAACAGGGCAGAAACATTTGAGGCATCTCCTAGAACTAAGTTGTATGATTTTTTTTTTTTTTTAAATTAAGTGTAACTATAGTCGATTTTCCATATTAACGGTAAAATGAACAAGTCAGAGGTGTACTCCCTCTGCACATGGCCTTACTTTTAAAAAGACTTGCTGGACATTATTTCAGTTCATTATTGACTCCATCTTAAGCAAATGCCGTACTTAAACATTTACCCAATGATCACTGTATCTGCTTATAAGCAGTAATAATAAAGAATATCACCACTGCACTTAAAAGTCTGGAGAGATGCTTGCATTTCCATTTATCTAAAATATTAAAGAGTTCGTTTTCCACAAATCAATATATTTAAACAGAGGGTATCGAGAAGGTGACTGCTACTTTTGGTGACGGTAAGACATCTAATGCTGCCCCCACTACTGACCAAAAAAGGTGCTCTCAGTGAGTTGATTCCCCTCGCCAATTCATCTCAAAAATACTGCCCCAAAAATATTAGAACATTTTCTGCTGGCTTTGTGAAATGCATCAGCTCAGGGAAAGGCCACACCAGCACCCAACAGGAGATGGGAAAGGGCTACACAGCTGGGAGCGAGATTTCCCTTTTTGCTGGCAGCAAACTGCTAGATCAGCCTGATCCGCTTGTAAAACTGCACTCAAAACTCTAACCAAATCCCCTCTCCCTACATTTTGTTGCAAAGAGCTTCAACAGCATGTTCCAGAGGCCCTTAGGAAAGGTTCCTTATTATTTCTTATAGAAAATATACACAGAACAATTTCCTGGGGCATTACTCAATCAAAACAATGCTATCTGCTGTGATAAGAAAACAGGAGAGAGGGTTAGAGATTTTTACGTAAATATCATTCTGGATCCCAAACAGTATTATGGAGCAGCTTCTGAATGTAAGTGAGAAGCAAACAAACAGAGATTGGTGTTGGGGGGAAGATGTGACACTTAGTTGCCCGCTACCTCCTCCAGTCTTCTGTAACTGAAACTCAGAACTTGGGTACAGAAACTGACTTTTATTGCAGATAGATGCTGGGCCTCCTGGTCATCCTCTGCTGTACGAGGCTGATCAGAGATGCAACACACAGCTGAATACGCCCTGCGGAGTTGCTGGTATTACAGGGATGCAGTGCTTATAAGGCAGTTTATGTCTATCCAGCCCCTGCTGTTAGCCCCTGAGGCAATTACAGCTATAATACTNTTGGCTTATTTCTGTTCCCCTAGCAGAGGCACTTGAAGGGAAGCAGGTTCAATGTTTGTAAAAGGAGATGTTTTGCATACACAGAAATAATGTGGGCACTGTGAGCAATGCAAATACTCACATCACTGATAAATTTAACATCTCTTGGGCAGTTACTGCAGATTTGACTTACACAGTTCACCATTAAGACTGTTCCACAACATCAGCTACCCTGCCTTACAACACAACCGAAGCACAGAGCTGCAACAGAACGGCACACTTCACACATCACAGATGCAGCTGCCATTTGCCACTTTGCACAGAGCAGCCATGGTGTTCCCCTTCTTTAATGCTACAAACAGCAAAAGAGAGAATATAAAATAGTTTCTAGATGTGTCTGTACGTGTACACTTTTGCATGTGTTTCTTGGTACATGAAAATACTTTCTCTAGATCCTCCAAGCTCATCTTTCTATGTTTGATTTTGATTGTAGCTTTGAAATTTTTAAAACTGAGAACACGTCAACTCAAATGTTACAGCAAATTTAAACGAAGTGCCTATTCTTTTACTAACATCTATTAAGTGTTGTGAAGCATACAACCATATGCAAATACTTCAGCAAGCAAGATGTGGTTTTTTCTAGAGTTCTAATAATCTTATAAATCTAAAAAGACAGTTATGAAAGATTTCCAGAATACACTTGAAACTATTGTGACAGAAGCTACATATTTTAAAAGATGTGTCACAGACCGTATACTTCGGCTATAAAACAAAGTATATACTAATTGAGTTAACATTTTGAAAGGCAACACTGATGAATGTTTAATCTTAAAAAGAAATCTTATCATTTGAACTCCACACAAAAAATATTTAGGTCAGATATATGAAAACCCAACTAAGTGGTATTATCAAAATAATACTTTCATGCTTTGGATACCAGGAATAGGGTTTTTTGTTTGGTTGGCTAATTTAAGACCTTCTAAAATACTTTTATACTTTAAAATAGTTATCAGACTTGGTATTTCACCTAAATTCTCATTAATACAATAATGTTCCTAAACAGCAGCAATAAGGAACATAAAGGAAAAACAAAACAAAACAAACCACAACCCAGTTTCAAACTCAAACATATCTACAGGACAAACCACCTTAGCTTTAAAAATCTATCGAGCTCCTTAACAGCTTCATTATATTCAATTTGGTGGTGCATTAACACCACATCTGCTGACATTAAGCAAGTTAATGTTTACAATTTTTTTTTTCAAACCATTTTGTTGTTTTATTACCTGTTTTGTTGGCACCTGCCTTCTGCAGCATACCCAACTGGTAAATGCAGTAGTTCTTTTGCTCTATTCCAGTAGAGCAGTTCATTCCATTATCAAGATACAAAAATAGAAATAAGCAGATAATTTAAAGAGGATTCAGCTACTATCTGCTATGGTAAAAGCACGATCCCAGAACAGACTGTAAGTCTGCATTTCGCAAATGATGACATCACACTATTAAGTGATATTAGTCAGGCACTACTGATTTCCACAAAATCACTCCTAATAATCACCATTTGGCAAATATTTAATGACCAAGAAAGAGGAATTAATCTTCAATAGTAGGACTGGTGTATTCTATGTTTATTATCCTCATTTGCTCGAACTATTGACAAAACATTGAACAAAGTTAGAAGGCACCTGTTTTGTCTACAAAATTCAGCCTATAGAATTTTCTTTTAAGCTGGCACAAAGGCAATTCTATTTTATTCTGAAATTGTAACATTTGAAATAAAATATTATTTAGAAGTGCGAGCGATAAAAAAACCACAATACAGCATAAAAGCAGAATTAAGGAGATATGCCTATGGAGATATTTAAGCTGTGCACATTCACAGTGATATCCAACTACAAACTTCAGGGCTCTACAGCATTCAAAGTTAAATTAAATGAGGACATGACCTGGCTAAAAGAGCATCACTCTCTCAGACACCATGAGCTTCTGATCAGAGTTTTCAAGCATATAGGCAGCAACAGTCTTAACAGACCTTATTCTGTAAGAAGTTTTCAATAATCCATATGATTACATTGATTTGTTCTAATTTGTTATACACAGAACAACTTGTTTAGCAAAACAGAACTGTCCCTGCTTTCCCCAGCTGCCAACATTAATCAACCTGACACGTTAAAAAAAAAAAAAAAAAAAAGTGGTTTATATTACAATCAAAAAGGCTAAGAAAAGTCTTTCCAAGGAAACCCCTTTCTCTCACCACCACCACCAAAAACTTAATTCCATAGTTAAGGCTATAAGTTCACCACCCAATAAGATGGATGTCACCATCTCCCATCTTTGCAGCTAGATACATAAGGGAAGAAGTTTTAAGGTCACACCAATTCCTGAAAATAGCCACTGCGTAGCAAAGGGTAAAAACTGCATATCTGATAGCCATCAGGATCCAAGACCATAAAGG
>VYZV01010040.1:10831-22392 GCA_013401275.1 Pandion haliaetus
TAGCCTACTCCAGTGAAATACTTGTGTACTTCATGCAGGGTATTTAATCAGTGCCTGACTGGAAAAGCTATCTTCATTAGGTTTGTGTTCTTTGCAGTTGAAATAGAATTACCATTCGATTTCTGCTAGATGGAGATTTCCAAAATAGTCTATTGGTTGGGTTCCTGTCATCTGCTTTGGGGCAAACCAACTAACCACTTTGTTATATTAAACCTTTAGAAGCACTTTCCCAACTGATGTATCCTGCTTAGGAAGTCACATTGCGCATGTAGTTACTTGCACACACAAAATCTGGAGTGTGTCATTTGGATATCTTCATCAGTCTGTCTGTTACTGCAGCTAAACAGCATTCAGCACTCCAGTCATGGCTGGTACTGAGCCAACAAATATTCCAATTAGTTAAAAAAATAAGCATCACCAAGGTAGATCATTGCTTGTGTTTGCTCTCACTTTTCTCTGCTCAGGAAAATGACCTCCACTTATGAACACATTTTCTTTGTGGTAACCTTGCAGTTATCTGACTTTTTCAGATTAAAAATTCCTGTTGTAATATTGAGGGGGTGGGCAGAGAAAAGCTGTAGGCCAGATAGAATAAAATCCATTTCATAGAATGGAAAAAGAAAGCTCCTTATCTTTTACCCTGGTGGAACAGCAAAGAGGAATCTTTTTTTTTTTTTTTTTCTTTTTCCTAACAGCATATACAATATATGCTTTCAATTCAGTCAAGAATCTAGACGTTTTCCCCATTTTTCTTTTTCTGTGTTGACTGCATGTTCTTTTTGCTTTTATTGGCAGTACTATAAATGTATGAAGTGAAAGGATTTTGTGGGTCAAGTCACAGTCTCCTATTATTTCAGACAGCAGCATCATGTATCTTTCCTTCTAAAATTAGTTAGGTGTTTTTCCCTTGCTCACCTCTCCTTTGGAGGGCTACTTCAAACTCTTGAATGTGGGACTTATAAACTGCCTTTTCTTTTCTTAGATATTTTTTTTTAATACCCATTTGTTTTTGTGCCAAAATCGTCCTTTAGCTTAAATATCTCTTCTTCTGTTCTGATCTTTACTTCAGGTAAGAGTGCTCTGGGAGAGCAGTCCATCCTATCTCCACTCAATTTTACAAGCTAAAAAGAGTTATCTAAGTATTCTGGCACTTCCATTCCTGACCCATCTTTCTAGCGCTCCTCTAACCATGGTAATTTGTGGCCATTTTTGCCTAGACAAATAACCAAAATTGTCCGTAGCGTTTCATATGCTACCCCAGTTAACCCATCCACTACAACCATTAACTGTCCCTTTGGATAGCTGTAACAGTTCTATTGTACTTTTAAAGATCTGAGGTTAAGCTATTATTTAGAGGATATTGCTATACATCTCCTGACATTTGTCCTAAGTATGCTTCCTCCACGCTACAAATGCCCATCTTCTAGCAGCTTTATCGTATTTTCACCTTGACCACTAACTATAGTGCCATCTTTGTCTTATTTTCTATGCGGCATGTTTTGTATGCATGTTAAAATACATGTTCTTTTTCAGACAGTATTTTTTTTCCCCATGATATCTCATTCTTGAGCTTCATCTTTAATTGATCTTCAGTCTGAGTGGATCAAAAGCATTGATTACTATACGTTCTCTGTTAGGTGATAATTAGTAATGTTCTCATGAACTACGGTGCTCGCGGCGGAGGAACATGCTGGGTCGACTCAATGTGAGTGATAAAGCATAGTTCACTTTATTGGCCCGAATAGCGCTTATTTATACAGTTTAGGTTAACACGGGTTAACTTCTGATTGGTTTAAGCAACTAGATGCACACAGGTTAACTTCTGATTGGTTTACGATACTCTTCAAGGTCGCAGTGTCATTGCTGTTTTACTGTTGTCAGCATGACTTGCAGTTTTAGCTCGGACTCGCGGCCTAGTCTTGCTACTTATGCTAAGTTCAGAACAGGCTCTGCTCGTACAACTGTTCTGTGGATTCATGTCCTTGCTCTCTGAGCCATTCTCCAACACTACGGTACCTTCACTTATGATGTGTTGAATTTTCTCAGTAAGATAATAGACTGGAATACCAAGGAATATACTCATCTGTGAGCATAATTTAATTGGATGGCCTGCCTCAGCAAACCCCTTTCCCTTTGGATCTACGCACTGTTTGCATAGTTAAAATATAGCCAGCTAGAACAGGCGCACAGGGAGGGCATCGTCACCCTACCAGCTCAAGAGGTGAGTTCAGTTGGTGGTCATCACCCTCTCAGAAGGAGCTTAGCTGTGATATCCACCCGGCAGAAAGCCACGACCTCCTCGCTCACCAGAATGGATGTGGCAGCAGTCTGGGCTGCAGCGATCATGCACTGGTGGAGTTTGCAGTCCTGAGGGATATGGGTCAGGCAAACAGTAAAGTCAGGACCCTGCATTTTAGGAAAGCAAACTTCCAGCTCTTCAAGGAGTTAGTCCATAGGACCCCCCTGGGAAACTGCCCTCAGGGACAAGAGAACTTGGTATAAAATCCCAGACTCTGTATGATTCTCAAAAGCAGTTTTCCTGTCTTCTCCCAACTCACATGCATCAGTTTTGCAGTAAGTAAAATCACACTTAAGATAAAGGCAAAGTAGCTCCCTACATGCAGGTTTTGAAATAGAAGGCAATTGGTTTCTTGAGTTTAATGCATTTAGTTAACATGCATGACAAGTCAGCCCAAATTGTGAAATTGCTGTGTTTTTTCCAGGAGATGGCTGATCACATGATAAATAAAATGGCATTTACACTTGGATTCTCCTGCAGGCTGCAGTGGACACTTGTGCAGCATTTGACAGTCTTAATGTACAAAAAAAAAAAAAAAAAAAAAAAGANAAAAAAAGGCAACCCAAACCAAAAATCTAATGGTTAATTAATTAACCTCATCAATGTGCTGTCAAAGAGAAGTTTTAGGAAAGACAGTTGATGTTGTGGATTGATACACAGGTAGACAGTTCTTCTGGGGTTACCCATGAGACAGTACAGTCTCCCCGGCGATTTTTCCCATGGTAACTTTAGCACATTGCATAAATATGCCTTTGTTCCGAAGGAAATGTGTTTGATTATGCTTGATATCTTCACCCAATCCTCACTACTAAATTGCTGAAAGTTTCTTTCTTTTTTTTGTTTTTTGGCACTTTGTGCACTTCGTCACTACATCCTCCTAATGCCACCTGGTTTCTTACAAGCCTTAGTATAAAGACTGAAATGCCATTCTTCTACTTTTTGAAATATTATCAAAGGCTGAAGTACTTCAGCAATCAATGCATGCATTTTGTTCTTCAGAACTACTGCTCTTTTCTTTTTAGGCAAAGTTCATGTATTTGTAGGGCAAAAATTTTTAAGAGTTGTGAAATGTTTCCAAGAAATTATGGATCACCGTTAGTGTTTAATTTTTTTTTTTTCCACCTTCTGATATTACTCGTTTCCTTCTCTGTTTCCTTTTGTATTCTGTGCATGTGTGTTTGCATGCAGTATATATGACGAACGCCTAAAATATTGAGTTTAAGTATTATCATCTAGTTATCTAAATACAGGATTGCAAGGAGATCCAAGAGCCCAGCAGTTCTGTTGATAGCTTGATGCAGACTTTCCTGCTGTCTCATACAAGCCAGTTAAGCTCTCTGGCATCTATCTGCAAGATAGAGGCAAAAAGACACTTTATGATAAGAGAAGACAATAAGGTAGTATTGACAAATTTTGTTCCATATTAATCACTGTAGCGAGAGAACCTGGATGTCTGTATCTATACATTAACAGGTGTAGCAAACAGTGGAAGCTATTGTTGGGATTTTCTCAGCCATGTAACTTGCCAAGTTATATAATTTTCAAGGATATTAACTGTTTGTTCGGAGTTTTCTTCCATATTTCATCTCTGCTTTTGTTTAATGAGGGGATTTTCCATTTTCTACACATTTGGGTTTCTTTTCCTTTGTTGTTGCTGTTGTTGTGTTTGTTGGTTTGTGGTTTTTTTTAACGGGGTGAGGAAGTGTATGGAGAGGGGTAAACAAGCAGAGAGATACAAACGGTATGAACTATATTAAAAGAACATAATCAAAGATGCAGGTTTAAGGAATCAGAAATTAGGGAATTAAAGAATGCCAGCTGTTGGTATATCTGGAATGTGCAGTTTAATACATGCACTCAGTTGTACCCTTTGCTTTCAAGATGGTCTGCATATTTGCTCATAGCAGTATGATGGAGCTACCCAGCGATCCAGAGCCCTGAGGTGGAGCTTCAAGAGCTTTCTTTGAAGTGAACATGTCAAAATACACCAGAAGGCTCCTGGTCTTTGAAGCTGTATTTTGCTAGAACATAAAATACCCTGGTTAGAGGTAGCTTTTTAAAGAGAAAAAATCCTCTGATCTGGACAGGACAGATCAAGTATGAAGACTTTAAAATAAACCTCTCTTGCCTACTGCAGTACCTATTACAGGTAGATTATTTCAAGGAAGCTGGAAGGACTTTGTACAATTCTAGCTCATCAAACTGTATGCTAGTCAGGCATCGGTGAGTCCTCTATGGCTCAGGAGAGCTAAGAATCTTTAAAAGCACCCTAAAATAGCTTGTGTGTATCACATCTTTACATTCGTACATATTTAATACCAAGTTTTGCTAGGACTAGGAGTGACTCCTTGTGTCAAGTAGGTGGAAATCTCCTGAAGGCATAAAGCATCCATTTGTAGCAACACAGAGCTATTGGATATCAACTTCACAGTATCTGCATAATGTATATATTATGCAAAAGTGGCTTCAGGCAAGTGTGATTTTTTTAAAAGGAATTCCATCTATTGACAAGAATTAAACATATCTCTGACAAAGCAATTTCTTTTTTAAAAGTATGTTAAAGATGCTCTGCGACTTGGAAGATTAGAATGAGTCATCAGGGAGAGAGATCAGCAGTTAGATAATGGAATTAGAGTAAGTGTTAAATTTATTTATATCGTCATATGCAGTTCAGTACATGGATTTGTATCTTCGTATACGGGGGGGGATGTTCTGGTAAATATTTGGGTGACACTGAACATAACATTTTTCTTTCCCTGAAATGATTGCACTTGCACTGTTGAATCATTTCAGTAAAGAAAACACTATAGTGTAGTTGTACATGTATTTTTAGACCATGATCCCACAGACAGCTAAAGGGTTTCTTTCAAGACTACTTTCCAATATGAAAGAAATGTCTTTAAACTGAGAGAAGCAGTTAGATGTGAAACCATTTTTTGTGCACAACCTTCAGTTTTTATTAAAGCCTCTTTTTTTGCTGCGTTTACAAGCTAAACCAGCTGTGAAAGGTGCAAGCATATAGTTTGTATTCAGCAAAGATCTGTCATTTTGTGCTTACTGCAAGGCAAATGGCTCTGCCAGTTGGGGCTGCAATTTATCAAGCTGGCAGAGTGACAATTTTCATTGCTCTTGAAAATTTATCATGGATAGTCATTTTTGAAGGGTTGACTCTTTTGTTTAAGCAGGCTTTCTACATTTAGACTTATCAAAATGGCAATTATTAATGCCATTAACCCATGAGGCAAAGATCATTTTTGTCCCTGGAACCTTGAGTATGTCTTCTTGACAAAGAGATTTATCTGCTTCTGTGGCTTCCAGGGTTTGTAGGTTTAAAGAACAGATGTAATATAACAAAACACTGTCTCCCTAAAGAATAATGAAAGTCATTTTCATCCCAGCTGTTTTAGCTGGAAAGCAGGGTAAAGGGGGAAGAAAAAGGTAAAATATTAAATATTAATAGTCAAAATTATTTTTATGTTCTTTGTTCTGACTTCCTCTCTTGTCCTCAGAGGCTTAGAGACTGACTGGCTTTGAGAGGGTTAGTAACATCTCTATAACCACAGCTCATCAATAGGGCTCTTTCTTTCATGTTGTGTTGTAGACAATAATTCCTCAGTACCAGCAATGAGTGGATTTAGACACAGTTCTGTAAAGTATTAGGCAGCTCCCTGGAGATACTGAGCATCCTCAGCTTTCATTGATCTGAATGGAAGGAGAAAGCATTGTGTGTCCTGCAGGCTCAGGACCATAGTGAGGCTTTGCTAGTGGAGCAGACCGTCTAAAATTTAGTGTCAAAAGTAGAATTGTCTGATGTGATATAAATTTTTTAAAAGTACTAAAAGTATTTGCATTTCCCTGTATCAGATAGAAAAGTAAGCTCTCTCTACATGAGTTAAAGGCAGCCTGTTCCACAGTAAAAATGAGGTATGTACATACACATTTCCACCATTAGAAAGAAAAATTGAGTAGAGGTGTCTTAACTCAGAGCAGAAATTATCCCATCTCCCCAATTTACTTAAAATTCTGTGTTATCTTTGCTTTATGAAAAGATTACATTTTAATTTAATGTAGAGTCACTACCAATTCCTACAATACTTCTTCACTGAAGCAGTGGGATGTTTCCTTACAGGGGTGTTACGTGCATCTGCTAGAAGCAAGAGGCCTTACAAGGACCAACAGGCCGAGAGAATCCAGTTCACTCTTTCTGCCACCACCTCAAAACTATGGGGAACAATTAATTTCCCTAAACAATTTTTTCAACAACTCCTAGATTGTTTTGCCTTTTTTTTTTTTTTTTATTGTTTCCAAAACTCCTGAACAGCTCTAATTAGGGAATAAATCATAGAGTCTAACACAGAACCGCTGAGAAATTAGTATCTGCTGCTGTCCAGGACTGGGAACACACCAAGATGGCGGCCCTCTGCCCAGGCACCCACACTACCCAACAGCTATAGCTGGCAGCAGGCCTCCCCCTGCCATTTTCCTGATGTTTTTTTTTTTTTCTCTCTTCCCGGCCCCTGCTTTCTAAAGCGTCTTCCATTAAGGTTTTTTAATTACCAGCACACCTCACTGAACGAAATCCCCCCTTACTCAGAAACAACGCTACGTGAGCGCTACTTCTCCGTGGGGGGGGGGAAGGTTCAGAGGGCTCCCGAGCCTACAATGAACGGGACAAAAACCCGCTTCGGCGTTGGGGGGCGGGGGAGGCGACGGCGACGGCCACTGCCGCGGTGGTTTCTAAAATGGGGCAGAAACGGTGTCCCCGAGCAGCCGGCGGCAGCAAGAACAAGGCGGACGGCCGGGCCGGGCCGGGCGGATCGCCGAGGCCGGGGGGGGAGGTGCGGCGCCGCTGCTGACAGGCAGGGCGGTCGTGAGGGGGCCGGCGGGAAGCGGCAGGGGACGAGGAGGGGTCGGGGGAAGGAGGTTTGGGAGCTGTTTGCACGCAAACGAGTGGCGGCAGGGGAAATAAAACAAAAGCTGTCAGAAAAACGGTGGTTTCACGCTAAATAAGTAGCAAAGAATTTTGGTGAGTCAGAATGCCGAAATGTACCATAGGATTGAAGGCAGAATTTATCTTGTGCCAACGGGCAGCAATAGCTAATATTAAAGAAATGAAAATTGGGCATAAAACCCCCCTCGGTCTGGAAAGTAAACCTCAAAATAATTTTAAAAACTTTCTTTTTTCTTAGTGGAGGAAGAAATCTTTTCATAACTTATTAAAAATGCTAGTGTCAATTGTCTGTTAAAGCACAGTTTAAAAATGAGCCCACTTCTCCATCCAGCCTCATTCCCAGCAGCCAGCACAGTGTGTCAGTGTGTCCTGATGCGGCAAGCAGTCCCAGCTCTTGCTAAAGCCCCGTCAACAGGAACGAGTTTTAAGGAAGTTTCATGGCAGGAATAGGCTGTTTTCACTACCAAACATGGGAAACTTTGAGAACTTCATCCAAAGTCATATGGCAAGTCCAGCTACACCACAGATTGTCCTCAGGGGTTGCCACTTGCAGCAGGAAAAGACTTGCCAGTGGGATATGGCCATCCGGGAGCCCATCCTTCCCCTTCCCGGAGCACAACCACCCTTCACACCTGCAGTGTGCACACAACTTTAGGCCTCCCAGTAGTAGGCACTTGCTATGGAATAGTTGCTGCCATGGGGCTAGGTTTTCTCCAGTGTGAAGACAGCTCTGCAGCAGGTTGAAACTCCCCAAGGTAGTTTACCAAGGACTCCACTCTTGAAGCACAGTAAATTGGGCTAAGAGGAGCTCCGTGCTGCTACAGCTATTTTAGGTACCTAAGTATGTAGTTTGAAAGCTTGATAACTTCACTGTGTGACAGGTGTATTGCAGGTTTCTTCCCCGTAGTGAGTTTACAGTCTGAACTGATACATGTAAAAAGTAGTTGAGAACAAATGGGAGGAATCTTGTGTCCTGTGAACTGGCTTTATTTCTATTTGCTTAGATGGCTATTTTCTTGTTCTGTCCTTCTATAGGTAGTGTGTCTGAGGGAAGAAAGGAGTGCTTACTGTACCCTTCCATTATTCACAGTAGTGATTTTTTTATGATCATTTGAAAACATTGACGTTATAATCACAAAGTATCTTCTGTGTTGTAACAGGAGAGTAATCCTTTGCATACAGTCATACTTGTGTAAGAAATGCCGTCTGGACAGGCTTTGCCTGGATTTTAATAATACATTATCATTATAATTTCAATTTTGACAGGAAAAAATACAAAGAAATTGGTTTACAGGCCTCTCACTCCTGAAACCATTGTACTTGATTCACTTTCGTCTCAGTAGCAAAGATCTGAAGATTGTACTAAAGATAACTTCCATAAAATGGGTATTAAGAAAGAATAGAATCAAGCTCATTATCTTGGCAGGAGGAGGAATAATATTTAGCTCCTTTACTGTTTGACATAGAGAGTTACATAGCTTGACACTTTTTGCAGTGATGCAAGAGCCTTTGGTTAATCTGACCTGTACAAATCTTTTATTTTGTACAAGGCAGTGGCCTTGAAATAATTGCAGAAGTATTCATGTGATACTTTGCTAGCCCTTAGAGAAGGTATCCGATGGGAAGCAGAGGCAAGTTATCTGGTACAACAAAACAGATGCTAGTGTTAAATGGCATTCCCAAAGGAGTTAATAAAGTTTTCGTGTAATAAGAGGGCAAACACACTTGATTTTTCAGAAAGTGTTGTCATATTAAAAAAGCACATAATTTTTTTCTGCTTTAGATTATGAAAATTACTGTTTCTTGATAGGTGTCCAAAACCATCTGGTTTAATAATGTGGTTTCACCCCAGTAGGAATATAATCCCTGTAAATAAAAGCTTTGTGTTTTCAGAATCTTGCATACAACCAAATTAATCACAAGTTTGAAAGATATTAATACTCATCAGAAATTAGGAGAGTTACAGCACAGTATGTTTTTACATCCCCTGTATCAAGTATTTAATGCATTTAAAAGAAATGCTCATATTCCCTTAATCCCTAGAGAAGTCCACATGTTAGCAATCAGAAAATCACAAAAAAATAAATATCCAAGGAATAAAACTGAACTTTTCTTTGTCGGATCCATAGAAAGCATTGTTATTCGGAGCAGCCAGCAGGTCTCTCTGGACCTTCTAATGGTGCATTCTCACTCCTCAACCAAACGGAAATTGCCCTTTCCTAAGTCGCTAATGACTTCTCTTGGTTTACCTATAAAGTGTCTTCTCTATGCTTGTCTTACCTCCTTCACCTTTCTATAAATAATAGACTGTTTTCTGACATAAAAGTTACTTGGACACGATGGTGTCCACACAACACACTGTATTCAAGCAACACACTAGCGGTGAATTACAGTGCCATGTTTCAGTCTTTCATCAACATCTTTCTTAGTTTTATTGTTTATGAATAGTTTAAAAAACTTTTCTGGTATTTGGTGTCCATTGCTCCTTTTCTGTCCCAGTCCTCTTTTTCTCTCAGAGGATCATATTTGGAATGTCTGCTGTGTTTTTTCCTCCTTTTTTCCATTGCTGTGTGTACCCTGCACAGTCAGCGAGCTCTATGCCAGTTCATGGGTCTCACAATTCATATGAATAAAGTTAGCAGAGTTCTAGCTTTAAATGTCAGATCGTAAAGCAAAACACTGGTATTTAATAGAGCAGAGGCCTGCAAGAAAAGGGAGTTTGTAACATCCAAAGGAAATTAATTTATCAGATATGTCTAACCTTGCATTTCTGAGAATGTCATCTGAGAATAAAGCTCATCTAAACTAGAATTTGAACAAAAGTTAACAATCAATTGAATTAAGTGGCACAGATTCAAAGAGAAGATCTTATCCTCTGATTGTCCCTGAAAAGCTTTCAACATTCATAACGATAAGGACTTGTTAGGAACTCAGAATCTAAATCTCTGTGCTCCTGTGTTATATTTGGCCCCTTTCTCTAAAATCTATTGAATTAAAATACCAAAAAATGAAGACTTGGGAATAGTTTTGTATTCAGCATCTATTTCTGCTGCTTAGGTCTGTCTTTACTGAAAGCTGATGTGAACACAACAGTCTTAGACCTCATGGACATGGAAGAAGACAAGGTTATGTGAGATCTTTCAGTAGTAGCAATATAATTCATGTAGAGGCAAGTCCGGACACTATGGATAGGAGTTGCACCCTGTTTAAAGCTTTGGGATTTAGAGCTAAATAATAACTACTTTCTGTTTTGTATCTTTTCTAGAGTTAATGATAGGGGTTGTCTGTTTTGATGAAATACCATTATCAACCTATTCAGTCTGGTGTGGTTGGTTGGTTGTTTTTTAAAAAATGCTTTTTCTTCATATTAATTTTGATTATGGGTTCTCATATAGCTACGAAGTCTAATATTTGCAAGGAATGCTTTTTCATACACAGGACAGCAAATGTCAGATTGACTTAAGGGTTGTTCTTTACTAAATTTCCTTTGTGTTCTCCTTTAAGTGAGATAGATGTGAGTTGTTTCAAATGGTATTAGATCTTCATAAATCATATTCCACCTTTTTTCCTTGTCAAAAGTAACATGCTTCCCACTTGTCAATGGGAAATTCCCCCTTTTGAGTTACACTTTACCTTTGAGAGAGAGAGGGAGAACGTGCACTTCTAACAAGAACGAAGTGCAGGTAGGACTGCAATATGCAATGCAGGAGTGAAAAGTGGGTGTTTTAGAATAGACTTACCTTTTTGTGCAAATTATGTGGCCGGTATTTACATCTCTTTAAATTACCGCCGCAGGAATGTTTGCTTATACCTTTGACTTACCATAGAATCCCTCCAGGTATTTTGTCTAGCTAGCTAGTCATCCTTGAATGTATGTTGGCCATACATTGTCCCTAAGCCATCCACAGTTGATGGTTTGAAAACCAAATTACCATCTTTTTTTGTTCAATCTCAAAATCTTGCTGAATTTGGAAAGTCTGTAGTTTATTTCACCATCTAGAAACATGATATGACACATTGCTTTCCAAGTGCCTGAATGTATTCATTGCAGACAGCAAGTACTGATCAGAAGTGATGCTATATTGTATATTAGGTGCTGGAGGACCAGACATGAGCATGATTTTCCTCTTATTGATGCTATAAGTAAAATAAGGCACTGTGTACATAACTTCAGGGGTTGATTTCTAAGGATCATTTCACAGTCCTTGTTGTGGGAGTGGATGGAACATAATTTTAGTATGTGAAAAGAAGGTGCTTGAGAGAATCTCAGTTGTTATGGGGAGAACTGTAAATTTGGAGAAAACCCCAGGG
>VYZV01010047.1:0-46755 GCA_013401275.1 Pandion haliaetus
AAACACAATTTATTTAATCCCTGCTATAGTCAAACACACTGAGCGTGTGTAACAATACGTCAAAATCATTAGCACAAAACCTTAAAATCGTGTATTGAATTTGTATAAAACAACCCAAATCCTTTGAGATCTTAGGTGTCACATCTAGACTTTCTGAAGGAAACACTGTTTTAAGAGTTGGTACCGAAATGATATTGCTGGTTCTTGTGTCCAAGTCCTATAACATAATGTGCTTCCAGCAATAATTTTTCAATATCAAAAAGGGGAGACTAGACAACTCCCAGATGTGATACTGGAGTATATTGCTTTTCATCTCTAAGGGGTTGGCCACACTGTAGTTGTAGATGTGAATTATGCTTTTCTAGTATATTCAAGCTAATTCTAAACTATCACAATTGCAGGTTATGTTGTAGCTGCAGGTCCAGCACTGCACAGGATCAGGTGTGGTTTACTGAACCTCTCCAGACCTACTATAATACTGGGTTAATCTTTGGGAAAGCACACATATATTTTGTTTTTAACTGGTGGAAGTCAGCTTGTGTATGAATGCTTAAGCTGCAGTACAGCAATAGCGAAGGTCACTAACTCAAATTTAGCCCAAAGGTCTGCTGATTGTTTAATTGCCTGAATGAAAGGAGTGAAGTGAAACAGAATTAAATTCTCCAAGTCCAAATCTTGAGGAAGATATGTCCGTCTATTAAAACCCCATAGTCACATGCATCACTTGGGGGTGGAGTGAGATACTACACATACATTGTAAACTGATCCCTGAAGCTAATCTATTCATGCTACAAATTAGTGGCTCCTGCTCTGTTATTGTGCCTGTGCTCTGAATTTCTGTCTCTAGGACAGTAATATTTTCTCCTAGGGTAAAATTTTCCAAAACACTTTATCTTCACTATCAGGTAATGCATCAGCACATAAAAGCCTAAATCCCAAAGGCTTAGGCTCTTGAATTGTTTGTGTCATCTTTGAAAATGGATTTGGAAGTCTAATTTTTTCTGAGATCCTTTGGTAGATGTTCCTCCTGAGCTCTATCGGGTTTGTTCACTTGGAATAATGCATTTTTAAAGTTACCTCTGACATTAACAGTCTGGCCGAAAAAGGATGTGAGTAGTTTTGTTACAGTAGTTACTGTAATTCAGCTTTAGTGAAAGGGGTACCATGCGGTAAGTGTCTACAGTCCATAATGATTCAGTAACCATGAATCTGCTTTTAAACTGGATTGGTGATCCAGGCAATCTAAAGAAAGATTTTTGGAGGGGTTTTGCATGCTGGGAAGGTTTACAGCTTGTTTCCTTACACAGACCTATTTTTGCTGAAAGCTGGAGCTGATTCATCATTGTGTTATTCTAATTTTATGCTGGCATAAACCCATTTTCTGTAATAGAATTTCTCTGATATAAAGCAGGACTGATACAGTGGTGAAGCAAAGGCTACATTTTTAAACTGGCACAGTCAAAACCACCAAGCCTGATATATTTTTTCAGTGGTAAATTGTAGCTACTAATTCCAGGCAAGAGGAGCTATGTGCTGATGCACTAAGCATTATGTAAGCCATACTATTAGGGAAAATTTTTTTCTCCTCTGGTTGAATCTGAGCCGCTATGTGACAGTAATGCAAGATTGCATGCAGCACGAGAATGGGCAAGAGCTACTACTACAATTACTACTGCAGCTACTACTACAGCTACTCCTTATGGTTCTGAGTCATGTGAGAGGGAACTTGATTTGTTTTTAATCCAATGACAGTTGGATGTGAATTGAATAAATAATCTTGGGGGGGGTGTGTGGAGATAAGGTAGACCTCTTAACTTTCTCTTTCCTTTTTTTAAATACATTTTCTTTTGGCACAATGGATGATGCTGCCCCCCCACTGCACCTCTCTTCTTCCTCAGGAGTAGTTTAACCTACAGCTTGGAGAGTGAGGAGACTGAAATTACTGCTTCCCAGGAGCTTACTCTAACCAGCAGGTTAGCACTTAGAAGGTAGGCAGCAGTATCACGATTTTCAAGGAACTGGTGCCAAACCAGGGCAGTTCTTCACATTTGAAATTGTATATGCTAAGAAGTCTTTCATAACAGGAATATGCCCCATGAATTTGAGTGGTTCCTGAAGTTGTTGGATCACAGCTTTTGACTTGGTCACCTCAAGACAGCCCAAGCTCTTATTTCAGGGTCTGGTTCTGCCTATGCACTTTCTGTATGATAGCTGGAGGTGGCTAAGAGCCTAACTCTGCGAGAAAGCATTTATTGCTTATTGATGTGTGGTTTGTCTGTTTGCAAATTTCTGGCAAAAAAGGAAAAGTCTGAGTTTAACAGAGGGCAAATGTGGTCTGACTTGCTTTCAGCACATGCAGTGACCAAGATGTTTTTCATCATTTTCCCATCTCTAAAAATAATTGACAAACACAGAGATACCATTTCACAGGACCCAGAGCTCAGGTTATTGATGCTGAGATAGAAACAAATAAAATTTCCCTGGTTACTGAAATGTTTATAAACCTTTGCATCTTGCATCATAGGGACTAATTAGAAAATGATATAAGCAGGTACTGTTCAGATTGACTGGCATTCCTTCATTTACATGGAAAGGTGAGTAAATTCTGCTTTTAAGAAAACACAGTGTTTTCCTAGTTTCATGTGGCAGCCACTCAACTTACTTCATTTCTTTGCAAAATAGGAACTTCAGAATTTCATTTTTTATCTTTTATCATTAGACTCCTACAGCTTTAAAATGATTTTGCCCCTAGAAAATGCAAATCTATTCCTTTGTAGTGAAAACCATATTATACATGCAGCATGTAACTTTCAAAACTTTAGTTAGAAGCAGCAAAGCAAGCTGTCAGACACTTCAGTAATTGAATTTCCTTGAGAACTGCCTTGGTTTGTCAGCTCTGACTTTGCTGTCAGAAGAAAAGAAAATAGCCAGGGAATTAATCTAAGATAACACAGGGGGTATTTTGATAATGCCAAGACACGAACATTAAGTGTTTTCTCTGGAGATGTTTTGAGGTAGGGTTCCCCACCCTAATCCAGGCGGGTTCATTTTAGCCTTGAGTCATTATTATCTTGTGCAGAGTTCTGAGAATTAACTAATGACCTATCAAACTGCAGTACAAAGGATCCTTTCTTCCTGTATTAAGATGCACAATATCATTGCTTAAAAGGCCCAATATACCCTTTGTCAATTACTTCATAAGTGCAATTCATCTTTTACTGCTTCCGCACTTGGATTGCTTGTAAAATGTTTAGTGGTTAATTAGCCTGGAAGGAAGTCCAACTTACGAAAAACCAAGCAGTGGGAAAAAATAGCCATAAAATTAATGGCTTACTCTCTGGTCCTTATTTTATAGGAGAATGTTAATCAGAATCTGTTGGAACTATACCTTTGACTAGCACTCAGCCTCCTTTATAATCAGCTTCAGAAGTATTCCTTTCTGGGTTTTCCCCTTTGGCCTGTGCTTTCCTCCAAAGGACTTGAATGTATTAGGGAGAGATTGACAGCTCTCCTAACAATTGCAGCCAGTCCTCTAGCTAAAGGGAAACATGGGGCTAGTCGCTTTTACTCAATTGGAACCCACCTGGAGTTACATTTAAGGTATAAAACTCTTATCCAAAAATGAAACTAATAAAATATATACTGCTGTAGATAAAAGAAAACAGGCAATATTTGAGCTGTGAGACCTTCATTAGACAGTGGATAAAACTAGAAGAGGAGAGAATTGTATAGGGAGTAAATTATTGTATTTACAGCTAGCTCTTTATACCTGCAGAGAAGATTCCAAAGTAATCAGGTCCCAGGGAAAACTTAGCCACTGAACACACATTCCATTTTGGGTTGGTCATAAGGATGCTTAGGGGAAAAAAGAAACATTAAGCCTTCTTGCTGGTGAAATGGATAAAATATTATTTATGTAAATCCTCCACATATTTTGGAAATTGGTCTGTCTGCAATTCCTGGACTGAAAAAAAATAGGGTTTTGGTTTGTTTTTTCTTTTTGCTGGCAATTTTCCCTTCATTTAAAGCAGATCACAAGCAAAGCATCACTCTTTAATATGTTGTAAATACTGTATATCGTGGCACTGTTAGTTAACCTTATGTATTGTGTCTTACACAAAACTGCGAGTAATTAGACCTAGCATTTTAGTGTTTTATCTTCATTTAATCAAAAACTTAATAAAAAACTAACAGGAAAAATGCCAGCTATTATATTAAGCCTGTCTGAACCCACTTTTTTTTCTTCAAAAACCTGGAGTGGCAATGTTTTTCCTTTCAGAAAATAAGTATGATGATATAACTTTCCACATATAGTTATCTCATAATTCTGGGTGTTTTTTCCTTGAGTATATAACAGAAAAAGATTTAATTCTGAACACTGCTGTGTCTCTCTGATAAAATATATAGGTGGTTATGAGCCTCACACAGCAATACCCTGTAACAGTTCACAGGATTTCAGTTTCTCTTAGAAAAGATACTGCACGTAACTGAGAATGCCATCAGCTGTATATTTAGTAAACAACCAGTGCTCTGGGTGCTTGTAAACGTCCTTTGAAACAAGTTCCTCTTTAAGGCTTTGCTCCTCATTAGGTTGACTATGTAAGGACATCCAACTCCATCAGCAATACCCTAGGGCATTACATCTGGCCGCCAGCTGCCATTCCAGAAGGACACAAGTCTCATGTAAGTCCTGCATCACATCAGTCACACTGATCTTGGGTGAAATAGGACATCTTAAGTCACACTGGACTACATATGGGGTTCAAACAACAGATGTTATACGTCAGAGGAACTCAGCCCAATGTCATGGTCTTTAATAGCACATTTTCCCTGCCAATATACGGTATAATACTTAGCCAACATTAACATACCATACAATTTATTGCACTCATAAGCAGTCCAACAGCTCAGCCTATAACTGATGGTCAGTTCTTGAAGGATTTCTCCTTGGACATGCAGAGGTCTTCTGATGTACTGGCACTACCACCATAATATCAGCATAAACATGCACTTGTTTTGTCTGTCCTGCTTTCTAGGCTCCACCATTTCAATGTTTGGTTCTTGCATGACCTTGTTAAACTGAATCAGTGTCCCTTACTTCTCACCCTTCTCACTCATTGCTTTGTGATGTCTATATAGGATGACATATTCATTTAAAAACTTGTGACATGACTGCTGTTTATGGCCATCGTTTTTCATCTAATGACTTCAACACCATTTTCTTATAGTGGTAGCAGCTCCCACAGAATTATGCCTTTGCCTACCTTATCTGTGACATGATACATTATGAAGAACCAAGTGATCCTGACATCAATTGCTGATACTGCTAGATTCTTGTTTCCATTTTTCCATCTATTAAAATGGTGGCAGGTACAAAATCATGTTCAGCTGGTGCTCTTCTGGAATTTAACAGCAATAGAGGTGCGTCAGACATAGGCTGTCCAGCTCTTTCTTGTAGGGACAATACTATTTTTACACTGTTTCTTTCCAAGCTGTTGAACAGAGATGATGGGAACTAGCTGCTCCATGTCTGAACTATACTTAACTGTAAATGACTTAGGCTCATACCCTGAAGTAGGACTTACTGTTGTATAGTACTCTGTAAATTATAATGTCTAGTAAAAATAGGACATGTACATCGCCTATTTAGTTCTTGTCTGTTCCTGTAAAAAGTCTGCAGAAAGTGAGACAAAAGGGCTAGAATAGGATGTCACTTTGAAGAAAAAAAGTCTAAACTAAACTACAGTTTCAAATAGTGCTTTTTACTGTGATATCAGCAGGAGCCCTTCCCTGATGTGGCCTATATTTTTGCATATGTGACAGGCCCTAAAATCTTTCCCTATGTCACTGCTCATTCAGGGCAACATAACACGTAAGTGAATCTTACCTTAGATTCTTTTTACAGTCCCTAAAAGACCTTCACATATCTTTTTTCTTAAATCATTGTATTGGGTTTGCATGGCAAGGTTTTGGTAGTGGGGGGGGGGCTGCAGGGGTGGCTTCTGATGAGAAGCTGCTAGAAGCTTCCCTGATGTCCAACAGAGCCAATGCCAGCAGGCTTCAAGTCAGACCTGCCTCTGGCCAAGGCAGTGGTAGTACCTCTGGGATAACAGATTTAAGAAGGGCAAAAAAACCCCTGCACAACAGCAAATGGAGCCAGAGAGAGGAGTGAGAACATGTGAGAGAAACAACCCTGCAGACACCAAGGTCAGTGAGGAAGGAGGGGGAGAAGATGCTCCAGGCACCAGAGCAGAGATTCCCCTGCAGCCTGTGGTGAAGACCATGGTGAGGCAGGCTGTCCCCCTGAAGGCCAGGGAGGGCCACGATGGAGCAGATATCCACCTGGAGCCCGTGGAGGACCCCATGCCAGACCAGGTGGGTGCCCAAAGGACTTGTGACTCCATGAGAAGCTCACAATGGAGAAGTCTGTGCCTGAAGGACTGCAGCCCACAGGAAGGACCCACATTGGAGCAGTTCATGAAGAACTGCAGCCTGTGGGAAGATCTCATGGAGAAGTTTGTGAAGGACTGTCTTCCGTGGGAGAGACTCCACGCTGGAGCAAGGGAAGAGTGTGAGGAGGAAGGAGCAGCAGAGACAACATGTGATGAACTGACCGCAACCCTTATTCCCTGTCCCCCTGTGCCACTGGTGGGGAGGAGGTAGAGAATTCAGGAGTGAAGCTGTGCCCAGGAAGAAGTGAGGGGTGGGGGGAAGGTGTTTTAAGGTTTGGTTTTATTTCTCATTACCCTATTCTGGTTTGATTGGGAATAAATTAAGTTAATTTTCCCCAAGTCGAGTCTGTTTTGCCCATGATAGTAATTAGTGAGTGAGCTCTCCCTGTCCTTATCTTGACCCAGGAGCTTTTTGTTATATTTGCTCTCCCCTGTCCAGCTGAGGACGGGAGTGATAGAGCAGCTTTGGTGGGCACCTGGCATCCAGCCATGGTCAACCCACCACAGTCTTCATGCCAGAACACATAAAGAGTCATCATCCTGTTTGTTTTATAGGTGATTTCATACTGAATTTTCCTCAAGTAATCATTAGCAGAGGGAGAGAATACAGTCTCACAGACACCTGTGCTTAATTACTGTCTGTAGGGTCTCAATTTCAGCAATAGTTCTGGCAGCCACAGTTTATTTATTTTTTCCAACTCCAAGCAGAATTATTAGGTTTATTAGGGTTTTTTTGGTGGGCTTTTTCTGTTTGGGTGTGTGTGGTACACTATTTTTTTTTTAAGTCAATACATGTATTTCAGGATGGACTTGATTTTGCTATGTTTTTTGTTTAACATACTAGATATCAGTGTTTGGAAATCCAGTCTTTCAATTTTGAGATTATATATTTTTAGCTAAAAAAAATCCCACTTTACTGCTCGCAAAGTATTTGACAGGCCCCTTTTGAAAATGACAGTAAATCGTTTACACTCAGGTTTATCTACTGCTGACCTATAAATAAAGACGTGAGGTTTTTTTATTTTTTTGCACCTAAAGTATTTGTATTACCTTTACACTGTTAGCATCCTACACTCAAATTTGAGGAGAAGACAATGCAAAATGCTTCAGAGCTGCCCATTGTCAAAAACCGTTCTCTTCCTAGTGCCTGGTGCTTTCAGACATACAAGGAAATGCTGTTTGAACTTCCATGTGTTTTCCTCCACAATTGTGAAGTTCCAGTCTCTGGTGGAGCTTTCAACACCTTGTTTTCTCCTGAAGCATCATCTTAGAGGGTGTCTACAGCCAAAGGTTTGACAACAGCTCAGGTAGACGTCCCTAGTCAGCTGGTACTGCTAGCAGGGCAGCTCAGCATGGAGCTCAACGTGGGCTAGCTGCCAGAGTATCCACTCAGTTTCTCGGAATAATCTGAGTTGTATTTAGATTTCACAGAGCACTATATCACCCAGACTAAAAATGTCAGCTGACAGCCCTTGCTATAATTAATGGAAATTCATACTCCATCACTGAAATAATATTGTCCGACCAGAAGTAAGGAAATTCCACCTTGAAGTTAGTGGTGTGCATAAATGAATCTTCAGTGAATAAATAGCATTTAATTATTATGTCCGTGCACAAAACTTTCCATGATGTCTTACTGAGTTCCTCTGTAGCTGACGGCAGTATTTGCTTTGAAAGATGAAAACTTGCACATATACCAGTATATTCTAGTATCCAGTATCTCAGTGGAATAAAACAGACTACATTTCAATGTTTTTGTGTCTCTGTTATTATGTATTTTTATGTCTGAGACTAATCAATCTTGCAGGTTGTCTCAGAAAATTTCAAAATGCAAGCTAGATTTTAGTCTGTGGTTAGCATATTTAATATTGTAAAAGATTTTTCAAAAATAAAATAATTTTCATTATAACCCCTTACCATTAGTAAGGAAACATCTACAATATTCATGTGACAAAGTGGCATGGTCAATGAGAGTTTACAAATCTGTTTAACAGAACATCTAGACAGCTAGATATTGGAAGCTGTTGCATACATAAGTTTAAAAAAAAAACAAAAAAACAAAACCAAAATCAAACCCAGACTCATTTCCTTACCTTTCTAACTAATAATTCTCAGAAACTTGGTTTGGTTTTTTTTCCTTGCAGTTAGTCATCTCAGTACTCTATGAAGTTTGTATTATTACCCTAAGAAAATTTTGCTGAGTATTGAATGACTGCAATAAAATTTTGAAAGCTTCCACATTATTTCTCAGAAGGATCTCTAATAGTAAAGCTGTGTAGGTCTAGTCCTTTTTAGAGAACAGCCTCTAATTTTACATAACAATTTATGATATACCTCTATAATTAAGATTGGTTTCTGCTTCTACATAAAATATAGCCTTCCTGTGAATTTATATTGTCAAACCACTCATCAGAATAATTATGTGATGTGGTATACTTTTTCACTATGTTGATATTCTTTTCCTTCATATTTTCCTGACTGAAAGAAACAGACAGGAAAGAATTAAAACTTAATTTACTTTAATGGAAGGGAAACATTGTTTTCATGCTCATGTTTTTTTCTTTAATTTCTACTTGCTAATTTATAAAATTTAGCAATCTGCAACGTGACTCCCAGTGAACAGTACAAATTACAGAGCCTAGAAAGTGTTTAGGCCTGCAAAGAAGTACAGTTTTTTTTCTGGAATTCCTAGATTAATCCTTAGTATCTTTCTTGATAAAGCTCAGAGTATTAAGCCAGTTTTTATTTTAGTTCTTTCTCAGGATGAATTTAAGGCATGTGTATATTACTAGGATAGCTACTCCATCCTCTAGCTTCCACTGATCTCCCAGATGAACACAAACTGGTCCTTTCGATTGATTTCAATTGTATTTCTGAAGTTGTTCCATCAACTCTTTTTGATCCTTTTATCTCTATAGTGGTTTTACTCTCATTACCTGTAAAGACTAATCTGAGGATAATACCGTCCTCTCTGGTACAGGCCCATGCCAATAAATCATTTACTTTCCCTGCAGACTTTTGATCCTGTTTGATTGCACCCTGGTGGTCTAAAGGATCCACAGTCTTGCTTGTGGGATTCTTTTGATATATTTGAAGAGTTTTTGATATGTTTGGTCTGTTTGTTCTTAAATCTCCCGTTTTTTTTTAAACTCACCTGTCAAAAACTATGTTTCAGAGACAGTATAAAAGAAGGGATAAAATAGACAGGTAACATATTACCTAGTAATAAGGCAGCTCCTCTCCCCTCTTTTACATTTCAGTATTTACTTCAAGAACTCTCTGTTTCCATTTTCTTTTATCTTTGTAACCCTAGGAACAGATGTACATGTACAACTGTTTCAGATGACAGGAGAAATTCTTGTTTCCTCAGTACTGTGGAAATTGTTTAGAAAGAAGGAAAGTCTTACCTGAGGAAAACTCTGGAATACTTACTTAGGTAAAACACTATGAGTTTTGTGATGGCACGATGCCTCTTGTACTGAAATTGCAATATGAATCCCTGCAGATGAATATGGCCTTGTTCTTTCTTCATTGTATTTCTCTGGCAAAGATACAATATTCTATTCCAAATGCAGTCCTTTCAGTTTAAGTAAATATAGAAAATAAAGAAAGCCCTTTGGGGGCAAAAAATCTCAAAGTATTGTCTATTGCTCTGTCAGGGTAGAGACAGGGAGTGAAAGGGAGATGTTACTCTTTAATCACAGACTACAGCGAGGGGCTGAGGAGGCAGCATCTCTGCCCTGCACCCTTGTTTCCAGGATAGGGTGGAAGAAATAATTCTATATGAGGGCATAATAAAATAGCCACTCTGTGCTACAGAAAACTGAACGTGATGAGGAAAAGTGGTTTTGAATCATGTCCTTATCAGTGGGAAACCCACACAGAAGGTTTGAAGCAAAAAACTTAGTCTAACCTATGTGCTAAAAGATTCATTGGCTGCTATGTAGCAATGAGTAAGGGAAATAGCATTTGATCATTGTGTCAATTATTTTATTCTCTCATCAATAGTAACAAAATAGTCTTTTTCTCTCTTACTTGGTTTTTAAGAAAAGCAGAGAACTGAATGAGTCTCATTTAGTATAAACACTGGAGAGAAAACAGTACAGGTCTGCATCCTGTAGAAATTTCTTTTATATTATTATGGCTTTTAACCAGAGATTTTATTTTGTAATTGATACATCAGTGTTATCCACATATCTGTCAGGAACACAAAATATTTTTCATTTAGAATAGATGTAATTGTATATGATAAATGAGTCCATGCAATTAGAGCCAAACCCCTTGCGGAATAATTATCTATTAGTGGCACCTGCAAAGGAATTGTAAGCAGCTGAAGAATTTTGAACAAAATTACAAAGAAATAACCTAACTTGAAGGTACATATTAAGAAGTGAGAAGGAAAAGAATGGTAAGTAGAACGGGTAGAGGAGTCTGAAAAAAACCAAACAAACCCTCAAATCTGCAACACTTCTATGGTACAGTAAAAGTGGAAATAATGATTTTATTCTGTTGACCTGTGGAACCTCAGCTGAAGTAAATTACCATAGCTCAAGTGTTTTCAATGAAGCTATGTCCATTTCTACCAGATGCAGCTTGGTCTCACAGGCATATAAAAATAATTTCTGGGAAAATGTGAGTTAAAAGAATATTTTGAATAATGATATCTTTATTTCTGTTATGGGTTTGTGTGGCGCGGTTTTCCTTGGTGGCAGGGGAGGGGGGCTGCAGAGGCGGCCCCTTTAAGAAGTTGCTGGAAGAATTCGCTGCCCCAAAATGTCGGACCCGCGCGCCAAAATGTCGGACCCGCCTCTAGGCGGGGAGTGACGGTGGTAACGCCTCAGGGGAAACTTATTTAAGAAGGGGAACCGGTAGAGTGGGGGGGGGAAACCTGAGAGGAACATCGCTGCCGACACTGGAATCATGGAAGTGGAGGGGGAGGAGGAGGAGCCTGAGGAGGCTGATGGCCCTGCAGCCCAGGGGGGTGAACGGTGGAGCGGAAGCTCCCGAAGGTGGCCGTAACCCCATGGTAAAAACCGCGCTGAAGCAGTGTGAGACTGGAGAGCAGCCCGCGGAAAGGACCCGCGCCAGGGAAGTTCGGGAAGAACTGAAGCCCGCGGAAAGGACCCGCGCCAGGGAAGTTTGTGAGGAACTGCAGCCCGCGGAAAGGAACCACGTTGGAGCAGGGAACGAGAGAGGAATCTTCCCCCTGAGGAAAGAAGCGGCAACGACGATGTGTGGGGAGCTGACTCAACCCCCATCCCCGATTCCCCTGCGCCGCCGGGGGGAGGAGGTAGACAGCATCGGTAGTGAACTGAGCCGGGAAGGTGGGAGGGGTGGGGGGAGGTTGTTCTGATGTTTGGTTTCCCTTCCTAATACCCTTGTGTTTTGTTTCTGTTTTGATTTGTAGTCAATTAAATTGATTTTGTTTCTTCCCCAAGTTGAGCCTGTCTTTTGCCCGTGACCATAAGTGGGGAGTGATCCCTCCCAGTCCTTGTCTCGACCCACGAGCCTGCCTTTGGATTTTCTCCTCATCCCAACGTAGCCAGGCGAGGGGGTGGGGGGTGAGCGAGTGGTTTCGTGGTGCTTTGTTACCGACTGAGCTGACCTGAAACCACGACAATTTCTGATGTGATTAAGTATGCTTCTCAATTACTATTATTCTGCTGAATCTTTCATGATAGACATAATAAAATGAATGCATTTTTCTGTAATAATAATTTGTTAAATACTAGGGTGATCTAAATCCCCCACAAATACATTGCTTTTCAAAATTTAGTTAATGTTCTAATTTTAACACTTTCTGCACTTCACAAATAGACAACTTCATTCTCTCTTCCCATAGACTAATCAAAGAAAGCTCTCTTGATTTTCATAATAATTTTGGTCTCCAACTGTAAGAGCACTTTATATAAGGTTAGTTTTGAGTAAGTATTTAACTTTCTTTTTAGCAAAAAAAGACTTTTTTTTAAGCAGGTATTTTCATTTGAATAGTGCCATTTCCAATCAAACAGATTTGATGAACTTTATTTCACTGATAGAAACTGCAGTATTTTAAAACAGTATTGGTGAAGTGCTCATATTTATTCTTCTGAGGAAATTTTTTTCCAAATCTTGCTTAAAATTTACCTAAAAAATTAGTATATTTTCAAAATCTCTAATCAGATTGAGGAGCCATTACTGCCACTTTTAAACCTTCAGGTTTTGAATATCTTTCATCCCCTCATGCCAAACAAGTTTGTTATACGCTCAGCTTATGTATGTCTTGTGTGTGTTTACAGCAATGGGGAGGAATTATGATTTATTCCTTTTTGTTGTGTACCTCACGTGACCTCAGCCACTACATAGCTGAATATTAGGAAACAGTGGTTGGGTTTTGTAGCTTCGGAAATATACTTGACAGCAAAAGAAACTCTGTCTTGGGGAATGAGATTAATATGTTATACGGTGTGCTCTCAGCTCAGGTGCTGGTAAAAGGAAATTTCTGGCCACACTGCACATTTGGTCTGTGTCACTCGAAATATGCTTTGAGGACACTGAGGTAATATTATTACTTTGTGTCCAGATTTCTTGATGCCTACGTTTTGTATGGGGGCAGCAGTTGAACTTGAGTAACCGGTGTTACATCCATTCCAGGATGGAGTTATTGTCAGGCTACCTATTATATTTTTGCAATAATGTTACACTTCAGTAAATTGCTCAGCTGGTGTATATAGTCAAGATTACATTGATTAATGCAGTTTTGACCACATATAAAAACAACAACAAAAAGGTCCTGTAATTATAAGATTGCATAGTCTCTTGCAAAAAACAATCACATTTTCTACAGTTGTAAATAGAAGCATAATACATTTGCAATAATGGGAAGTAATCTACATATACCAGTGAAGCAGATAACATTACAGTCATTTGTGTGAGAAGCATTTTGTAAACTGTACTGTTGTAATGTCTCACAGATAATAGATAATGTTGGAATTGTTAATTTTCCCATCACCAAGTGGTAATAACTAGCAATCCTCATGAAATTTCACAGGGACAAAATGTGAAACAAATGTACAAGGAAAGACCCTGTGTCTGAACCTACTGGAGTGCATTTTGATGCATAGCTTCAAAAAGCGTACCTGGGTTTAAGAAGAGAATGGAAAAAATGTAAACCAAATGAATGATCAATAAACAGTATAATGAAAAGGATTTAGCTATATCTAAAGAATACTTTCACAAACTGTAAATTTTCTTTAAAGTCAACCCAGAATAGTGATTCAATAACTATGTTTTCTTTGTCCAGTTAGTCTGTTTTATAAAACAGAAACATGAAGTGGGATATTTTAAAAGCCCAAAACAATGATTTCTCAGGAGTATACTCATTCTGGACAAATTTTAGTAGAGATGCTTAAGTCATATGGGACCCTAATGAAGAGCAAGTATTCCCTGCTTAACCTAGCCAGATAGAAGAATTTTCATTTTTCACATTACTGGCAAGAAATCCTCAGCTAAAAAAAGAGGGACTCAACTGCTATGCTCCAAATAAATCACAATCACTGGTGTACTTTGTTATTCATAGTTTGTACCTCAAGGATAAGGAGAATTTTTTTTTTTCACTTTTAATGTAGCTGCATTGGTGTGTTGCATTTGTAGATTTTTGTCTTTAAGTTTACATAGGCTGGCTAAATGGACAAATGTCAACCGTTTCATTCATCTTCATTTGGTGATTCCTCTTTGAAAAAACTATACACATGCTGCTGAACAGGTACCTTTGTTTTTTGTTTCTCAAAAGAGCTTTTTGTCAAGGGAAGCTGAGGATAAGGATGTAGAGAATGAAATCTGGGCAGTTTATATTATAAAATGTGTGTACATCTCTAATTGGCTATCCAAGTAGAAAACATGTTGCCTAAACTGAGATATTTAATATTTAGTGTTAAAGTTGAATATGCCTCATTTGTCTACTTTTTGGGCCTTACTTATCATGCAGGGTACAAACCTTTCATTTTTTTATAGGAAGGGAAATATCCCAAGCCCACAGACTGGTGTAAAAATCCTGTTGTCTTCTGTGAATCTTGGATCAGGTCCTAAGCAGGTAGTTCTGATGGCCCAAGAGAGAAGTTTGTTTTCACATGACTTGATGCAACATTCTCTGAAGCAACGTACACAAATATTTTGGAAAAATTCTGCCATTCTTGACAGGCTCCTGAATAATACTTGGAAATACAGTCTGTTACAGGAACTTCTGCTCTGCCTGAGTATAAAAATTGAGTGAACAATCTAAAAATAATTACTGATTCAATGTTATTTGTGACTTTTAAAAAAATGTAATTACAAAAATTGCTTTATGGAAAAAATCAGATTTTGGGAAGAACTTAACTAATGAGAAAGATAGGTGAATGGGATAATCTACACATTAAGCATCTTTACAAGGCGCCTTGTGTGAGGTTTAGAAAAATAGGCTCTCAAGACAGCATAGAGAAAAACTATCAGTTCAATATAGAAAATACAAGGTGATATTTTATGATTTTGGTTAACAGGAAATGAGGCTAGGTGATTTAAATAGCTGTACCTACCTTTAAAATCTATGATTTGTGAAAATGTTTTTCTATGAGAACATATCATATTCAAAATGACATGTTCAGTGGGGCACATAGGGAAAAATGTGAAAGAGGTTTCTAATTTCAAGTTAATGGATGTAACTGATCACCTGCAAGAATTAAGTCTTTTTATTCCAGTTTTCACTGACATAGGACTGGATCTTGTTTCTCATTAGCACTGGGGAGTCAAATGTTTGTGCATCCATAGAGTTAGTAGGAAAGGCATGTTTTCTTTCCTCTGAATTGCAGCCAGATCCTGCACTATGAGGTTCATGAGATTTCCTGTTTATGAATGGCACACTAGTGACACATTAAGGAGCAGCTGCTGAAGCAAGGGTAGATGTAATATACCCTTCTGACTGAGGCATGGATGAGAAAACAGTTGAACCAGTAAATCCTACAGAATCCAAACACAGAAGAGTGACTCTATCCAATTTCCCCTTTTACTATTTTATCTTTTGAATTATATGTGAGAGCAGAGTTTGTCACAGACTACCAATGTGTTGCAGAGAACTCAGGACTTGAGAACTCAGTGGAATATAAAACAAATACAGGTACAATGAATAGAGCCAAGGACAACAACCCCAGACAAATGATTTACTCTTGTTTAATTGGCTGTCCTTTAAAATATTGCCAGAGAAAGTTGCACATAGTGAGATTCGCGTCTGCTAATGGTGTGGTGAAATCACTCATTACCTGAAAGGACTAGATTTTTCATTCACTTAATGAAATTACTGCCCACTCAACCATTTTATGAAAGAGCTAAAAGTTTCAGGGACTTTGTAAAAGACTAAAAATATTACCTATGCTTTAAAAGAGATTTCTAATCAAAAGGGCTCAAAAGAGACAACAGGTAAAGGTATTTTTGTTTTGTATTTTCCCCAAAGATAGCAACTATTCAACACTTCACCAACACTGGCGTTATCAATAGCATTTGGTAAGATAATTGGAGGATAATAATACCAATACCAATAATAAGAAGATCCTTGAAATATATTCTCTAGTTGAGTTTTGTTTTGTGTGAAGACAGGGCCTCTTAAAACTTAGAGGGTAAAGGTGTGGCTGGGAGGACAGAAATACGACTATTCTTAGAGTCAGTCTCTCACACACTCAGGTCCATTATTGCTTGCTCTAGAATAAGAAAAGTAGTGGGTGACATGAATCATCAAATACATTCAAAAGCTCGATTCTTGTATTTGTCTTCAGGGCCTAGATCCAAAAGTGTTTTCATCACATACCCAAGGATAAAGAATCAAGAAATTTCAACATGTGGTGATCTTGAGGTAAAACATCTACCAATTGCTGGTGTTTCATCTCCAGGATGAAGGGAAGACCTTAAATACCAGGGGTGTTAGAAAATACTCCCTGCATGGATAAAAAAAATTATTGGGTTTCAGTCTAGAAAAAAACCCTTACTACATATCAACATGATATAAATTAAAAGGAGAGATAGTGGAAGTCTTTATTGGAGGTAGATAAGAGGAGCTGAATTACTTGTGGCATTTACCGTCCAATATAACCAATGTCTCAAGCAAAAGAGGAGGGACAAAATTACACACAGTTAGGCAATTCCAATAAAACAAAAAAATTCATATTCTCATGCTCATATGCTCGTACTCTTGCAGTGTTAACACAACTGTAGAAGAAATGTGTGGGGACCAGTGATGAGTGGTGTTCCTCAGGGGTCAGTATTGGGACCGGCGCTGTTTAACATCTTTGTAAGTGACATGGACAGTGGGATTGAGTGCACCCTCAGCAAGTTTGCTGATGACATGAAGCTGTGTGGTGCAGTCGACACGCTGGAGGGAAGGGATGCCATCCAGAGGGACCTTGACAGGCTTGAGAGGTGGGCCTGTGCAAACCTCATGAAGTTCAACAAGGCCAAGTGCAAGGTCCTGCACATGGGTGAGGGCAATCCCAAGCACAAATACAGGCTGGGTGGAGAATGGTTGACAGCAGCCCTGCGGAGAAGGACTTGCAGGTGTTGGTTGATGAGAAGCTCAACATGACCTGGCAATGTGTGTTTGCAGCCCAGACCGCCAACCATATCCTGGGCTGCACCAGCAGGTCGAGAGAGGTGATTCTGCCCCTCTACTCCGCTCTTATGAGACCCCACCTGGAGTACTGTGTTCAGCTCTGGGGCCCCCAACATCAGAAGGACATGGACCTGTTGGAGCAAGTCCAGAGGAGGGCCATGAAGATGATCAGAGGGCTGGAGCACCTCTCCTATGAAGACAGGCTGAGAGGGTTGGGGTTGTTCAGCTGGAGAAGAGAACGCTCCAGGGAGACCTTAGAGCAGCCTTCCAGTACCTAACGGGAGCCTACAGGAAAGTCGGGGAGGGACATTTTTACAAGGGCATGTAGTGATAGGACAAGGGATAATGGCTTTAAACTGAAAGAGTGTAAATTTAGATTAGATCTGAGGAAGCAATTCTTTACTGTGAGGGTGGTGAGACACTGGAACAGGTTACCCGGAGAGTTTGTAGATGCCCCATTCCTGGAAGTGTTAAAGGCCAGGCTGGATGGGGCTTTGAGCAACCTGGTCTAGTGGATGATGTCCCTGCCCATGGCAAGGGGGTTGGAACTAGATGATCTTTAAGGTCCCTTCCAACCCAAACCATTCTATGATTCTATAGGCAAACTTTCAAAGAATTAGCGCTGATTTCTGTTGAAAATGTTGTTTCTTTCATCATTTTGCATTATTACATGCATTCATTTTTTTTAGAAGTCTTTCATCTTCAGCTGTATTCATGTGTTGGTGACTTCCACAATAAGACACTTGATAATATCCTACAGTGACATAAGTTTATTTCTCTTAATTTCCCGGTCAATAAGAAGTTGCTGGGGACACAAGTCAGAATGATTAATAGCATACTATCCATAGAGGTTTCAACTGTTCACAGCAGCTATATAATAGAATACTCATAATGCCAGGTTTTGTGGTGTGATTGTAACCATTACAGCAGTCATTTCATGACCTTCTTGAAACTTTTCCTCATTTGAGAATGAATGATTGCATGACTAACATATACTTTCTTAAAAAACATAATATTCACCTACAAAAACATTCTTCTGAGGAACTTATAAGTCTTTGAAATAAGTTGGAGCTCTTGATCTGCTAAAAGAAAATATATGGTCAGAATTTAAAAGGGAGTTTTATCTCAGCTGAACCCTGTTTATGACCAAGACTGTATGGGCATAGCTGCTTAATATACCAGAAAACACACTTCATAGTTTTGTATACTATCAGTTTGGAATTATTCATTGGTTTAAACAAATACATGAGAAGTCACTTAAAATGAGACTGAAATCCAAGAACAAGTCAAACATAGGACTTTGTAACTTCAAAACTACATCTGAGTTATCTGTACTGAAAAACTGGAAAAATAATGGAATTGTTTACAAAACTTCTTTTTCATAGTATTTTCCTTAGACTTGTTTCACTCCTGGAAAATCAGACTTTGGGATAAGGTCCTCATATTTTGTGCAAACCTTCACCAATCATTCAAAATTCTTCACAATAAAAAACTTGAACCTTTCTTGAAGTTTTTAACAAGCTGTCAACATCTGCAGAGTTGTATTTATGTTCCTTTTCACTCTGAACCATATCAGTGGTATTCCTTGCTTCACAGTGAAAAACAAATTGTAATACAGTCCACAGAGGGCAAAAGAATCATAAAGACCTCATATGAGAAAAGGAATGATTTCTGAGATGAAAAAAAGTACACAAAAACTCTTGGTAACATATTTTGCTACCTGAAGTTCTTATATGGGTGGTCCAGATACCTCTGTATGATGACAGATACTGCTATACTGTAACACCACTACAATATCTACCTTATAGATGGAGTCTGAAAAGCTGAAGTACTTTTTAAATTTTAGAGTTCTTTTGATGGTCAGGACTGTAAATGAAATATTAAGATATTTTAACTCAATTTGTTGTATGTGCATCCAACAGAGTCAAATAAGTACACTTTTTTTTTTCTTAGTTAATTCCAGTTAACTGGATGATTTAACTAAGAATTCATTCTGCAATTTCAGATGCATTCGTAAGATTTTTGGAAGCTACTATATATTACTGAAGAGCATATGCCAACTCTGTCTTTCATGGACAGTTTTACCACAGTTAAAATAGTTTTGTATCAGTAATGAGAAGTATCTGACTCTTCTCTTTTGGGATTTTGCTTTGTTTTTGACATATTAGAATCATTATTGTTGGAATGAAATTGGCATATGGGAAGTATTAGCAGAAAACCTATTTTAAAATGATAACTAAAGCTTTTATGCACTGTACTAAAATTTACTGCTGGATCTCAGTACGCTTAAAAACTGTTTCTTCTTCTCTGACACCTTTCATTATGTGCACATCAAAAATGTTGTACCTTTATCTTCTGTTCCATTTTTAGAAAGGCAGTATAATGAATACAATAGTCAGATGATGCACAGTGACTGGTTTCCTAGGGCTACCTCAGCCAGATAGCAAATGTAATATAAATTTAAGACCATTTCACATCCTTGACAATCCCTAAAGAAACGTACCTGACAAACGTGCCCACCTTATATGTGTGCCAGTCTTACCTTGTCCCCTACCCCAAGCCCCACAGCCAAGTTTGAATTTAATTTAATGCGGATTGTATTTTAATTTTTTTATATTATCCACATAAGTCATAAAAGTGAGTTTTATCATTCTTCTGTTCAAAACCTGCTTTGGGTGCTATACCAGGGAATTAATTTTACGAAAAATCTCAAGGCATAATCGCTTCCTTCCTTATAAAAAAGCATCACCTTTATACTCTGTTGCTACTAATTCTCACGGAATTTCGCATCTTGATACTAGCAAGCTGTATGTAATATTTGATTAGGATGTACGTAGGAAGTCTAATACTAAGAGACAAGCTATGATTCAGACTGGTAGGCCCCTATTTATTGTTCCTTGCCTTTCACCTCATGCTAATATTTTTCACAGTTTTATAGTACATATGTACATGCCCTCTCATCTCCTATATCGTGCATATAGTGTGAAACATCGATCCTTTTTATTATAACTTACTATAAATTATTATTAACTGTGTTAGAGATTCCAGAAATGTTTCCTGTATACTAAATGGATAATATAACAGATTTCATTCAGAATTCACTAAAGCATTCTCAGTAATACATACTGTATGTGAGTGCATTTTGAAGCTTTTCTTCCTGGTTGTCAGTGCAAATAATATGAAGGTTAGAAGTGACTTTAAAATGCTATGGAACATTTGTTTTTGGTTGCCTGCATGAAGCAGATTTGTGTAGCAGCCCTGCTTATGTTAGAAAGCAGATCATAGATCATGTTGAGTGCAACTGGCACTAATTGGCAAACTTGGCAGTTTGATCAGAAAGGCTAAAAACTAAATGGGCAAAGGGATTGACCTCTTTTTCTAAGTTAGCATCGAAACATTCTTCTGAACTAGTGCAGAGAAATCTGTTGACCCTATCCTTTTTCTATGGAGGGTTTTCTCCTCTGGGACTGTCAATCCAGCCTTTTTCAGTAGCACTAAGCCCACTAATAAATAAGTGTAGAAATACATAGCAAAAGACTTGAAATGTCCACATTCCCAGAAGCATCTAGAAGGTCAGATTCTAAATATATACCTCTGAAATGTATATGATAGAATAGTGCAGTGTGGTGGTATACTGGATCTGTCATGTATTTTCAGTGAACCGTCATTCAGTAAAGTCTATCCTGTGAGCTATATTTGCGGAGGAGATGGAGATGAGAGATTTTTTCTTCAAAATTTCCTATAATTTTGGGGGGAGAACATGAGAGAGCGTACTAAAAGTTGGAAAATAATGAGTCAGTGTCTTGGTATTGCTAAGCCTCCACTAGGCTTTTTAGACTCCTCAGGTAGGAAATGTATTACTTTAATACATTATTACCCCACGTTACTGGGAAAAAGACAGCTTCTGCCTCACAAAAGCCCTATATTTACAGCAACCCTTTCCTAGCTATGGCACAGATATATCTCAGTAGAAAACTTTCAAAAGTGCGTACGTTATATTTTAGTAACTAAGTTTGTATCTTGTACCTTAGCACCTAGGTTTGGGGCTGATCCTTTTATTTGGCATTTGGTTTGCAGATTCAGTCATCCTTGAGTATTTCCAGATCACAGTCTTTCTAGCCTGTTATATTTATTCAATGGCTTTGTAACACCTCTGCTGAAAAGATGTAAATACAGTTGTATTCCTAAATATTGTAATACTTCATCTGTTCTTCTTTACTCTCTATAAGCGATATTAGCCCTGCAATTGCTGTGTTTTGCTGTTTGGGAAATCACCCTGGGAAGGCAAACAGTGCAGATGAGTGACAGGCCTTTATCACCTTCTCCACCCCCTACCATCCAGCTGGCTGCTTAAGGGACTCCAGAATTTCTGCTTCAATGGATGGCAAATACCTTTGCAGCACTTGTGCTATGCCCTTGCTTACAGAAGAAATACAGGTGAAATTTGAAGATGTGGCTCTAATGCATTTACTGTCTTAATATATTAAAAATGTGTGTTTTCTTTCACCAGTGAATGAAAAGAGGAAAAAAAGAAATTCTAAAATTCTTTAGTCTGTGGAAGGCAGACCCTAAATCTAAGAAAATATCATATGTAAATTGGAGAGATTCAGGCCAAGTCAACTCTTCCTGGCTCTGCAAAGACAATCGGTAAAATTCTCATTCAGAAGACAAAAAGATGAATGCAAATAACATATGTGGTTTATCAGGCAATGTGCTGTTCGTGGCCTTTTGACTAGACATGATAGGCATTCCTTTTTAAAGTTTATTGATTATTTATTCAGTTTTATCCAGGAAAATCTTTTCTTCTAGAAAGGCAAGTAAGCAATTTTAGTTCATGATTTGCTAATTTACTTACTTAGATTTATACACATATTTGTAGGTCTTCATTTGGGCCTGCGATTTCTGCTGTTTCCTATTCTTTTTCATTTAGATAATGTTTACTGCTAATGACTTGTAGAGCAGAACAAGAAACTGCCTTACCTCAGTAAAAATTGGAATTCTATTAGATTACAACAGGTAGGGATCTGGTCCAAGAATTTAATGTCAAACAGTATAATGTGGATGCTTTCTTGGGCTAAAGGTACTACATATTTTTAGAAGAAAGAGTAGGATTTTCTGCACTAATGCTCCCTGTTCATGTGTTACATTTCCTGTACAATTCTTTGTGCTTCACTGAATATTACAGTCCCAGTAAAGTTTGGGTCATTGAATTCAAAGCTACAAGGAAAGATTACTTTATTAAAATTTTCTATTTTAACCATTATAAATCAATATTTGCCCACATATCGTATACTATCATATCATCATGTCTGAAATAATGTAAAAAAGTCTTCTATACAGTAACTACCTTTGTTGGGCTGCAAGAATTTACAAGCATAATGCAAACCACAGAGCAAGCCACGCCGTATTCCAAGATATTAATACAACCTTTTCCTCTTTTCAAAATCCCCTGACACATGACTTTACAGGGAGCATGTTGGTCACAACTTCAAGGAGTTGTGCCTGTCCATAGAAAGTATATAATTTTGGAACTGTTGTCTCATATGTGAAGATGACATTTGGGATTTTTATTTGCCTCAAGGCATCTGTTGGCCTTTGCAGCATTTTCTCTTTATTGAGGTCCCTAATTGAATGCAAGTGCATATTGAAATGATAGTTTCATTGCATCAACATTGCCTCCTTTATTTAGAGTAGTTAATTTATATATTAAATCTGTCACACTCATTTTTTTGCTGCTCTGCAGAGTCTGATATGGTGACTTTCTGTATCTCTCATTGGCCATAAAACCCTTCTTTGCACATCCTGATGATCATCATACTAAGCTTTTTGATAGGCAACTAGTGATCAAAACTGTGATTAGGATTTAAGTCTTCTTAGGCAGCATATTTAAACATTTTTGAACCTGGAATGAAAGGAAGAAAGGAGGAAAGAAGGAAAGGAGGAAAGAAAGAATGAAAGAAAAAGAAAGAAGGAAGGAAATCACAGGAGATTGTAAGACGGAGAGGAAAATAAAAAAAGGTCCTTTAACTATATAAAGTTATATATGGGTGTGTGTATATATATATATATATATACTGTCACTAGCGGATCTCCATCCTCCTTAGCCAGAGAGGGCTGTTGGTGCTGTTTGTGTTGATGTGAGTGCTCTGTGTGTTTGTCTGTGATCTGTGTGGCCGGGTGTGTATATATGTGGTTTATATGGGTGCTTGGTGTGTATGTGCCTTCTGGGAACACACCCTCGCTACTGGTTGGACCTGGGGACATGGAGCGCTAGCAGCCTCGCCTCTCTTGAGTTGTTGAGTTCGGCATGATAGATTTTCCTCTAACCGTGTTGATGATGATGATAATAACAACAATAAGAATGAATAGTAATAATAAATGTAGTAGAAGATACTATTTCTTGGCAAACATGTTCCAGTTTATAGAAAGCTATGACAAAACCTTTGAAGGTGGAATGGTCACTTGCAGCCATTGTCAGAAATATGACATGGAAGAGATTAGAGAAGATCAGAAGAGGGCAAGAGTTTCTGATTTTTTACCTAAAATTACGACAAATATGTCAGTTCCAGTACTTGAAAAGTCATTGTGAGATGGAACCAGAGAAAGACAAGCAGTGTGTGGCCTATGCCTTGGCATTCTCTAACATCTATGTGTCCAGCTGCTCTGCTGGAGCCTTGTCTATACACCTACCTTTGTGCTTAGCTCAGGAACTGAGATCCCAGCAGTCACTCCGATGCACATTTCATGCAAACCAGTCTGAAGTCCTCTGAGCGTAGGAAGTATGATGAAAGTCTACCCTGTTCTTTCACTAATATGACCACCAGTCAAAGCTAGCTTGATTAAAGGTACCCCAGGTACATCTGTGAGGCAACTAGGCAACCACTTCTAAGAACAATAGTAATACCCTAACTGCGGTAGCCTAAGGGATGTAAGCAAAGCAAAATTTTGCTCTCTTGTCAAGCTGCAGCTTAGCAAATTTATTCAGGTTTATGCTTCTTGATGGAACAGATTGCGTGATGAGGTAGGGTACCTTTGGGCAACAGCTATACTGTCAGAGAGCTGAGATCTCTTGCAGATCCCCCCTGTTTCTGCTGCCTGCCTAGCTCTGCAGTAGCACAGAGCTGTGCAAAAGAATTAAAGCTGTGTGGAGGATCTGAAAGAGTTTCCTTGTGGCACCTTTGAGGGCTCAGAATTCAGAGCTCTTGTAACCACATGCCTCTGCTCAGTGTTGACGTACCCAGCTATTTACTTTTGGCATACTATTTTCTAGCATAAGGACAGAAAAAGGAACACCCGTCCAAAAAAGTACTGCAAGAAACATTTCATGTTGTACATGTGAATGTGAATGTTATAGACATATAACTAAATAGCTCAGTGGAGACTTTTATTTATATATTTTTAAAAAAAAATTGTAGTCATCACAAATCCTAACTAAACTTTAAGAAGGATATTGCAACTTGTCTTTAAAATACTTGATATTTTATATACTATTTTAATATTCCTAAAGGAATGTTTTCCTTTCAGATACTTCCTCCAAGTGTCGAATATAGTACTAATTAACAATTTTCACACAAAAATTGTAGAAGGTTTTACACTCCTCATTACATTTTAAATACCACTTAATTTACTTCTCATCGTTGATACACTTCTCTGGACAGATCAAGCCAGTTTTTAAGGGAACTGTTAGATTCAAAACTATTGGTCATAAAATATTGTGATGAAGGTTGATTAGTGTATAAATCGAGTGCCAAATGATCTGTAAAGTTGAAAAGATTTAATGATAGTATGTTGGAAACTGTTTTGGTCTACCAAATGCAGTACTGTTTACAGAAGAGTTAGTCTTGAGATACCTAGAATCCCTTCCTTTTCTTTTTGAAGTTCCTGAATTATACTTATTTGTCTGTTTGCCTGCTTGCCTATCAAAAATGTTTATTATAAAATTAAAACCACTTCTGTTTGTCCTTCTGCCTGTTTTCCCTGATTAGCCTGAAGGCTTTACTGAGAAGTAATACAATTAGCAATATTTAAAATCGTTCTGATGCGTATTTTCGCTGATTTTTATTTTGTTACTCACAAATGAAAAATGTATTGATTGCTACGTTTATGGGGGTATGGAATTAAAGAATATACAGTCTGAATGTTTCTTAACTTTCTCATGCTTAGATTATACTACATACTAAACAAAAGGGTGTGGCTTTATAGGTTGAGCATGCTGTAAACTTCAAGTGCACTGTTAACTGACATTAGTGAATTAATTGAGAGAGTAGCAGTATGGCAAATGGGGTATGAGTAGGAACTCCAACAGGATTTGATCTACAGGGGGCTCTCTATATCCCGTCTAATCAGAGGAGGAAGCTATCAGTCAGTTTTGAATATGGTAGGAGACATGCAGTATTAGACAATGATAAAGGAGCTTTCAGGCTCATGAAGTCATGATACAGTTAACCAAATTTTCCATTAGATAGTTACATATATTGTCCTGTTATACAGTTAACCAAATTTTCCATTAGCAAGTCACTTCTATCCCATAGCAGAATTTAAAATGGTAAATGAAGTATGGTAAAACTGAAGCCTTGTAATCCATCTGCGGGTTGCTGGTGTGAATGTTGTTCCCCTATCTTGCCTTCATGTGTGTTTCCTGAATTCAGCTGGGTAACGTGATCTTTATGTAGAGGAGTACAGAATTCACTAAAATGAGAAAGACAAATAGCCATTATCATTTCTCTGGGTAGATACATCTTTTTGAGGCAACTTCAGACCAGAATAGTCTATTGCATTTTGCTGTATTGAACATAGCAAAATAAAACATCTGATGGAAATATTGTTATCAAAACTCTACTAATAAAAATACATGTACATCTGAATTGTGTTAAAATAATTTTTTTCCTTCTATGTTCTTAATGATTTTAGCTAAATGAAACTAATAGCAATCAAGACATATTCCCTGTATACTTAAGGAGATTGTAAGTATTTATTTGCAAGGTGTTGTATTGCAGTATGTCCTAGGAACATAGTAAAGTTCTCATGGAATTTTGATGAAGGTTATGCTATTTTTCTTCCAAATTCTTGATGTATCTATTCTGAGGAAATGCTAAGAAAGTCAAGTTTAGCAACTTAACTTTTCTGTTCTGACAGAAATTTCTTACTGAATTTGATCTTTTGCATTTCTAATAGAATCATGATGATCATTAATAACTTCACATTTTTTCAAAACTGTCACCACAGAGAGAGGTTAATTACCTTTGGCAAAAATGAAAAGGCATGAAAAGAACAAGGTTGCCAACAAAGCTGAATCTACAAAACACTGACAAGCCAGCTTGGTTAAAACTTCACAACTCCACAATATATGTTTCTATAAAATTTTAATGTTAATAGATCTACTTTAGATAGTGATTTAAATGTAATCCAATGAAGAACCTTTAGGACATGCTTATCAGATGCTCAGCAGAATGCGGAAGTCTACGAATTAATGACACTAACTGGATTCAAGGGCAGGTGTAGGTAAGTTTTATTTTCACCTCGCCTGACTTTGTCTTCAAACAATATTGGGTGAGGTTAAGTGTCATTTGAAAAGGATTCTGAGCAGAGCTTTCTCAACGTTTTATACATTTTTTACACTGCAAAATCTAAGCAACATCATCAATGCAGTCCACAGAGTCATCTGATCTTATTAAGAACACCTGAAGTTGCTTACATTAAAAAAAAAAAAAAATAGAAAATGGCTTACAAATTGAACATAGCAAAATGGTGCTCACTCATGAAAGCTGGAAGTTCTGAAGCAGTGTGGTCCTTATTACTGACCGCAGCTGTACCCTGCCAGGTTCTCCTCTTGTCCTCCCAGGAGGGTGAAATGTTCGAAATATGTGTGTCTTTTCCCAGCCTAGCATTTTTCCTTATACATTGGAGTAATACTATTAAGACAGGAACATAGAACTGGAAGGTATTACTTTGGCCAATTAATTTAGTCCTTGTCACTCACAGAAACTGTATCTTCTGTTCCCATTAATGACTAAAAAATCTCCATCAATTGGCCTTTTTAGCCAACTACTTCCAGCTTGTGTGATGCTTCAGAATTTACCTGTTGTGATGTTTAGCAAACTCTCCCTAATCCACTGTGGAAATGTATTCAGAATCCATTCATAGTCACTCGCTGACATAGCACTTAATTTAAATAATAGGGTTTCTTCCCTCTGATGTAGTTCTAGTCTCTTCCTCTTCCTCTCCCTGCCTTTCCTTCTGTCTTCATCTTGGCTTCTCTGTGACAGGCTTACGAGTTACTTGGCTTTTTTACTCATATAACATTGGATCACTTTTTCCTGTTGTGCTAGTAGCTCACTCCTCTACTCTTGCCAGTTTCAGACATTATCCTCAGGTCTCTTTTCTCTTTGTTTTCTTTTTTAATATTGTTAATTGTCCTGTTCTTCATTCTCCATTCCCACATGTCTTCCATTTCTTTCTGCATTCTTTTCCGTATTGTCAGAAACTCTCTAACTTGGTCATCAGAGTTCCTCTATTTTCTGTCAACATCTTCAATGGAGATAACAAACAAGATCACCCCAGCTGATCCTTCAAAAAAATCTGCTATTAGTCTTTCTCCAGCTTTGTGATTTCCCTAACAGCAATAAACATTACCAGTTTCTCCTTCCTGGAGATCTTACACATCTTGTTGAATTCCTTTGTTAATCATCATCTTCCTGGATTGTAACTAACAGAATTGTGCATATGCTATACATATATATGTAAAGTCCGGGCAGCCAAAGACTTTCCATCTGCCCATTTAATTCTATACATTTACTAAACAATACTGCATTTTAAAAATATAATGTAATCTTTTTCTTTATTTTTTACATCTGTGCCCAGATGAAACACATCTTTCAAACAACACATGATGAATTCCTTCTCTAATGTTAGAACCTCAGGGTTTATATTATTTCCAATCATGGGAACTAGAGATTTGGGCCGAAGTTCTGACTTTATTGTAATTAATATCAGCATTTCCAGTAATGGCAGTAGAAGTAGATTTTTACCCTTACTCTTAGTTTATTCCAGATGAAAAATGAATTTTTCATATTATATTTGGAACAAGGAGCTCAGTTATTTTAAATACCGTATGCTAGGAACCTCATAAGGGAGTGATAGGATATGGGATATTAGCATCACTGTGGATCTGCACTTTTTTCAAAGTTTTAAGTTTATTGATTTAAAGTACATAAGGCCAGAAGGCATCATTACATCATCTAGTCTGTTGTATTATATATCACAGGCCATTACATTTCAGATAACCTCCACTGAGCTTGATAATCTGCATTTGAATAAGGATCACTGGCTAATTCTTGTCTTCCAGAAAATATAATATTCACTAAAAGACACCAGAAGACAGAGAATCTATCACTTTGTTGCTTGTTACCAAGGTTAATAATCTCACTATTAAAATAAATTGTGCATTACTTCTAATTTGTTTTTTTCTGACTTCAGCATCTAGGCATTGATTCTTATTACAACATTCTGTTCTAGATTAAAGAGCCCTATAATACCTATATTTTTCCCCATAAAAATCAGGAACTCACTTATTTTCATTAGGTATCCTGAGTCTTCAGGTTGCAGTTATTCTGAATGCATGTCTGCCAAAATTAAACCAAAATACTGTTGTACAAAACTGCTTCTCTTTTTTTCAGCAGAGATTTGGTTTGCAGTGGGTTTCTGAAATGCCTGTAACTGTTTTTTGCATCTTTCACGTTGTGTGTTAGCTTGTAATAGGACCATGATGAGAAAGCCATACACCAATCTCTTTTTTTCCCCAGCAGTTTGACAGGTTAACTCCTCACTCTGCCATCCCACTGTGGTGTTCTGAGCTCTTCTCACAGGATTCTGTAAATTTCCTTTACACAGAGAGCAGCAGAATGATTTCTTGGTAAGAACATAACTTGATTTTGAAAGTGAATATGGTATATTATTGTCGTAGTTTCAGTTTCAGCTCAGCCGGTAACAAAGCACCACGAAGCCGCTCACTCACCCCCCACCCCTGCACCTGGCCACATTGGGATGAGGAGAAAATCCAAAGGAAGGCTCATGGGTCGAGACAAGGACTGGGAGGGATCACTCCCCACTTATGGTCACGGGCAAAAGACAGGCTCCACTTGGGGAAGAAACAAAATCAATTTAATTGACTACAAATCAAATCAAAAACAAAACACAAGGGTATTAGGAAGGAAAACCAAACCTCAGAACACCTCCCCCCACCCCTCCCGCCTTCCCGGCTCAGCTCCATTCCTGGTGCTTTCTACCTCCTCCCCCTGGCGGCGCAGGGGAACAGGGGATGGGGGTTGAGTCAGCTCGCCACACATCGTCTCTGCCGCTCCTTTCCTCAGGGGGAAGATTCCTCACTCGTCCCCTGGTCCACCATGGGGTCCCTCCCACGGGAGACAGTCCTTCACCAACTTCTCCAACGTGGNTGGGAGCCTCCGCTCCACCGTTCACCTCCCTGGGCTGCAGGGGGACAGTCTGCTGTCTCCCCATGGGCTGCAGGGCCATCAGCCTCCTCAGGCGCCCCTCCTGCCCCTCCTTCTTCACTGACCTCGGTATCTGCAAAGGTGTTCCTCTCACGTTTCCCAACCCCCACACTGCCAGTTCCCCTTCTTAAATCTGTTCTCCCAGAGGCGCTACCACCGTCACTCCCTGTCTGGGCTGCAGAGGCGGGTCCGACTCTTTGGCGCCAGGGAAGCTTCCAGCAGCTTCTTACAGGAGCCACCTCTGCAGCCCCCTCCCCCACTACCAAAGAAAACCGTGCCACACGAACCCATAACAATTATTAAAGTCTCTTGAGCCAGTAATGTTAGTGTCTTGAAATAATCCATATAAATAATGAATCAAAGAAGGAATGTACAAGCTCATTCAGCAGGTACTTACATAGGAATAAAGTGCTGAAGATTTTTAGCTGACAGTCTGATTATATCAGTTTATATCAGGTTCCACAACACAATATCTTCAACACTTTACTGTAAACACAAAGAATGTTGTCTTGTAGTCTGGCTTCTCAGCGAGAGCATTCTCCATGCTGGAGAGAGACAGGTGGTTGTCTTCATAGGGAAATTAATGTTCATATTCAACAGCTACAGATAGCTTGGCTAAACTAAGCTGCCCAGCTCTGACAACTTGAGGTTGAACTCAAGCATCTGTGTTCCTAAGGGCAGTAAAGACATTAAGTAAAAGACAAACCAAAAACCAGAACTGCTGAACTTTTGGGACTCGTAGATACTATCACATTTATAGAAATTGTCCAAACCTAGGGGTATTGAAAGTTGGATATGTTTTACTAAGAAGCTTTAACACTTATTTAAGAGTTAACCTTAAATTACTGGCCAATTAATTCTGAAAGTCAATTGTTGGCTAAAACCTTTGCACACCAGAGACTCATACGTTGTGTGTACTCCAGATGTTACAAGTCTGGAAACACTTGTAGAAATACTTATCAGTTATGAATTGTTCTTTTATAATAACTTCACTTGAAAATTGAATTTAGTTATAATCAATCCAACCAAAAAATGACTTGGAGGAAGAAGAAATTATAAAAACAGAGCCAAATTCAAAGTCGGTGAAACGGGGTAGGCAAAGTTATACATTGCGCAACTGTTTAACAATTACTGTTCTGTATAGTGAATCTTTAAAAGTCCAAATCTGACACACTGCTGAAAAGGGTGTATACAGTTTTTCTCTATAAGTTAATTTTTTTCCGGTCAGTTTGCCCACACTGAATTCAAGTATCATTACCTCAAGTCCAAGTCCTGTGGAACGAATTTTTAAATTACAGGGTATGAAAACAGAGACTTCTTGAATATGCTAACTTTCTCAAGATATATCCTGACATTTTGTCGTCAACTGCAGCATAAAACATTTTATCAAGAATTCTCAATATTTTTCAGGCTAAAGCATATGAGATGATTTTTTTTTTTTCAGTGTTTTTCGTTTATTATCTCTTCATGTTTCCATTACCTGAGTGTGATGACTGAAACAATTGTTCACACTGAAAAGTCGTGCTGAAAAAATGTTTAATGCCCTTAATGATAGTATAGCAAGCAGTTATGTGGATAGTCAGCTTGATGTGACAGTCCAGGTCTCCATAAACCTTAAACAAGCATTCTTTGAGTTTCATTAGCAAAAAGGTGACACAGCAACAAAGCAATTGGGAAGGGATCTTGCCTTACATCACGTTCTGAAGTTTAGAGCTAGTGTACTAGACCCTTTGCTCTAGCTTGTACTCCTGGAACAGGAGCAAGGCTTCTCATGATTTTAGATCTTTTTCTAATTCCACTCATTGTAGTGTCTTTCATCACTGTCACTATTCTGTCTGCTGCCCTGCTAACTGCACAGCTGGAGCTCTGATTAGAACGGAGAATTTTATTGGAATCTTTTGCATGAGATCTGTTTTCACATCTTTAGTTTTAACACTTAAAATAAAAAGCAGATGATACAGCTTGATTTACTGGGGAAATACATGCTGCAGGTGAGACGAAGAAATTAAAATATTCAGATCTAGTATTTCACATTCTGATATAAGATAACAAACATGTTTAAACTACCCATCAAACATGGGTAGATTAAACATGCCTTATCAACACAGAATATGGCTCATTGGCCTCAAAATACTTTTCAAAATTAAGAACAATTGGCAGTGGGATGCACCATATCTGAAATCTGGTGGATGCACATGTACTACCAGAAAAGCAAACTTCAAATGATTGTGGCAGCTGTTTTGGGAGCCAGGGCTAAATGAAGAGGCATTCAAATTTGACAAAATGAATGGAGAGCATAAAGGTACAGAAGAACTGGATAATTTCCATTCACTAAATATTTGCTACTAACAAAATACTTACCAACAAGCCTCATTAATCAATGCTAATGTAGTGTCCCACAAAAACAACAATGGACAATATGTTCAAACGTTGCAGTACAGTTACCTTTGCGTATTCTAAACCTGCCCATTTTTCGTTTTGTTCAGTAGTCAGGAAAAGTCAGACACTGTATGTGCTCAGAAGGATAACATTTGATATTGGACTTCAGCATGCACGCTGCTGTTCTGCATATCTCTTTATTCAAAACTGTTTGCAGTTCAGTGTTGTTTGCTCTTATAATACCGCCTCTCCCTTTTAGACCTCTTTATTGCTTTGAACTTTTCTTTGCAGTTTTCATTTCCTGAATGATATTTCAACTTATCCATCACTCATTTTCAATGAAATATTGTAGCTCGACTAAAAGTATCATAAGTTTAGACCTGAAAAAAAAAAAAGTTAGAAAAAAAAAGATTCTGTCTCAGCAATCACTGACCTCAAGATCTTAAAAAAAAATTCTAAAGTACAGTAAATGTTACTCCACAGTACAGAGTACAGAAATCATAAAAAGCGGTCACATTGCAATGACACTGCTGGTGTCACAAACTGTACGTGTTTTTTCTCAGATTAGTTGAAAGTGGCTCAACCTTATATCCCTAACAAACATGTTCTAAATCATAGTGTTCCATTAGACAGGCATTTTGTTTTGTTTTTTCACAAAGAAAATGCCATTTAAAATAATTGTTATACTATTTTCTCACTGTCTGGTATTTTAGCAAAGTTATGCTAATCCACTGCTATGAGACTTGCCTATAGTGAATACATTTCACATCTATGTGCCCGTGCAGCATGCTTAGACTCTAAAGAATGCTCCAAATGCTGTGAGTTCTGTGAGTAGATGTTTGCAAGGAACTTACAGATGAAAAGCAGTCAAAGTATGTTTATTTATTGATCTCTATTTTAACCCATCATACTAAATTTACCTAGACTGAAATCACAGCTATCTTTCTATGATGAGTTTGTTTCACTATAAGCCACTGTGCGTTTCCTTTAAAAGTGTTTTTTCAGGAGATGTGCTGCTTGACTTAACTTATGTCTTCATTTGGAAATCCTTTGTGAATTAGAAGAATGTAAACCCAAATCTGCTCCTTTTTATTTCTTGTTGCATAATATGACTGTTGTCTATTTCTGTGAGGTTTCTACAGAATATCACAAGTTCTTACGCAGTGCATGATACAGTTAGGTTAATGAAGGTTTTAAAAATTTTGCTTAATTTTCAATTGTCTGATAAATTTGCAAGAGATTTTAAACATACATTTCTCTTTTAAGATACAGAACTAAACCAATAAAATATCACCCTAGTACACTTCTCCTGTGCTACAATCTGGAGAAAATGGGACAATAAGGAGACAACATATGGCACTGTTCTTCCTTTAGAATTTTTTCTCTCTTATTTATTTTGTATTGAAAGGTTTCTGAAAGGAAACTGATACCTGAACTGCAAGGATTTTCTAGGATCTGTACAGATGTAAAGGAAGATAAATACAATCTGTGTGTGATTTTGCCACAGCTATAACCCTTTCATGTTTGGGTCCAAATTCTTAACAATGTAGGTTCAGCAAAGCCACTGTGAAACTGGCATCATTTTTAAATGCCTGAAAAATTATTCTAGACTGATATATAGGCTATTTGAAACAGCCGTGCCTCCAGTCAGTACCTGGAGAGTTTATCTTATTTTTTAGAGTAGAACAACTCTTGTTTGTGTTCTAATGAAGTGATCTGACATTATATGAATAACAGATATCTTAATCTAGAAAAATAGGTATTTCTATTAAGTAAAATTTGAAGATCTAAAAAAAAATAACATAAAAGCCAGTAACACATTTTAGCTATTCATTATGTCATTTAGCAATACTAGTAAGTACTGTATATTGCTATTACTAAAATCATAATAAATATAATAAAGGATGCAAAAATATAAAAGAAATTCCAAAATAAAGTACCGTGTAGAATAAATAACTACTTGAACTTTTTATGAAAAGTTTGATTTAGAAAATGCTGGCATCTCAAATTTCATTTCAGTTGGCATCATCTCATATACACTAACAGTGTGATAGAAACAACACTTTCCAATGAAAAGTATTCTGACAAACAGTTTTCAGCAACTATAATCATTTTTTGTCACCACTTTTCTCCTACTATCTATTATAATCTCTTGAAGTTTTGTTATTTAAATTGGACTGTAAACTTTTCATTGCAGAGACTGTGTCTACCAGTCCATGCAAAGCACTTCTGAGGTTCCCTCCTAATTGGAATCCCTGGCAAGGCTGTGTCATACTGATATTGATAATATTAACTTTACACAACTCACATGTAGTTCATGGCTTTTTATAACTAGAGTCTGTAAGATTATGACTGAAATGCTACTATTATTTTAACAAAGGCTGAAATTAAAGAATGTCTCTCACTGGAAAAAGCCCACTTGTTCCAAGCGCCAGTGTCTCGTATTCAGCCTGGAATTTTCTCTCTGTATGAGAATTTGCATGATAAAAGCAAATGATGAATGGACATGGGACTGAAATGTTTGGGAGAGTAGCCTGTCACAGTTCCTTTGAAGCTTTAAGAGTTTATAATGTAAATAAGTATTTAGGGGTTTATTAACATTCACATATTTTACCCCAAAGGCTTTCTGTAAGGTCAGCTTTTAAGCAGTCGAAGTATGCAGAAGGAATCGTAAAATGTATGTGTGAACATGTTCAAAGACTTTAGAGAGTCTGTGCTGCAGAATGTTTTTATTTGACTTTTAATATGATGTAACATATGCCAAAATAATTTATATAATTAATCGCTATCAGATATATAGAACATAGGCCCTGGATGTTCTGGAATTTAAGGAACATTTTTTTATATAAAGTCATTTTTATTCCGGAATACCACAAAAGAAGAACAGACAAGACTAAGAAAAAGATCTTTCAAGTGGGCTTTAAAAACAATGAGGGCACTATTTTATTATGGCCACCAGAAAATGTAACATATTTCTCAGAAGTATAGCTTAAAGTTCAGTGACTGAACTAACATGTTGACTCCAATGCAAATTAAAGTGTTAAACTAATACTGAAATGAAGACTACTTCATACAGTTGATATCTAAAGCATGTCTGAAAACCAGTCTACTTATTCAGATGTCCAAATGCATTTTAGATGTCTTGAAGCACATATTCTTTAAGTCACAAGTTGAGGCAAATGACCAGTGGAACTCTAATTTCCACTTAAATTATTAATACTATGATATAATGGCCTCACTATGTGTAATAGCTCTGTGAGACTTACTGATTTTTTTATTTGTTGCACTTATTATTAAAATGTTGAAAAAAGTATCTTGTTTTTTCTCATCAAAATAAAAATAAATGGTGTGAAAATCTAAGCATTATCTTTTAGGTAGAAACAAATGGTCCCCACCATTTTTTTGTATACACCCATGTTGACCTGAACTTTCATTTCACAGAAAATAAGTAGATCTATTCAAAATATTTGTGCAGGTGTAGTGGATTCCAGCTCTTTCTGTGATACTCCATCACTGAATTTTCATGAATGATAATGTAACCATGGCTTATATCAACTATTATAACTTCAGTCAGAATTTTGACTATTTGACAAGCACGGACTAATGAATTCGGTAATATTATGTCCATTCATACATTCCTGAATTACTCACACAGAATGCTGAAGCTACAGAAAGCTGCCAAAAGGTGCTTGTCATCTGTAATCATCATTTGTTACTTCCCCTAGAAATCTAATTCAATTACACCTGTCAGGAATAAATTAAGAATCACTTCTGCAAAATGAATATTCTTTTGTTTCACTCACTGTGCCTTGAGGAATCTTTATCTCCCTTTTGTCTATATTTCAACAATTTACTTCATAAGGAGGAAATGACAAAGGATATAGCAGGAAAAAGAAAGAAAAAAATGCTGGATAGCACTCCTTGAGATAAGTTAGTTCAAAAAGCTGAATTATTCATACCCCAATAAAGTCACACCTAGGGAAGTGCAAAGTTGCTTATCACAAGGAGAAAGAAGGATATAATTCAATCTGTTTACTAACATGTATAATGCAGCCATTCACTTAATTCTGCAAACATTTTCTTATCAAATTGCTTCTTAGAAAATGAGAAATAAATTGCATGACTGTATTTATACATTGCTTATATAGCAATTTTCCTTTAGTATTTGTCAAACACTCCAAATAGCCATAACTGCACTCTATCTGTCTTGGTTACATAGGGAAACAACAGCACCACAGTAATGCCAAAGTCATATGGTTCCTCAGAGTTTTTAAATAATAAGGTTAGAAGTACAAGTTGGCATTTTTGTGCTAATCTGTTGGTTAGTCTCATCCAATTAAAATGCAAACATGGAGATATGAAGAAAATTCTGCATTTGAAATGCCAAAATTATAATATGAAAAAAAATCCTATTGACATATAATAAGAAAAGACAGTTTTCATTATCTAAAAAAGTAACCTCTCCATGAACCTGAAATTAGAAATTAATCTTGAACTGCTGCTTCTAAGACTCTGCTACATTACTTGTGAACTTTTATTTGAAAATGCAAGTATATAAATAACTTTTGCAAGTATACATCAATTAAGCAAAAAACCTACACTCAAGATGCACAATTTTCTTCCACTGAAAACATGGGGGGTTTTGGGTACTGGGAAAATGTGCTGATTGCAACAGTGGAAACACCACCTTGAGTTCAACAGCTAGAATATCAGTCATATATGTTACCAGAACCATTCATTCAAGGAGTTGATAATTGCATAGAAATTGTTCTAATTGCTCCATAGAAATATTTATATATAAATTTATGCCAATACAAAATTAAGCTAAGAAAAACTAGTGTTCTTTCTGTTTCAAAAGTGCTTGAAATGCTTTTTAAATAGATGAAAAACAGCAGAAAAAGCAGAACCTCTCCTGGTTCTGGCTGGATGATTAAGAGCGTCATTCCAGTTTTCATTGCTCTACAGCTGAGAACACAGAATTCCAAACAAATTCTGAGGAAGAGATAGTTTAGAGCATCTCATATGGCACTGGACACTTATCTTCAGGCAACTGAAACAAGCCTCTGTTGTTTATGGTAGGTGAAACCTCTCTACACTTTCCTGACTGTGTTTTCTAGGGGCTTGACTGAGTTGCCCCCACCTAGGTGCATCATGTCATTTGAAAAATGTTGAGAGGTCATGGATCTCCTGCAAATACCATGCCAGACCTGTGTGGATGTCTTGGATACTCTGAACACTCTTAGAGAGCATTGACATCAGCCTGTTGGGTCATTTTGGGTGGTACGCAGCTATATATTTAGCACAGAGGTAGAAAGCTACATGTATGGACCTAAATATATGGTCTTAGGAATTGAATCCCACCCCCAGTATATATTTTTATACATACATATATGTATATAAAATATAGCATATATATATATTATTATATACATAAATATAAATACTTTTCTCAGCATTAAAGCTAGAAACCTGACTTTATAAATTTGGCAAATAAAGTTATAATCATGAAAGTTAAAGTTCATCATTACTGAAGGGGGGAAGAACTTAGTAGGCAGAAAGAAAAGGAGAGCACTTTTGAAATTACACTGTTAACAACTCAGAACCAACAATCTTAGATGAATTTAGTCAATTAATTTGGAAACTGATGATTAACTGACATAGATCATCACATTGCTCTGCTAAAGAGACTGACTGACTCTGTAACTGCTAATTTACAGCACTTGGGGGGAAAACCTCATCTTGTGAAAGGAGAATTCAGTGGAGATTTCAAGTAATGGGGATAGCTCAAAGGTCAAACTGAAATATTCATTGAACTGGAAAAATTATAAATGACAACTTCCTTAAAAATTGTTAGATTTGACACAGGAAAAATATATTAGATCTTATCTTCATATGATCATAGAATCACAGAATGGCTGAGGTTGGAAGGAATCTCTGGAGGTCATCTTGTCCAACACCCTTGCTCAAGCAGGGCCACCTAGAACCGGCTGCTCAGGACCAAGTCCAGATGCTTTTTTAGTATCTCCATTGATGGAGACTCCACAACATCTCTGGGAAACCTGGTGCCAGTGCTCCGTCACCCTCTCAGTAAAAAAGTGTTTCCTGATGTCCAGGCAGAACTTCACTTGTTTCAGTTTGTGCCCATTGCCTTTGGTCCTGTCACTAGGCACCACTGAAAAGGGCCTGGCTCTGTCTTCTTTACACCCTCCCTTCAGGTATTTATATACATTTATAAGATCCCTCCGAGCCCTCTCTTCTCCAGGATGAACAGTCCCAGCTGTCTCAGCCTTTCCTCTTAGGAGAGATGCTCCAGTCCCTTGCTCATCTTTGTGGCTCTTCACTGGACTGTCTGCAGTATGTCCATGTCTCTTTTGTGCTGTGGAGCCCATAACCAGATGCATCACTCCAGGTGTGGCCTCCCCAGTGCTGAGTAGAGGGGAAGGATCACCTCCCTTGACCTGCTGGCAACACTCCTCCTAATGCTGGATCCCAACATGTACTGTTAGCCTTTGCTGCAAGGGCACATTGCTGGCTCATGTTAAGAAACAGAAAGTGGCAAAATTGATCACAAGGTGCAAATAATATCTAAAATGTAGTGGTCACCGTGCAAATTATTATTTTCTTATGAAGCAGGAATGAAGTAATGTGCAATCTAACAAGACTTTTATATTTGTACTTTAAAAAGACCTGAAAGCAATGAGCAGAATGTAGTGGGCAAGATTTTTTTACAGAAACACATTAATAATAAGGCACTTGAAAATATTTTGGCACATGACAAAAATTCATAATCCCAAACCAAGAAATGGTCTGCTGCATTAAAAACCCCAAACCTCTAATTTGACTTAAAGAGGAAACGAAAGCCGCTAAATAACTAATTAAGATATCTGTATATTACAAATGGATGAATACAAATCAGAAATCAGGAATTTCAGGAAACTCATGAGAAAACTAGAAGTACACATGGAGAAATGTAGCCAAGCTAAGGTTAAAAAGCAGGTTTTGTATGTGTCAGGGGCAAGAGAAATTATAAGAGTAAATTTTATTTATTAATGATCACATATATGTATTTCTGTTTTATATTTATGAAAATATCAGATGGTGTATTCATATTATTTGAAAACCAGGAAATTATCTCTTCCTTGAAAATTGGATTAATGTTGCATAGCATGTACCAAAGTTTAGCATTTTTTAATCAAAGGGTCTACATAATTTGTTACAAAATATCTGACCAATGAGAATTCTGGACTATTAACATTGATTTTCTGTAAGTCTTGGAACACTGGGGCAGTTCTCCAGAGACTGAAAGAAAGATGATGTTGTGATAATATTCAAGAAGGGTGAGCTGAATGACCTGGATGATGTTAGGCCTGTCAGTCTGACATTGATCTCAAGCAAAGTAATGAAAAGAGGCTGATAGAATACCTTAATAAAGTAATGGAGGTAAATATAATTAATGCCAATCAAAATGGGCTTATGGAAAATAAATCTGATCAAACTGACTCAATAACTTTTTCAACAACACTACTAGTTTGGTTGATAATTGAAATGGGATTGATGAAATACACCCTTTGCATCACAAATTTTTGTCTTGATATTGTACCACACTTTGCCTAATAAAGGAGATACAAAATCAGTGTCACACACAATAAATAGATGAAAAGCTGTCTAAGTGGAAGGTTTCAAAATAACTGAGTGTCGAAAAACATCATGTAGCAGGTAAGTTTCTAGCAGAACCCTGTTGAAATTGAGATTTCTGGATTTTACTGTTGTTTATTACCTATGTGGTAGGAAAGCACTACTCTTCATTGAGTATATTGTTAAGAGAATGGCTGAAATAATTGAATAAGACTATTTACTGATATTATAAAGACTGATCTTTTTTTAATAAACTTGGGTCAACCTAATTAAAAAATATTAAGTACAGCTAAGTATATGGTCACAAATCTATGAATGAAAAATTAGGCTTTATTTGCAGCAGAGTGGACATTATCACGTGAAGCAGTGGGCTGAGAAAGACTTGGAGTAAGTTGGATAATTAGTTGAGAATAAACTTTCACTGTGATGCTGTAACTCATGGGAATAATACGATCTGTAGATACATAAGTAAAACAATCGTGATGTAATGTGTTTGGAAAATCTCCATACTTTCTTAGCTCAGTTCTTAGACTGGTATAATTTTAAGTCTGTAACAGCTAGTTTTGGAGTTCACATCAGATGTGGCTTAAATGGAACGGGTTGAAAGAACAACAGCAGAAACAGAGAAAAGATTGGAGAACATTTCTGATATGGAAATAATCTAAGAATCTTCCCCAAAAGTTAAGATATAACTTACATTGTTAGTAACTAAGATTTATAATTAAAGGGGACAGATGATTAGCAAGAGAAATTTCATCAGTCTATCAGAAAAAATACATAACAATAACACTTGATGGTTTGTAGTTGCAGCTAGATATATTCAAATTACAAATAAGATAATTCTAAGAGTATAATGAGACACATTTTGAACAACTGATCAGCTTTTGCTGTTCTTAAATTCTTAAATGCAGGTTGCTTCGCCCATACTGCTCTAACTCAAGGAGGAATTAATTTGAAGTCTTACATTACACAAAAAACCCCATGCTAGATGATTGAATGGCCTTTTCTGGCTGCAGTCCATGAATCTATAGCAACAGGGAGAGCTGACTCCTTTGCTCTACTTGCCAATAAACTGAATTAAGTCCAATCTGTATAGAAAATGTTCACTAGCAGAATAATAATTGGATGGTATGTGACTTTTTGATTAAATAATTACACTGATAAAATCTCTAGTGTAAATTCACCTATACACAGGGCAGCTTAGTGTGTTCTTTAAACCAAATAAACATACTGTTTTACATTGGAATTACTAGACCTTCATTTACAGAATTTAAGCAACCTTACAATGAAAGAACTTTTACATTTATGCTGTGCTTAAAATTTATAATAAATGATGGATTGACTTAAACTTGATGAGAGATCTTGACCAAGCTAAGGTTTTGATCAAGCTGAGAAATATGTTTTGAACAGCTTTATCAGAAAATATTCTATGCCAGATTGTTCCTTATACTTAAACTATCCTGTGTATTAGCACACGAAAAAGTCTTCAGCATTATAAAATACGTTTCTTAAAATATTGGGTTTGCATAGCAAGGTTTTGGTAGCAGGGGGGCTACAGGGGTGCCTTCTGTGAGAAGCTGCTAGAAGCTTCCCTTGTGTCCAATAGAGCCAATGTCAGATGGCTCCAAGGTGGACCTGCCGCTGGCCAAGGCTGAGCCTATCAGCAACGGTGGTAGCACCTCTGGGATAGCAGATCTAAGGGAAAAAAAGTTGCTGTGACACAGAAACTGCAGCCTGAGAGAGGAGTGAGAACATGTGAGAGAAACAACCCTGCAGACACCAAAGTCAGTGAGGAAGGAGGGGGAGAAGATGCATGGTGAAGACCATGGTGAGGCAGGCTGTCCCCCTGCAGGCCAGGGAGGTCCACGGTGGAGCAGATATCCACCTGCAGCTCGTGGAGGATCCCACACTGGAGCAGGTGGGTGCCCGAAGGAGGCTGTGACCCCATGGGAAGCCCACGCTGGAGCAGGTTCCTGGCAGGGCCTGTGGACCCATGGAGAGAGGAGCCCATGCTGAAGCAGGTTTTCTGGCAGGACTTGTGACCCGACGGGGCACCCATGCTGGAGCAGTCTGTGCCTGAAAGAATGCAGCCCATGGAAGGGACCCACGCTGGAGCATTTTGTGAAGAACTGCAGCCCGTGGGAATGACCCACGTTGGAGAAGTTCATGGTGGACTGTTTCCCATGGGAGGGACCCCACGGTGGAGCAGGGGAAGAGTGTGATGAGTCCTGCCCCTGAGGAGTAAGGAGCGGCAGAGACACCATGTGATGAACTGACTGCAACCCCCATTCTCCCTGTTCTCCTGCGCTGCTGGGGATGTGAGGAGATAGAGAAATCGGGAAGAAGGGAGGGGTGGGGCGCAGGTGGTTTAAGATTTGGTTTTATTTCTCATTACCCTACTCTTATTTGATTGGTAATAAATGAAGTTAATTTTTTCCCCAAGTCGAGTCTGTTTTGCCTGTGATGGTAATTAGTGACTGATCTCCCTGTCCTTATATCGACCCATGAGCCTTTTTCTCATCATATTTTTCTCCATCTGTCCAGTTGAGGAAGGGGAGTGATAGAGCAGCTTGGTGGGCACCTGGCGTCCAGCCAAGGTCAGCCCACTACAGTCCTTTTTGGCACCCAATGTGGGCACTATGAGGGCTGCTATGAGGAAAATTAGCTCCACCTCAGCCAGGCCCATAACACTTGTTTAGATAATGTTTCTAATTTCCATACAGAAGAATAAGGATTCTAAGCTAGGCCTGGTCCCATACTCAAATGGCATGACCAGTATTAGGACAAAATGGAGAACAAACAGATTGAGAAGGTGATATTGCAGCCTAAGCAGAGGCCTGTGAAACCTATTAATTAAAATGCACTAATCAGGATGATAATATTAATAATGGCTTGCCTTGAATGCAAACATAAACCTACGAAAACAGAGTAACCAGCAAGAGTATATAAAACTTTCCTGACACTCTGGTGTTATGCCAGACACAATATATAAGCATTTTATCTAAGTATGGGAGCAAAATAAAGGGCTCCTGCAAGGTAAAACAGCTGCTCTAGCTTGCCCCTGACCTGGGCAAATTGCCTTTTTATAGAAAATAAGTATGTCATTTAAGGCTACTTTCCTCCTCCTGTGTGCACTTTCACTCACACTTACTGGTCTTTTCAAACCACAGAAACAGAATAAGAAGTCAGGGACATTCTTTCCAATGCAATATGAAGATCTTCAAGAGAAATGTTTATTATTCTCTAGTAAAAAAAGATACTTTATTTTGAGTGTAGATTTAATAAAACTACCATTGTCCACCCATATCTTCTATTATTAGCTTTTAATTACAAGATATGAGGGAAAAAGGAAAGGAAATTAGTCTGAGTCCATATGCATAAATTAGTTATTTATTTGACATTTTTAATTTCAGACTCCTGTTACCAATGATCCTCAACCAGCTTTGTATTTTCCCTGAGAGTTCACTAGAATTTAGTAGGAGGTTATAATGCAATTAATGTATTCCTGTTTAATGATGCCAGTGTACATATTTTATGTATTACTTGTCCAGTTTACAAGATCAGAGCGACGCTCCTATCAGCACGTGCACCACTTAAAAGTGAGGGCCATTTGAATCTAGTAGTGAAAATGCTTGTCCATGAGTCTGGTCATAGAAATTGAAAAGCGAACAAGTAATAAAATTATATATCTAGTATAACCCAGAACAGTATCTGCATCGTGAAATGCAGTCTGTGTATATATGCATACACACTCATACATACATTTACAGACACATATATACATGTATGGAAGAGTGTGTATTAGAAAATTCTTATTTATATTTCTCCATCCAGGAATGAAGAACAGATAAGAAATAATGACCTAACTTTGAGATGAGAAGGAAGGTGAACCTGGAATGCATTAACGCTTTGGATAATAAACAAAAATGGGCACAGTAATTCCCTTTCTTTCAGATATCTTTTTAAAAAAGTTAGGAAAGAAGCATTTTAGCACACAAGCAAAGAAAGAAACTTTGACAAGAGATACCTAATTTAGGCTGCTACTTAGCAGCAAAAGTTCAGGAGACAGAAAAGATGTTAGCTATGCTTCTCTGTTAGACATTTCATATTACTTATTTGAGGCACCTTATTCCAAGCATATGGGGTGATAAGAATGCTATTCTGAGATACTTAACTTTGGCCATTCATTAAACAGGGAATTTAAACATCCACTCTAATATGTTGAACCTCACTTGCAGAACTGATTATAATTCAAGTTAACTGCCTGTAACGGTCCAATACTTTTTTGTTTGTTTGTTAATGAGCAATATGGTTCTGTCTGGGGTTTTTGTTTGTTTGTTTGTTTGTTTGTTTTTTTAACAGTGGAATATTTTGTATGTTTTTTCGACAATTTAGATAAAATATATGCTTTTGATTCAAAACTGATCCTAACATTAGTAAAAGATACACCAGGAAAAGATTTTGTGACTGGAATCCCAAAGTCTAAGAACTGCTCTCTACATTCATCACTTTAGGAATCAGATTCAATACTGGTGCTACTTGCACAGAAACCTGGCAGACCCATGAAGAATGGTAGCATATTACTCTGTAAGTTAACAGTTACTTCAGAAGAACACACACATATAAAATAAAAATTTTCAGTGTAATTAAAGGTCTGGAAACCAAAGTGATCTCTTGGTAGGTAGATCTTTCTTAGTCTTTTGTTCTATCCAGAAGACTCAGAGGCACTATTACCAAAATGATTGCTGGTTCATTTTTTCAGACTATATATAGCTACAGGTAGAGAGATACAGAGGGCCAGAAAGAAAAGAAATAACATCCTGGAAAAACAACATTCACTGAACGGCTGTATCACAGAGAAATGGAGCAGAGGATTATGACACTACCCAGGAGACAGGCTTATAAGTTTAAGGGACTGAAACCATGTAGCCAGGTGACTCTGAGATCACTCTGCATGAACTTGCCTGATACAAGATGTGTCCACCTGACTGAAATTTGGCACAGACTCAGCTGAACTATTGTAATATGCTAATTGCAGCAGATCAGTTTTTTCCAACCAACATTTGTGTGGGGTCTGTACTCTCACATCAGCCTTGTTGACTTTCTAAACTGTTTTAAGTATGGCAGCTGCTATCAGTATTTCTTTTATAGACATTATTTCTTGTAGACCTAGTACAGTCCAGCGATCACGTCAAATATTTAGATCTGGAATCCAAATCACCAAAATCTACAAACAGCTATGTAGACAGTGGTACTGCACGCAAGTATAGGTTGAACCCTCCACCCTGCCTCCCTTCACCACAGCAGCTTTTCAATAGATGAGAATTTCTACTTTTTAAAACCTGGTGACAGGCTGTATATTATTTAGGGTTTTAAGCATTTCCATCCTTTATACGCCTATTTTTCTCTTGATAATAATAATGGGGACAGCTGTATAAACAAATGTTTGCAGCTACCAGTGTTAACTATACTGAAACTCCTCTTAGTAAAAAGAGTTAAAATATAAAAGATGGTAGAGGTCTGATTTGTGCTGGCTCTAGAGTGATGAGTGGAAGTGGAGAAACCCCAAGGTTTAGGAAGAGCTGGTTGTATTACCACGACCTCAGGAGGGAGAATGGACAGTCAGATTTTTTCCAGGTAAATCCAAACTTCTCAGCATGTAACTCTGGCCTCTTGATAAGATCAGTGAAAATCTCTTTTCTACAGCTGTGCCTGCCCTTTTCATTCCATGTTCTTAATGAAATACTGATCCCTGTCAGAAAAATGAACATTCAGGGGATCATAAGAAAAAATATTAAAGGTATAAAAAGCTTGTGAGGCAAAAATAAAATATTTGTAACTGTTTCAGTTAGACCCTATATAATTAATAGAAAATATAAGCATACAATAATGACTAAGTAAAAGAGATTTTGGGTACTACTTAATCTCTCATCATAGCTTAAAAAATATCCAGTTAAACAGGAAGGAAATGAAGTTTAAACTAACAGCATAAGTGCTTTCTAACAACATATCAAAAACCCTTGGAACTCATTGCTACACATGGAACTGAGAAGCTATACGTTAGACATATTTTCTAAATTATGAAGTAGTTTGGAAAGTTAGAACATAGAATTCCTTTGCAACTGAACACCCCACCCCCCAAGACAAATATTCATTTCTTATAGAAAGATGTATGCACATTTTTATGCAACTTCAAGAACTTGCAAGAAGAAATCACTTCTTAATCCATATCTCACATTACTACCCAGAAGTTAGGAATGCTATTCTTTCTAATACATCGAAAGGATCAGTAAGAGTGGGAATTGGTAAGAGGGAACCTTAGCATTCACAGAAGTCATTTACTAGGTGCAAATGGTATAAAAAATGATATTCCTTTATCTGTGCATGGATATCTGCTAACCCTTGAATAATTTTCTCTCTGTTAAAGCAAAAACCAAGCCCAAGTATAATTTCGTGTAATACTTATAAAAAGTTGCACAAAATTGCCAGCTTAGTTGCCACACTGTTCTCTTACCTGTAGCAAAAAAATGTAAGAGGCATTTGAAAAAGGAGGTATCCAAGTGTGACAGTGTTTTTGACAATTTATCAATGATAGAAAAATATTGGGTTTATGAAGTATATATGTATAAATTTTATCCTATCACAAAAGAGAACAAAGTGGCTACTCCTAGTGATTTCTGTCATCTCAGCTGAGCTTACATTTCCATGGACAGCCATCAACATTTGTGTTATTGTCGATGTGTCTTCCTGGTTAATTAGCATCTGTTATATCCTTCCATTTTGTGACTACAAGTTACTGTAAACAAATACAAGCATGAACAATCATTCTTATGTTCAAGTTTTATATCCCTAACCCCCAAATCTGGGCTTTTTAATTTCATCACCCACACTGACATCTGTTTCTGAACCAAGTTATCCATCAAGACTCAGTTTGAACACTACAGTAAGAAGAAAATTGTTTTAAAATTTACAAGATAGCCAAAGGGATGATGTTAACTGATAGCTGTCAAACAAAATGCCTTTTGAGTAAGTATATGCATGCCTTGTATGAAATCTTAACTGCTCTTTTGTGAACAGTTTACTGGGAAAAAAAACCCCAGCATTTAATTTGGACTGGTTATGTGGCATTGCTTTCCTCTTCTCATGGCAAATTATAGTTAGTTATTTA
>VYZV01010050.1:1199-11863 GCA_013401275.1 Pandion haliaetus
TTCTGCAGGCTCTGCTTCCCTGCATAGTGCAAACTCTGCATTAAAACTACTGCATCCCTGTGTGGAAGGCCATTAACAACAGTTCTTAAATAACATGACTGGAGATGTAGACAGCCAACTAAATACTCAACAAGTAAGTGAAAAACTTGTATTTTCTCAAATTCATGAAGTTAATGTGTGGTTTTGATTTTTGCATTTCCCTTCAAGTTTCATCTTTGCAGTGATAGTGTGGAGATACTTTAACCTCTTGTGGCGAAGTCTTAGACTTGGGGTAGTGAAGTGCAGAGTAATGTATGGCTAACTTGCTAAAGACTGTCTTTTAAACCTCTCTGTATTAGAAACAGCCATGGGAAAATTCCTGAGCACAGGAATTACAGATAACTGAAATACCAGGACCAGTAATTTTGTCTTTGGGCCATAGTAAACAGGGTATATGATATGATTCTGTGCCACAGTATCCTTAGCTATTTAGCCAAAACATCCACCAAAGCAACATTCGATGTTTGGATAATATTTCATCAGCTTACAAGTGAACAGGACAGCTAAATATACGGTAAAGTGAAAGACCAATTACAACAGATTAATTAAATTTCCATATATTACCAAATAGTGTAGTAAATTAATCTTGTATGTGTTTATCTGTTACCATAAAAAATGTTACTAGTCCATAGGAAATGCTGCTGTTTCAAGAGTTATTTATTTTTTTTAAATTTGTAAATAATTTCCTTACTTACATTTAAACTAAAAAAAAAATGAAAAGGAAATCTTTCTACTTTGCCTTTTAGACCATGTTGCCTGAAATAGGACTCCGTTTTTTTGTTAATTAAAGTTTATTAACAGCTTTAGAAACTGTTAGTTGATATGGTCAAATGAAGTAATTATTACAATGTTGGAACATGGTATCGCATATGTTAGATGCTGATTGACGTGATCGTGTGTTTGCATAGATACCATTCCCTATAGCGCAGTAAATTCTTCAGGTGCAGAGTTCATTAAATGATAGGGTAACTGAGTCTCAACAATATTTAGAGAGTGTGTAGAAATAAATTAACTATAAAATTTGCATGGCTGTTCACTAGTACTTTTCTGGGGTGTGTTCAGTGTCCTGTTTCCTCATGATCAGCTGAATATTTATGGGGCTCACCAGGGTTGCAACTGAATGCAGTCAGGTTTCCAGGTGACAGCTAGCCCCTACTTAAAGCAACTTATTATTACAATTAACATGCCTTGACTTTCATATCCTAGGCTGAATGTGTAGGTCTGGCAGTAAGCACAAGACATTTAGTATATTTTGAGATATAATGTACATAGAAACCCATAAAAGTATAGTCAGAACGAGGTATCTTTTTACATACCAGCAGAGGCATTTTTATGACATGAGCCACTGCTAGGACTGCCACTGCAAAGGCAGCAGAGTGCCATGCCTCGTGCATGACACTGTAGTTGCTTCATGAGCACTGGGGTATAAGACCTACTAGTGATACGTGTGCAGTGTTCTTTGTGCTCAACAACTCCAACCTTGTGGGTTTAGACTGAAGAGATGCCCATTAGATGCAATTCCATGGACTGTTTAAATCTTTGCCTGGGCTGTCTTGGGCTGTACAGAGTCATGTAATTTTCTACCTTTTGCATGACAGATGTTGCATCATCTGGCACAGCCTCAGTCAGAGCTTCTATGATGTTATGGTGCAGAATGGAGCAAAATAGTAGAAATTTGTAAGGGTGTATGCTGCAAGGAATACCTGTGTTACGTGACATAGTGAATTCCTGCAGTAGAATCAATATTGTCTTAAAATTTTCTTAGGGATCGCCATGTGTATTTTTTGGCCAGAGTTTAGCAGAACTGCTGGCTGATGTTAACTGTCAGGAGTTTTAATGAGGAGCACAGATGAAGACAGTGGGATACATACCCACCTGCAGCTAACCTTATACAAGTCTATGTCCCTACCAATTCCGCTTCCTGCTAGGCCAGGAGATGAGACTGCATCGTGTCTTAGCTCTAGCTGAAATTTGGAAGTGCTCCTTCAGTTTTCTTTAGGAGGGACCCATATATCTGCATAGAAACAATTAGAAGGGAAAAATATAATGAAGGAGAACTGCATGTTAAACCCGATACTAGACGTACAGTGAGGAACCATGGGTTGGAGTTAAAAGAGATCAAATTCACCTTAGCAATTAGGAAATACATTCTGATGTTATGTACGATCAGAGAGTAGCAGAGTTTATGTAATGAGGTACTATGGCCGTAACTCAGCAGACATGAAAATATAGCAGTATGGAAAGTATTATGTGGAATCGCTGATGTTTGGTTCAGAGACTTAGCTAATCCAAAAGATCCCTTCCTTAGGATAGTTGGCTCTTTTATGAAGCAATGGCAGCTTCAGAATTGTTATATCTTAATTTAAATGAATTTTTTATGCAGGGTCACATTTTAAAATCTTGTTAGAAGAGCCAGTCTTGGCAAGGTTTTTCACATTCTCTTGTGAAAAGTATGTGTTATTTTAAAGCATAGTAGCACCTTTATTTTAGTAATGAAGTGACTAAGTTCAGTCAGAAGGCAGTCAGTACTAAATTGGTGTCACTGCTTGAATTGTGTGCTGTCTAAAAAAATATCTAACCATCCCAATATTTGCTTCACCAATGCCTGGAGAATGTTAAAAGACTGTGTAAAGGCATGAATTGTGTCAGTGAATAATGAAAGCATGTTATAGAAGCACCCTGTATTCCTTCCACAGTGTAGCACTAATAACTTTTTAGAGCTGCTTGATAAAAGTGGAGTGGATTTGATACACATCAGCTAATGTTGCTTGTCATCTCTTTTACATCTTGTTGGATCTAAGGTTTCCTAGTAATCAAATAAATTTAATGGGAAAGACAGCTTGCATTTGGAGAAATTTAATTCTCTCTTGCTCAAAGGAAGAAAGTCAAAAGGGTAATACTTATCAGTATCTCCTGGTTGATTTATTTATTTATTTATTTATTTAAAGAAATGTTCATCTTTAAGAAAAGGTATTCTAGCCCAGAACAACTCATAACCATAAGCAAGGAAGATAAGTGGTGCAGGTCAGTATAAAAACCCCAGGCATTTTCTTTTAGTGTAATGGCCTACTGCTGTTACTGAAACCAATGATGCAAAAATGCTTCTCATTTGGAAATTGAACAGGGCTAGGATTTACGAGGAAAATATTTAAGTGCCAGTGTGTTCTTGGGTTTTTTTGTTGTTTTTTAAATATATCATACTTTAAGAGGAGTAATTTTCGGAATAATTTTCTCATATCAAAGAAATACAGGTTTCAAGACAAATGTTTGAAATGTTGAAAATGTAGTTTGAAAACTGACTTTGTTGTAAAATTCATTCTGTAATGCATTCTTTCTAATGTTTAGAGCCTTTTGGAGCAACTCATCCAGTTTCAGTCATTCATTATATTTTTTCCATCTTCATGACCTCTGAATGGTGAAGTATAGCTGCTAACAACTTTATACTCCCAAATGGAAATGCACGTGTTATTATTTTATATTAGAGAAGAGCAAAGCCAAGACTGAAATGCCTAGTATGTCCAAAATGAGGTAATCTTGGAAAATTGTGTGTCAGACATGAAGTAGATCAGAGGTGCACTGACTATTACATCAACAGTATTCTAGTACTACAAAACTAGCATGAAAATAGTTATGTAAGAGAAGAGATTAATTAAAAAAATATACATGAACATTGGTTTGGAGAAAGGATAGCATAACTTGCATCTTTCTGTAATATAGTTTAAGTGTTCTGCTTACCATGTTGGAGGCTTGCTAATCAGATTGTAGCCGAGTGCAGTGCATGCTATTGTAGCAGGTACTCTTGGCAGGCATTACTGCTTTGAATTCTGAAAACTACTGACTCTGGCCCAATTTAATACACTGGTGTCTAATTATGCTGGTAATGTTCTTGCTTTTAATAATCTTTCTTAGAATTAATTATGAGTAAAGAAACGGAAAAGCTGTATACCTTGCCTAGACTAGGAACAGTAACATGTAACTTTAAATAAAAAAAAGGTGTTTGCTTCTGTTCAAGATAACTAGCTCTTTGTTAGTGCTCCTTTATTTTTTAAAAACATCTTAAGACCTTTGCTTTAGTCAAGGAGAATAACAAAACAAAAAACAACTAGAACCAAGCTGCGTGCTAGTGTGCAAACACACCCATTTGCTGGTGGAACTACTTGAAACAAAATAGGCATGAAGTATTTTTCAGGCTAGGAGTGTTCCTTGGCATTAAAAGTTTAACATACTGAAAATGAAAAGCTCATCCCCACACAGATTGAGATGATTGTTTGCTGGGGCTGATTATAATAATCCTGTTCCATAATAAATGCCAGTGTCAGTATTCTCATCCCACCTACCTCTTAGTTTTGAGTCATGACAAATTTTCCCATCTTATTTTTCTGTACTGGGTGACAGATTTGGGGGCAGATTTAATTAGACTTGCACAGGCTGTTTGAACTGTTCTAAAATGTCTGGTGGTTAATGTTGCAATACCTTTTGATATTTTAACTGGTGACTAGGGTCACAGGTTGGATTAATATCTGAAGATTTTAATGCCTGTTCTTTTTAAGGGTTGCTCTGCACATAACCTTTGACCCTTTTAGCAGTCTCTTCATTCTCATTAGATCTCTTCAATAAATTCTGCTCTTTCGTATTATTGGACATTTTTCTTATTCACACCCTTCAGGGAACAGAGGGAAGGAATAGATGAGAGTGTGTCTGTCTGTCTGTGCCTATGTAAGAAAGGGAGCCGCCCTTCTTTTCCCTACATTTTGACATTTGTAAAAGGTAAACCTTCCAGGGTAGGAGAATACCATGAAAACACATTTTCTGCTCAAGAGAAGGACATCGCTTATAAGATCTGAATGGGTTTTTTTGCATCCTTCTAATATATTAGGTCTCAGATGTAAAACAGAATGCTGTGCCACAAAATACTGGGTGAACCTCAAAGATTTTTCTAAGCATAAGATTAAGCCCTCTTACCTGAAAGTCTGTTTTGTGTTAGCTGGCTTCACAGAGATGGCTACATGTAGAATTCAAAACGTGAAAAGAAATCCTGACATCATCCCTCTTGAAATCAAGGTTGATGCAACTCCAAATATATAACTACAATAGATTTAAAGGAAGCAATAGTAAAACTGCCAAATATGCTTCATCCTCTTAAAAAGGACATGGGAGGGGGGTAGCAACCTTAGGGTTTTTCTGATAATTTTTTACATTCAGGTTGGGGTTTTGGTTTGGTTTTCTTTGGGGGGGTGGCGGGGGTATGCAGGGGTGTCTCGCTTTTCCTCTTGAAATTCAAATGGAATAAATAATAGGTAAATTTGGGACTGGCGAGCTTGGAATATCTCATTCTGGAATACTCAGGAAAGGGTTTCCTTCATATCGTGCAGCTGGCAGAGCTGCTTCCTATCGAATAAAGGAGCTTCAATGTCTTCCATTGTGTATGTCAAAAATCCCTGTAATAAGCTCTGTACTAGCAAAACTGGCTAATACAATTTGTGTAGTTAGATTTCTGCTAGCTGACATAAAAATTACCATCTCTTAATCTTATTCGGTGCAGGAAGGACAGAATTGGCATTAAGTCATATGATATTGTTTAGCTATCTCTCTCCATTTCTTTTTGCTCTTCCCCGCTCCCCGTTGTACATACATAACAGCCAAGCCTCACATGTTTTGTTTTCTTTGCATTTGCCATTGCAGCAGAGACTTTTGAATAGAATATCCTTGAATATAAATTCTTTGCTGAAAAAGGTTTCGTGCCTCAGAGTGGGTCTTAGTCATGTTGGTGACTTTTAAGCTTTTGGCTTCTTTGACCAGAAGAGAAGTAAACCTTAAGAGTTTTCCAGGAATAGATTTCCTTCAAATGAGAATTTTCAAAATTGCTTTCCACTGAGATGGGGTTCATGAGGCTATCCAAACAAATATTCCCACTAAAGAGCAAGCTCTGAATTCTGCTGTATGAAATAGTAGATCTGCAGCACAGCTGCAATGAAAAATGTTGTTTATGCTCCTTAATAGCTTTGAATGCATATAGTCAAGGTTAAGCTGTATGGCAAATATTTTGTTGGTATGAATTTCAAATTCTGGTATTATCTTCATCGTCATCATGTTTTCCATGCCAATCTCTGTTCAGTGGTAGGTTCGCCTTGGCCAGCTGCCCACTCAGATGCTCTGTGTCTACCTCCTCAGCACGACATAGGAAGAAAATAGGAAGGAAATACTTATGGGTTGAGATAAAGACAGGGAGATCACTCACCAGTTTCTGTCAAAGGCAAAGCAGACTCGACTTGAGGAAGATTGATTTAATTTCTTGCCAGTTAAAATAGATTTGGATAGTGAGAAACAAAGACAAAAATTAAAAGAACAGTTTCCCCCCTCGCTTCCTGGCACAAGGGATGGAGAATAGGGGATTGCAGACAGTCCGTAACAGTTCCTCTCTGCCACTCCTTCCTCCTCACACTTTTCCCCTGCTCTAGCGTGGGTCGTTCATGAGCCATAGTTTCTGCCAGGAGCCTGCTCCAGCATGGGTTCTCCATGTGCTGCAGCTTCCTCCAGGGGAATACCTACCTGCTCTGGCATGTGGTCCTCCACAGGGTGCAGTGTAGGTAACTACTCCAGTGTCGTTTCTTCTGTGGGCTGCAGGGGAATATGTACTCTGGCACCTGGAGCACCGCCTCCCCCTTCTTCCTCTGACATTGGTGTTCATACTGCTATTTTCTCACACTTTTTCTCCACCACCACCCCCTCATTCTTGTTCCTCTGCTTGTCTGGCATTTTTGCCCTTTCTTTTATATGTTTTCACAAGAGGTGCCACCAGCTTGGGTGATGGGCTGAGCTGTGTCCCGTGGTGGGTCTGTTGCAGAGCCATCTGGAACTGGCTGTGTCAGGCATGAGGCAGCCCGTGGTTTCTTCTCACAGAGACTACTCCTGCAGCCCCACCCTGTTTCCAACACCTTGCGATGTACACCCAATACACCAACAGTAACTGTCCTCGTAAGTTCAAAGGTGAAATCATGCTGCTGCTAAAATATATCTGTTATGGTGAGTACTCATACTAAATCTAGATATGCAAATCAGATGCTGAAGTTAGGCTCACCATACAGAGACTGGTTTGTCAGTTGTCCTGTGGGAACTCTACTGGTTTCACTGGGAACCTGGGCCTTTAACAGGGATGCAGAAGATAAATGCCCATCATCCGTCATACAAAAATACCTGCTAGAAAAGTCTTTTTTTCATCTTGTCTTGTAGATGGCAAGGATGAGTTCATGTAGAATGTTACTGGTGCTAGTAAGACTGCAGTTAGACATGATGTTCTTACTGAATTTGGGGCAGGTTAAGAAGATTTAGCCCTGTCTGATTGGCTTCCATGACTGAACAGGTAAATGTTCTCTAATGTTATTCTGTCAAAATGATTCAAAATAGAAAATCTCTTTTACAGTATGTTCAAGATAACCCAAATAATTCTGGAACAGCCACGTTAGGAAGTGACTCAAGGTACAATTATGCCAACAGATCTGAGGAAGATATGCCTTCTATCCAGGGAAGATGGTAGGAAGGAGGTAGGGAGTGTGATGAGCAGCCTGAGGAATGCCTGAGGGTGATCAGTGTTCAATAACACATCTTGATTGAAAGTGTCAAGCATTCAATTATTAGTTATTTCTGGTAATAGATTAGAGGCAGATGTACTTCTGTGATGGAAGATAGTACTCCAGACTACTGGCTGGATTGGCAATAACCGTAGTAAAACTATGGGCTAGTTTAACCTTGATTACAGTACTGATACAAAATTACAAATTCATCATAATGTATGTTAGTATGCTGCAGCTGATGGTCAGAAAAATTTTCAGTGGAAGATTGTATGCTCTGTGCAGTCAGGAATGGGACCCCCAAAAAATCACTTTACCAATGGGATCCATGCTATGAAACTCTGAGCATCTCTAATAGTGAAAAAGGAAGGGAAAAATGAGGAAATAATGAGGAATACTTAGGCTGCAGGCGGGCAATGCTCCATTTGGAAGGGGCTATGCTGTCATCATTTACTAGGAGGAAAATCTCTCAGAGCTGCATTTCTCAAAAAAAAACCCAAACCCAAACCCATGTAATCAGGTATTTTGGTGTAGATCTTGTCGTAGCAGTATGCTGCAACCGTCATCACCAAGCTATAGAAGAAAAGGAAATGGCTATAACAAAGATACTCTGGAAGGTGAGTGAGGTGTAAGATCTGAGCAGACCACAGCCACAGAAGACAGTCTGTGCTGCTGGTAAGTTGTCCTTGCTTCTTTCCCATGCTGGTGACATGCACCATTCCTCTGTCTCCCACCACAGTTTTCTTTCATTTTGGTTCCCCTTCTCCCTCCCTTCAGTACTTCTGCCCCCTTTTCCTAAATAGAGCTGTTTCCCATCAATGAGTCACTGTTGTATAATCTCATAATTGTTTCTTTCGCTGTGTCTTTCCTTCCCTTCTGTTGTAATGACACGTATAAAGCTTTTGCAAAGATTCAGTTAAATGTTACAGAACAAGCAGGCTGTTTTTCTTAGAATATTTTCTGAGACCTGTGAAGGGAAATAAAGTTAACCTATGTCTATGTATTCTCTATAGATTGTTTCTCAATGCCTTTTATGATACAGCTTTTTAAAGATATGTAAGCTTGCTATCAAGCTTCTGACAATTATCTGTACAGCTCGTGGCTGCACCAGCAGAAATAGAGAGATGCATCCCCAATATCCTATACATAGATATTCAACAGTATGGGAAAGTGGGTTGCAGTTCCAGGTATTCTCATTTGCTGCATCAGCGAACAAGCACAATTCCTAAAAGAAACATTTGTCCAGACGTTGATATCGCCCAAAACAGTTGGTTTCACTACTGCAGAAAGAGTGTAGCAGTGATAACTGGTATAATACTGCAGCATTAGGCTCAGACTGAGGCTCTCTTTCATGGATTCCTGGAGCTGGTGGAATCACTTGTACAAATATTGCCATTAGTGTGCCACAGTGATGTGGTAGCATTATCCATTTGCTTGCATAGTATTATAATTCATGAACTGTAAAATGTTGGTTACTCATCTCTCTTCTTAACTCCAGAGGCACAACTGGTTGTCCCTTCAATATTATGTCCATGAAACTACCAGACATGCTTTTTGTACCATCAAACCCTAGAAATGATGGGGGAGAGAGAGAGTCCTAAGAAAACAAGTGAGGAAGTTGTGGATGGGGGTGGGCAAGCCAAGGGCCTGGGGTGATGGGAGCAGAAGAGACATAGCAAGAAAACAAAACAGGCTGAAATGCAATCACTTCAAGCATAGGCATGTAAAGAAGAAAATGCCTGTGGAACAGCCTTCTGGGGTAAACTCTTATGCTTGTTCTGGAGAATTGGCATACTTGGATGCTTCTGAAATGCCTCTACACTAAAAAATGTGGCATGGGGAACAAACAGGAGGCATTAGAAGTCTGTGTGTGGTTACAGGGCTATGACATCATTGGGACACACTGGGATAGCTCACCCAACTGGAGTGCTGCAATATATGGATACAGGATACTTAGGAAAGACAGTCTGAAAACGCAAGAAGGAGGAGTTGCCCTTAATGTGAGAGAGCAGCTGGAATGCATGGAGTTCTGCCTTGGCTTGGGTCAGGAATCAGTCAAGAGTTTATGGGTCAAGATTAGCAGGCAGACCAACATGGGTGTTGTTGTAGCAGGTATCTGCTATAGCCCTCCTGATCAGGAAGAAGTAGTTGAGGCCTGCTTCAAAAACATGGAAGAATCCCTCTGCTGGAGGGACAACACAGCAGGGCACAAGCAACCTAGGAGATTTGTGGTGTACATTGATGACAATTTCCTGACACAGTTGACTGAGAAGCCAACAAGTGAACATGCCCTGCTGGACCTCATACTTACAAACGTTGAAGAGCTGGTTGGGGATGTGAAAGTCAGGGGCTGCCTTGGCTGCAGTGATTGTGAGATGGAGTTCAGGATCCTAAGAGGGAGCAGGGCAAAAACCAACCACAACCCCAGATTTCAGGAGAGCAGACTTTAAACCCCTTCAGATATCTGCTTGGAACAAAAGCATGGGATACAACACAGGTGAGAAGAAGGTCCAGGAGAGCTGATAGATACTCAAGGATCACCTTCCCCAAGCTTGAGAAAGGTCTGTCCTGACAACTAGGAAAACAAGCAAAGGCAGCAGGAGGCCTGTGTGGTTGAGCAAGAAAATCCTAAGTTAGTTCAGACATAAAATTATAGTGTACAAGAGGTGAAAGCAGATGCAGGTGACCCAGGAGGAATATATGGTCGCTGTCTGATGATGCAGGGGTAGGGTTAGGAAAGCCATGGTTGACTTTGTGTTGAATCCTGCAAGGAGTACGAAGGGCAGCAGGAAGGGATTCTACAAGCACGTAAACAGCAAAAAGACAAGGGAAAATTTGGGCTCACTGCTGAATGGGGCAGAAGACCTGGTGACATATGACAGGGAAAAGGCTGAGGTATTTGATGCCACCTTTGCCTCAGTCTTTACTGGTAGGACTGTGTCGTGGTTTAACCCCAGCCAGCAACTAAGAACCACGCAGCCACTCACTCACTTCCCCCCCACCCAGTGGAATAGGGGAGAGAATCGTGGAAAAAAAGTAAAACTCATGGGTTGAGAT
>VYZV01010054.1:0-13052 GCA_013401275.1 Pandion haliaetus
TGATACACAAATAAATAAAGCCACAGGGCAGATTATTTGCTACTATACAGCACTATTGCTTCACTGGCTTCAATAGAGTTGTTTGTACCAGTTTACTAGCAAAGAATCTCTCCCAGAACAACAGTATGACAATGATTGTGCTCGTACAGCTCTGTCCATGTGAATTCTCACACACGTTCCGAGGCATTTGTTAATTAGAGATTCTAAAACTTTGAATTAGCAATGTGGAGTGGCAACATCCCCTTGTGTCGAATAAAATGCAGACACCTTCAATACCAGCAATCAATATTTTAGGGAACAAAATATTGTACTATTGTACAGCCAATATTACTTGCTGAAGCACCAAAGTATTCCCCAGAAATCTTTGACCAGCACTGAACTAGCAGAATGTCGCTTCTTTGCAAGATCTGAGCAGATTACAACATAAGGTGGTACACTGCTGCTAGTACATCAATCATGCCAGAAGATTAAAGCACCAAACGTCCCTTCCTTAAAATAAAATCCTGCATTCCTGTACTCAACAGGAGGAACTCAGACTGCAAAGGCTTTGGTTTCAAAAAGCAGAATCTTTTTGTGGACTTAAACAAGTATTACCACAGCATAGTGAATCCAGAAACACTCATTTATTTGGAATTAACACTAATTGCATTTGAAGACAAAGACTTTAAAGATTAAAAAAAGGCAGGCAAGTAAACCTCACTCCCAGACATGCTGTGACTGCTCTAAAAGGCCCATATTATTTTCCATATGCCTCATAGTTGTATTTCCTTATGCAATTGTAATACAGATTTAAAGTCCTATAGTTGACTTTAGCTCTCAGTCTGACTTTTTCTTCCATCTGCTTTTATCTTGGCATAAAACTGGAAAGGATTCTTGAACAGACACAAACACAAGTAAAATCTTGTAATTTCCGAAAACCAAGATGTACAAGACAATGGATGTTTAAGTCCCTCTTCTTGGGTGTCAGCTCCTGGTGAACACCTTTATGTTGAGAAACCAGTATCTCCTTTGAGCATACTGTGCTTACAACTGGGTTTGCTCTCTAAAAAAAGAGACAGTACACATTAAAATGACTTGTCGGAAAAGCATATTATATTTTTAAAGTGCAACATATTTTTTTCCCTAATTCAAAACAGCAAATGTTAAACTTAAAGACTCTTCCTAGTGCATGTTAGTGACAGGCAAAGCTCCCAGAGGGGTGACTGCCTTCAAAGACAGGTAAATGAGGGCCCATATAAAACAGCCAAGTATTGATGTTGTAGTAAAATTCAAGAAAAACACATTGGCAGACAAGTAAATTTGTCACTAATAATTTAATGTAATTTCCCTAAAATGGAGGTAATAGGTACTCAGGGAATACACCTCCAGGGTTTACATCAAATGTGCATGTGGAAAATTGTGAAATAATATTTTTTTTAAATATAGATGCTTTAGCTGACATGTTAGTTTATGATGAAAATCGCTCTCCTGAAATGATAAAGGGGAGGGGAAAATATAAGCTTCCAAACATACACAACTTGTATCTTCTAAAACCATCCCCAAAATGACAACTCAGATACAGGGACTGCTGAATGCCGAGATCATTTGTTTGTGTTTTAGTTTCCCCTTTAAAATGATGGACGGCAATTACCAAATAGTAATGAACCAATCATGTTGCAAACGCTATTTCCTGTGTCATTCTGAGTTATAGAATCTAATATCAAGCTCATTTAAAATATTCCAAAATTGCATATTTTTCTCTGCAGTGAAGTGACAGCTCAAATTGTGTTTAGTTGCAACCATATGACCATGAGCAAATCAAGTATAAAAATTTCATTTTCTCTAAGTGTTAATGCAATATTTTTAGCTCAACTCCTACAAGGGTTCACTTTGCACCACACAGGATGGTGCTGGATGCTGCTAAAGTACCATTATCAATTATAATGTGGTTTCTATAAATTTTAAACAATACTTGTACATGACTCATGTAGGTAAGATTAGAGAAAGAAAAAACAGAGGAAAAAAAATCCCCTCTACTTCTTCAAACAGATAGGGCTACTTTCAGCTATAAATTGAAATTTCACTGTGCAGGCTTAATATGATAAAGGCCTGCATTTTTTTTCTAGGGCAGCAAGAAAATAGGGAATTAAAAAAAAGAAGAAGAAATGAAAACATAAAAAAGGAAAAATGCAGCTGCCAGGAGCTCAGGTACAGAACAGAGGAGGAAAGGGAACCCAGAAAAAGAAGGATGAACCAATATGAAAACCAAAACTATAGAATCTCCATCATATTATATAAAATTGATTAAGATAAACAGTCCACAATAAAGAATGTGTTATCTGCAAATACTACAGTCTGATACCACACTTGCATGTGCACATACGTTTCACCACTACCGGGGGAAAACCTGATGCAATTTTGCAGCCAGACACAGTGGAGACATCTCTGGCTATAAACGCACCTCAGGTTTTCTTACAAACTTGCTGTTTCTTAACACCAATGTGTGGTACATTCATGCTCTCCGCTCCTATTTTCATGTCTTTGTTGCACAAGCATACATACTCTGAGATGTTACTCTCTCTGAGTATTCATGGAAGAGACAGTTATTCATGAAACCCGACTTGTATTGGTCAATCCACATATAGAACATTATGCTAAGAAAAGACTGCAAAAGACTACACCGTTAATTGCCAAAACCTCAGCACCATTGGGACTGAATCGCATAAACTGGGACACATGCACCTCCCACTGAATAAAGTACTTGGATGCTCACCAGAGAAATTCAGTAACTTGTTGGAACAGGACTTACCATGTACACTGCACGCCTGGCAATTTTTAACCTCAAAGTAGNTAAGAGTTACAAAGTCACCTCTCACTTCTTTGTACTGAAGTTTCTCTGCAGTCTTTCGAAAGGTTTTATAGAAAGGCTGATTCAAAAAAGCCACCTACATTTTCTCTCCCGTTGCATGGTGAGGCCTGAGTGGTTTGTCCCACTCTGCTACGGAATTTGACATTGCACAGGCTGTTTGGGGGAAAGTGTGCTGCCCGTAATTAAAAATAATAACATCCGCTGAAATGGACTCAGCATTTTATTACTTTATATATGGCCGGCATGATTCACACTCACTGAAAATACAAGGGGTTTTGAAAGATCACACTTCTGAGTCAAAGAGTGGGGAGAAGGCACGGCACTTGCGTATTCACTTGGTAATGTCCCCGCATTCACGGAAGGGCAAGACCATGTCGTTCTTAACATTCAAACGTAACCTCCCTCTATACAGCTTTTTTCAAAAGCAGATCATGAAGTGCTTCACAAAGGACATCAGTATATAAGGTGGTAAAATTATTTGCCCAAGGTAACACAGCTGGCCAACAGCAGAGGCAGAGCCAGAACTTGTATCCCCTCAGTCTACTCCCAGTGCTCTCTACAAGTACATATTATCATCTATTATTTTAGCAAACAGTGGAGAAATTTCAAAATTTGCTTTAGTGTTTTTTCTTAGTTGGATCTTCACAAACCTTTTTTTTTGCTGTTGTTAATTAACTTATTTCCTTGTTCTGGATCTCAACAGTTGGGCTGCATACGGAATTAATATCTGAAGTTACGTACAAGCTATTCTAATGGAAGTTAAAGTAGTAAATGGGTATTTAACTTCTGAACTTAAGGTTTGATAGAAAATGAAAGAATACCAATTATGGCCCCAGCTACTTGCTAATGTTTGGATCTTATTTACCTTCTTCTGAACAGATCGATTTGAAACTTCTCCTAACTAAACAGAGCGGTATTTGACCCTAAATTTTGGCAAATGCAGAAAAAAGCAATCAAAAAGACAAGGTAGGACATGTCTTAGTGTTTGAAGGGACAGAAAAATTGGGCTGTGAATTGCTTAGACTGGTTTTTTCCAGTGAGATTACTATAAAATAACTGAAGAGGGGTTCAAATTCTGAGTAAAATCTGTGAATGTAATCTGAAAGAACAGATTTATAGCCATAGAAAGTTATAAAAAAACCCCAAAACGAACAAAAGAAACCAATTCCCCCCTAAACGCACAAACTGTAGCTCTTTCTCAATGTTAAAAAGAACACAAAAAAGGACACAAAGTTATCCCTCCCAAGAGCCATTTACAGTCAGTAAAAATACCGTTAGAATGAATAGCAATGGCTATTGCTGTCATTACCAAATATATACAGACAGGTATTTGTTACCTGTATTTTACAGATAGCATACATACCACAAAAGAAAAATGAGTGTCGTGAAAAATCAATATATATTTAAATCTTTCTATCCCATCTGCTGTCACTGACTATAACGTTACTTGTGTGTATCTGTGCATGTGTTTGTACGCACACAAGGTACTCGGACACCTATACAAACACACAACACCCACAAATAACTAAACATCCAGAAAAATATCTTAAAAGTTTTCTCCATTCCTGTCTATCTTTGCACTGTTAAAACAACAAACAGGATATAGAAAGATAGTAGCAGCACCTTTGGTCAGAGCAGGTAAGCTAGATACCCAGATTCAAGGAGTTTTCTTCTTATATGAGAAAATGTCTGTTTAAAATTGCATTACTGGCATTTATGACTCATTCTGCAAATAGTGAGACTTCCACATATAAATCTGAAATTCATTTAAGATATTTTGAGTTTAATAAGAATAAAGGCACCCCATTTTTCAAAGCAATAAAGAAAGATGCACCTGCCACAAGCCTGACCACTGAACAGACTTGGAAGACACTAACTCAGTAAAGGTAAAAACCAGAAAAAAAATATGAATTGATACAAAAAAAAGATAGCTCATCTATCACTTCTTACTGAAAGATGCACATAATAAGATGCATTTAAAACAATAAAAAAAAAGCTGTCATTTTCCCTCCTCCAGATTGGGAGAATCCATGAAACAGTAATAGAGGAGAAATTTTGTAGACTATAATAGGCAACAAGGTGTGCAGCTGAAGTGTAAATTAGCCCTACCAAGGCTATGTTGGCCAACAACCTTTATCTAGTCAAAAAGTGAAATTTAAGTATTTTGTAAGCTTTCATAAAATATTTTCATTACATTTTTGCAGCAACAGATTAAGTAGTTTTAAATCTGACCTGTACTCTTGTGCCTTTCACCTGCTAATTTTCTCTACTACTCCAGTCTTTCTTTTTAGAAAATACCTTGAGCATATCTCTAGCACTAACATCCTTCCCAGCACTCAATCTCTCTTCTGCCATTCCCTCTGCACCGTTAGGGCCAGGCAAACACTGTAAAAGTCAGAATAAGTCAGGTCCATTCTTCAAGGAGACTGAAAGGGGAACACATCATGGTGATACAACTCCTTAACTACTAAAAGGCAAAGCTATCAAGGTAGAAGAAATTGTAAGCTATAGTTTTAAGTAATCCCTTTGCAAATGTTGAGCATTTTACTAATAATACTTTAGAATCTAAATTTCGTCACTTACTCAACAAAACATTGAGGTAATTTAGGACCTTTGCAGAATATTAATTTCTGCTTCTGGCTATTCTCTAGTTTTCTATAATATACTGTGTATGAATCCTTCCCAGAAATGAAATTTGTATAATGGCAGCATTGTGATACAAACTGACAACAGCCAGGAAATTGAAAGTTCAGGCTGAGGCTTCATCCTTCATTTACACCGCTGCTGAGAATGGGAAAGCAGAGACACGAAGTTATGGACAGTGAAGAGTTTAACTTTTAATTTCCTGGATGTTATCATTCTAAATAAGAGCTTTGCTGTTATTTAAATCTATCTGGGGGAGGCAAAGGGGAGGTGAGAAAAAGGAAATAATATTATTTCTTTGAGTGACAGGAACTGAATGGTATAAGTCATTTGCTCCAAAAGAAAAACAGAACCCCCCCAACAAACCACAAAACAAGCAAAGCACCCAAGGTGCACCAGTTTTCTACAATTTTACTGGATGATGTCAGATGATGTCAAACAGCAGCTGCAGCCAGTCAGAAATTAAGCTAAGCACCAGGTTACTTCTACATGGACATTCATGGACTGTAATACTCAGACCCCCGTCTTCATGTAATCAAGAATTTGCTAAAAACAGAACCAAGAGGCAGCAGTTATTTGTGAATCCAGCTGAAGTTCCCTGAGGACAAGTACAAACCCAGCTTTGTGATAATCTGGTGTACATTCTCATGCCAGCTCTCACAACAGACCCGTGTTGCTGGTCTCCCAGCTGAGGTAGTTTTCCTAGTGATCTAAGTTGAACCCTTTCATTCTAGTAGTGTGCCAGATGGCAACGTGAAAATCCACAACTGGATTTTGTCACCAGGTGTAAATTCTTCCTCATCTTGACAGATGTTTTCCAAAGAGATGCGGAAAAAATTCACAAATAATATTGCATTACAGTCCAGCTAGTTCTCTACCGTGTACTTTTGAAGCCTAAGGGTAATGACCTGGGTAAGCAGGACAGATTCTGAAGCTTGTGTAACCACTGCTACTCCATCGCCGTGCACCAGTGTTGTGACCCTGTATCAGGTGGCTGAGGACCCAGCAAACAGACCACATTCCCTGAGCCCTAGTCACACAGCCACCAGTCATGACCATCCACAGCCACTCTGTGGCTTTCTGTCAGTGCCCCAGCACTTGCAAAATTTTGTAAGCTATGAATCAGTGTTTAAAAATCAAAATCATTGTGGTTCATGGTTGGCATACAGCAAAAAGCACGGAAATCATACACTGAACCTAAAGCTTCTGTATATATCTTTCAGATTGCCATAACATTTTAGCCATACTGAGTATGGTATCTGGATTTTTAATCCTGTTCAGACAGGTGATAGCCTGTGATTCTGGAATCGGCACATTGAACATCGCCATTTCAAATTTTTAAGCAATGTAGAAGCTAAATACTGTGAAAATATTACAGATAGCAACTGGACCTTCATAACACTGAAGTCTTGCCATAACCCAGTAGATTCTCACAAGAAAAATACAGAAATATTGATGTCTGCTTGGTATTTCATCCCCAGCTAAGATACTCTGTGTGTCTAGTAAGATTATACACAAAAAAGTCACTCGATGCCTGGCAACTTACAGTGTTATCGTCTGGAACAGAGCTAAAAGCACTCACATGAAAATGCAATTAATAGAAGTTATATTTTAAAACTTTGAACAGTTATTATTCACTGAGCATTTCAATACCTAGGTCTTACATGAGAATGAATTACATTCATTTTCACAAAAAATGTTATGAAAATTGATTCTGAAAAAAGTATAAAATATTTTAAAGGGAAAATTTTGCATTTGATTACTTCATTTAAAAAGTTAAATAACAAAGGTAGAAAAAAAGGAGAAGAAAGCCCTAACAGTTTTTCCACGGACTTCATGGTAACTGCAGCAGATGAAATGGGACTTCAGAAGTGCCAGCACAGGGAGAACAGTTCAGGCATACCTCTGATTTATTTCCCTCTTCTGCACAAAAGTGCTGACATACATCTTGAAGCGCTTTTTGACATATGAATGTATACTAGGCCATTTACTCCATAGGTAATTGTACAATTTCCACTGGAAGACAATTCTCCGGTCTTGTTGAAAGAATACTTTTAGAAATGGATGACACCTGAATAATTAATTATTCCTCGCCATTCTACCAGTCTTAGATTCAGGAGTTAAGTTCCTGTTCTCCTCCAAACACTACCTGGTATTTTTCAGAGCTCATCTTTGATATAGAGTTGAATTTCTGGGTCCTAAAGCTTAAATTTCATCTTTCAAAGGCCAAGAACATTTCATGTCCTAAATCATGGGAACATGGAAGAGCCTGTAGTTTCTACATTGAATCAACTTTCAGAAATGTCAATGCTTTGTGGTTTCAATGCTGAAGTGACCCAAGATTCATCAAGGCTGAAGGTTGGTTATATGAACTTGTCAATAAGGCTCTGATTCCTATTTAATGTCTAATATAGTAATCAATAATATACAGTCAATAAGATAACAAACTATTTAATCAATAACATAATCAACACCTAAGCTTTTCTCTAGATGTTTGTAAATCCTACATAGGCATCACCTATGAAGAAGTCTCAGAAATTAATAGTTTTACATATGTCATTGCTAATTTAGTGGGACCAACTGGGCCCATCAGTTAAAACACTATCAGCATGGGGGGTCACTTAATTAACAAAGAGACCTTATTGAGGCATCTTCCCACTGCTCAGATTTCAAGGTGAGAAATCTAATCTTTTCTTTACACTGGTGACATAAAAAGTAGTTACTTAGTGAAGCAGTGTTAAACCCTGTAAAATTATGCACTAAATGCATCTTAATGAAGAAGACTGTCAAACCCTAAAAGCAATGACTGGCAAAAGCAAGAGAATCCTATTGAATGGTCTCATGGAAACACAAGATTGCATAGCTTCACAGCGGGGACACTCCAACAACTTCATCCAGCGTGCAACTGTTTACTCCCAACATTGAGATCTCACCCCTAAAACTTAGACTTGCCAGCAGCACAACGGTGAGAAAACTGTGTTGCTGACAAGTATCTAAGTGTGAGGTAGTTAGCACAGGCCAGCACACGTTCAATAAAATGGACAGTGAGAATACCATAATCTTGTGGCAATTTAAGCTCTTCAGTGTGGCTCTAAGCTTGCCACACTACATTAGCCAAATGAGAAGTTTATCCAGAAGTTTTATATCAAGAAAATTTAGCAAAGAAATTGTCATCCCAGTTTGCCATGCGGTCCTTCGTATTGTATTTTATCATTTATTTATCACCAGCAATAGTCTTATATAAAGATTGACTGTGGAAAGAAATACAGTGTGTTATTTGGGGAAAAAAAGTAGGTACTCTGGTTACACTATCTTGTCGACATTACTGAAAAAATTTCACAAGCAGATATAGGAAAAACGTATGTCCTTCCTTGCCTTGCACGTACAGAGAAGAGACAGGGACAGAAAGGATGAGAAAAGATAACAGGCAGATACATAGGAACATTTGCAATAACATATGCCTAGAGCACTGATCACTTTAGGACTACAGTGAGTTAAAATGTATTAGCATCCACATTGTAAACCAAAGCTAGGCGCAGTTATTGTGGAAAGTCCCTCCCCACACACACCCCCACACACCCCAAAACCACTGAGAAACAACCAACAACAAAACCAGGTCTGCAGCCTTCTGGGAAAATATTCGAAACTCTAGGCTGTCTTTAAAAGTTTGGCACTGATGTTTTGAAATAGTAAGCCAAGCACACATGTACAGACCTGCAAGCAGAGTTACATTTTATCTAGTGTCACTTAGCCTGTAAATACAGGTAAATACCTATGGCCAGGGTTTCAGACATACCCTTTACTTCACAGCATGCTGGCGATGGTAAATCACATTATAAGATACCCATCTCTCCTTCCAACGGTGTAGGGAACAGAGATGCTGTACTTCGGTACATAGAATCACATCTGGCTGCTTGGCACATAGCAGAAAGATGCCTAAACCATTCTGTAGATAATTTAAAAATCCCATGCTACCACTCTCTTCCTGAATATAGAAAAAATTGATTCCTTTTCATCTACAAGGAAGAAGGTGCCATCAAAACCTCCTATGCCTGCTTCCCAAACTACCCTGGTGCTACTAAGTCTTTATGTTACTTTCTGCTACTAAGTCTCATGTTAATCTTGGTGAAGAAAGTAACTGAAGTACCACTTGTTGAAAGTGACATCTGTAAGCACAATGTAGAAAGGAGAGAAAGAGGGACCAAGGGCAGAGGCTAAGGATGGGGTGATGGAAGCGTTGCTGAGAATGGACCAGCAGCTTCTTCCAACCATTGCATTGCAGGTAAGACCAGCTACTGAGCAGAAGACCCCCAAGACAGGTATTACATAGACGGCCCTTAAAAGTTGTATTCGCACAGATGTGCGTGATTTGATTAACTACTGACCTGGATGATTGCCCTTCCAGCTTCCGCTGGCTACTTCCACACGGTAAAAGGACATTCGGTATCCATTATGCATTCTTCTTCCTCTTAATGCATCCCTGCTTACTCCTGGCCAATACCGCCTTTATTCATTCACAGGTCTTGGCTACTGTTCACAACGGAAACTACTTCCTTTTTCTCACTAGACCTGGCACTGATACCCGTTGTCCTCCGTATGCGTGATATTTTTGGCATGCTGGGTTCTGACATGAAACCATGGGAGCTTTTCTGGTGACAGTCTCAAGGTAGCTGTTGCACAAGTACAGAGACCCACCGGTGCTACCCACACCCAGCTCTTACCAGTGCTCTATATGCTTCTGGGAAGCTGATGTTAAGTCACAGTTTCATCACTGTGCTATTATGATCTAAATCAATTAGAAACAGAAGTACAATTTCTGACTGACCAAAACGACAAATATGGGAACAAGGATGCAGGAGGTTATTTCAAATAAAGAATGCATATTAGTCCGCTAACAGAAAGTACCCCCCAACACACCCCCCCCCCCGACACATGATTATTTCTACCAAGGTAATTATAACTGGCATTTGAAGTAGCATAATCATATTTAGTTTCTGGGTTTGCACTAAGAAACATACTGTAAAAAGTAATTGGCTTCTATATTCAGCAGGAGAGCAAAGACTAACTATAGTGTATGTTTGGAAAACCTCAACATCTGGTTATAGTAATAACCTAATAAAAAGAGAAATTTAACTGACTGATTTCCTTCTGTCATTCCAAACATCAACAGAAGACAGATGTCATCAACCCTTTTTTAGTCCTTTAACATCCAAGTGATTAACTGAACAGATCAATTTACAATGAGGTTGTTGAAGTGAGAAGGTCTGGGTCCTAGGATGTTCAGTGGAAAAGGGAGGAAGAACATAGGAGAGGGGCTTTATAAGTCTCCATTAATGACTTCTGAAACTGGGAAATGACAACCCTGTCCTGGTAATCTGCAACAGTTTGACACAAATCTTATAAACAAACAGGCTGCAGCATTCAGCATCAGCTTGGGATAATTACACGTAAATGGAAAACCTGAAGAAAAACGGAGCCAACCCTGTTTCAGCTACATAGAGCAAGACCACTGACAAGTGTCTTTCAAATGACAAAGCTAAAAAGCACTGGGCTACACCAGACTGCCTAGAGCTTGCACATCAAACACTCATCTACAGAATTCTTTTTTTTAAAATACCATATAAAATTGTTTTTAAACACCCTGATCCATAGAAATTATAGCAACAAAATAACCTGTGCAATTTTTGCTTTCAATTCACTAATCATTTCTTCAAGAAACTTCGAGTACTTTTCCCAGTTAGGGAGCAGCTTAACCCTAAAAGGAGTAATTGTTTTCTGACACAATAGAAAAGCAGCTAACTGCCAGTATTTTCCTGCTCAACTTCCCTGAAGTTTCTTTCTACAGAAGTTATATAAACTGAGATAAGATCTCCAGAAAGATTTGTTACTAGATGAGAGACACTACATATTGGCGGAAGAGAAGCAGCAACATCATGAGAGGGACTAAGCAAGTAAAATGTTCTGACATTCCTTTGTCTTGAAACCATGAGACAGTTTCATTGCAGCTAAACGTTGCATCTACACAATTGTTTTCATCCTTTTCTCTGTGGACCTAAGCAGGAGTATGGATCATTACTAGTAGGAGTATGAAAAGCAGTTTAGAAAAAAAGCAAGCTTCTTGTCAGTGGTCTGAGATATCCAATGCTGGGGTTCACAGCTCCACCGTCAACTGTTAAGGGAATTCACCAACTCAGAAAAATTTTCCAAAAATAAGCAAAACTGCTTGTCTAGCTCTTGCATTACACTTCATTATCTTCTATGCTGTAATTTTAGCAACCTCTTAGTATTTTAGTGATAAAATGCCCAGGTAAAATAGCACTACATTTAGTAGAAGAAGCTATTGACTCCACAGTCTGAATGAGATCTTAGAAGACTCCTGAAGTACACGGACATGGGGGAAAAGGTTTCTCCTATCAGGTGCAGAAAAATCAAATCAGTACTTTTTTTTTTTTTTTAATAAGTCAACCAGTATATTTTTCAGCACCACATTTACAACTAGCAACTATATATTATTTGCTAAGATGTCTACTATGCACTTATTGGGAAGCACAACTACCACCCTGCTATTATTAACATTTCTAGAAATTTGCAGGGTTTTTTTATTTTGGGGCTTCCTATCTGCACTAACACAGCGCTTCACCAGCAGAGCATTCCATATTTACTGCTTCCATTTTAAGAAGAAATAAAAGACTATTATAATATTGTCTTCTACATAATTTTGGACAAAGAAACTCATGTAATAACCTCTGCATCAAGCCCATATTTCTAGTTTAGCTATTACACTTGCAAGGGAAAAAGCTTTAAAAATATCCAGACTTGAAATTCAAGGCATTCAGTGACAGGGAATCCACAAGATCCCTAGCTATGCTATTTTAACAGATGACTACACATGCTGCTAAAAATGCACGTCTTGTCTTTATTGATATTATACACAGATAAGGCTCTTTCTCTTTTCCTACTTTCCTGTTTTCCTGGATGTCAGCCTTTTTATATTATATAACCATGGATTACCTTTGCTGCCTTGGCTAAAGCGTAAGACTGGACTCGCCTGTTCAACTATTAATCTACCCTCATCACTAAGACTTTTTCAGATGCTTTTTTTGAGGCTTTCCTGGCTGTAGTCCTACATCTCGCAATCACAACTTAGGGGGTTTATTTTGTTTATTTATTTAAACAAAGGCATGACTTCACATTATCCAATATTAAAATGTACATTAATGATAAAAGGTGACCTTAAAAATTATTTGCATTTGTCATTAAAATAGACCTGCACCTATCATTACTTATACAATACGAATTTTTTTATTATCTGCAAATTTGCACAACTGTTTCATACCTTTATGATTAATGTGTAACCCTTACGGGATTCCAACTAGACCATAAATGCAAGTTATGTTTCTTTTTTTTCCTAGCTAAATGTGTTTTCTGTATAATCTGTGAATTTTAGAAACAAATAATTAGTATCAAAATTAAAATTAAGAATTTAGTGTTTATTAAGGAAAGTAGTTCTAATTGGGAATGATCAAATAAAGAAAAGATCACAAGATAAAATTTTGATCCT
>VYZV01010066.1:298-10424 GCA_013401275.1 Pandion haliaetus
TACTAAGTGAAGTTTGAAGTTGAGTTCTATCCAATTTCTGTTCTGAAGAAATGGATATTATGTTAGATGTCCAGCACTGCTGCACTAGATAGAATCACCACTGGATTCTGCCTTATCAGATTGACTGAATTGATGTAAAACTCAAATACTCTCATATCATTAAAGACAGTGAATATCCTTTAATAAAATAATCTTTAAATAAAGAATTCATCCAACACCTCTTGAATATCACAATGCACAGACATTTTCAACTTCTAATATTTCTTTATAACTATATAATATACACACACATACACTATGGTCCCAAACTCTCCTAGAAGCATTAACAAGAAAAGGAAAAAAAAAAAACCCAACTTTTATTGCACTGTTCACTTTATACACCTGAAGGGTCATACCTGCTTTTGCATTACTCAGTTTTCCTTCGGAAGGTTCACAGAATTTCAAAGTCTGTGTTTCAGTGCTATCATCTCCCGAATCTGAATTAGAGATACATCCTGAAAAACATAGGAAAAAGACTTTCACAATAAAATAGATGTGAAATAAACTTTTAAAGATACTGTGTGAAATGTTAACAATTAACAGACCAAAATACATTTTTGTCAGTTAGGGATCACCACAGAGCCTCTACAGCGGATTACTGTTTGAAAAGTGATATGTACTAGTACACCAGGACTCATGTTAAACACAGGAGCAGGAATCACGGAATTTCTTTCGACCCCAATTCTGTCATGAAATCTTACCTAAACTTGAAGTTATCCAAACCTTCTGCTTCACATACTGGCCTTTGCTTCTCTATTTTTAAATAGTCAGAAGCTCTAGAAAGTTTATGTATTACCATTTATAGAGTGCCATCTGAAGCACTTCTACAAGTGCTTTCATTAAAATATTTATATTTACATTTGAAGTATGTTATTAGTATTAGCATTTTTCAGTTGTTAAATACTGTAACTTAGAACCATAATTTTCAATTTTTTGTACTGGTGGACCGTTATTAGGATACAAAGTTTCTAACAAATGATCAGGATGACCTCTGTGAAAAGTTTGATAAAAACACCTTACTGAAAACACTTTCTAACATGGTTCCATGGAACACATGCAGATGGTTTCTCCTGATCTTTTAGGCCATCACCAAGGTGCAGGTCACAGCCTAGATGCCATGAGACATATGCTGTAGTGGTAATGGCAGTAATAACACATTTCTTTCAAAGATGGATTCAGAATAGCAAAGAGAAGTGAAGGCATGAATTTTGACACCTCCTTCTCTTCTAGAATTCTACCTATTTGCATCTTCTTTTCCCTCCACCAATAGAATATCTACAAACATGATATTTGGTCTAGCTACAACATATGAAAGTGTTAGTCTATCCCACACCTGACAACTCATCAGGATTCAGCACACACTCCTGAAGAAAGGTCGTTGTACTCTCCACTGCGGTTTGCTGCTCTGTTCTTACTTCCTTGACAACAGATTTCTCTCTGTCATCATCTTTGTTTTCTTCCAAACAGCAGTCTTCTAGACTGCCTCTTTGAGGACTACCAGCCAAACTGACAGGTGACTCAACCTGTAAAATGCAAATTAATTACTACCACAAAAACAGAAATCTTTGGGGGGGGAGAAAAAGATAATCACAACAATCACATACTATTACAAAAGCTAACAACGATTCTATACAAGACTGCAAAGTAATTCTTAAATAAAAGAACCATTTTCAGATCTGATAGAGTACTATGAATTTTTTTTTTAAACTCGATACAAACATATCCTGAGAGAGCCTTGTAGTCAAAAATCCAACTTGTGAGGATTGCTCAAATGCTTTCTTCTAATAAGCAAAATAATTTTTTTGTTCTAACTTGAATTTAAAAGCACAAATGGGATGGAAGTGAAACTATGCACATACTGGCTCATGCATCAACAGCCTATAGCTGCGTATCTACACATTAGTGCCAGAATTTCAAATGTTTTTCCTTAAAATAGAATTTATTTAATAATCTGATTAAATATAAAGAGGAAGACAACCAAGTTTTTCAGGTTGTAGTGCTGAATAGCCCTTCTTGTGGCAGATATGAAAGTAACACATATTCAGAAAAATGAAATTAAACATCATTCCATTTATGCATAAGGAGCAACCCACATTCACGAACTTTCACATAACTCCTTACCACACCTGCAGAATCCAGAACTCTGTATGAAGCTAAAAAAGCAGAATCTTATTTCTTTGGCATTCTACTAAGAAGACTTAGGCACAGAGTTTCTACCCCGCTGAAGGTGAAAAGAATTACCTTTGGCAAATGTGGCTCTGGTGTTAATAACTCCATAGATGTATTTAAAGATCTACAATTAGGATAAGCTCTTGAGCTAGATGCAGGCCTTGAAATTTTGTCCAAGCTCCCCCTTGTAATATCCATTCTCACCTAAGATTGGAAAAAAAACCAACAAAACCAACCTTGCAAACTATCAGTGTCATAATAAAGAAAAACAAGCCCAGCAGTATTTCAGATGTAGATTGAACAACTTTCAAATTTTTCTAGCAATTCAGTGTTGAGAGGTCTTTTCAGTATAGACTAGCTTGCTACTCAAGCATAGACTTCTTAATATATGTACAAATATGCATTTATATCATCAAACTAACCAAAGTATTCAATTGTGTCTGCTGTCAAAGAAACTTCAAAAGGCTTAAATCTTAAAAGTAATCTCACAACAAATGAAATGTCATGGCTCTTTTTCTTTTTTTAAGACATGGGACTGGCGAAGTTAGTACCAACAAAAGAATGAGGGTATTTTATAGACATCTTGAACATATCAAATAAAGCAACCAAAAGCGCTTTATATTCAGTAGTTCTAAATGGGGGGAGTTCCCAAATCCGAATGATCAGTTCCCAGTCCCGGCCCATGTGAGTTTAAACAACAGAAATGCACGGTTCTCTGCAAAAACCGCGTGAATTCACAGGAATTGGGTGTCTGAGCATGTGACATGCACCGGTCATTTTCAGAAGGCCCAAGTGACTACAACTTTATTTCAGGACAAGGAACAGGGCAAACCGAGTCGCGTATACAGGTCCGTAACACGACACCGTACACAGAGGCGGGCAGAGACGAAACCCAGGAGTTTTTAATCCGTGCCTTCATTCCAGCTCCTGAACCTCAGGCTCCTTCGCCGGAGAGGCCCCTTCAGGCCCGAGGGGCCACAGCAGCGGGAGCCCCCCGGCACGCCCGCAGCGGCCGGCCTGCAAACCCACCGGGCCTTCGACGAGCTCCGGCCGCCTCTGGGCCTCTGCCGACGGCGGGGGTTCCGCACCCTCCGGGAAGTTTTTTTTAAGAGCTTCTTTCGTTCTCCCGGGACGGGTGGAAAAGCAAGCGCGAAAGACCCAAAACGACAAAGATAAGCAACAGCCGAGACCCAAAGGATGCCGGAGTAAAAAAACAAAACAAAACAAACACGCAAACAAACGAAAAACAACCTCACAAGAGGTGCCGGCGAACGGACAGGCAGGGAGCCCTTCCCCGTGCTCGCGAGAGGAGCCCCGAGGCGCTGCCCTCACGGGAATGCTGCCCGGCAGAGCTGCAGCACCGAGACTAAAGGAGGATGGACGGACGGACGGACGGACGGGGCCCTTCCCGCCCAGCCGCCCCGTCCTTACCGCGGGAGGGCGGCAGCGCGGCGTACACCGGAGGCAGCGCAGCCGCCGTCGCCGCTGTCCCCATGACGACCAACTCACCGAGCTCTCGCGATAATTACGGGATGCCGCCTTAAATTGGAGCGGTACCACCGTCGGGACGGGGGTGGGGTCTTTTTTAAGCGCATTCCTAGATATAACCGAGCTCTCACCTGCTCGCGAAGTCTGAACCCCCAGATAACCCTATCAAAGCCCGTGCTCTCTGTCCTGACGGAGGGAAATGCCGCGTGGACAGCGTCCTCCTCCTCTCTTTCCCCCTCAGGTAGTTGGGCTGTGCCGGGCCCGGTGCCGCGGCGGCGGGATCGGGGCGCCGCTGCCGGGGACTGTGGGCGGCGGGGCCGGGCCGGGCAGTGCCGACCCGAGGAGCGGGAGGCCGGGCCGTGGGAAAGGAAGAGCCGGTCTCCGAGCCCGGCTGAGATTATCACCAGGAGGCCCAGCGGCGGCGGCGGGGGGGACGACGACGGACGGGACGGGGCGTCCTCCCGGCGGCTTTCGGTGTCCAGGGGAGGCTCGTCTAACGGGAGCGGCGTCTTAAAAGACGGGTCGCTTTTAGTAAGTGCGTGCTGTCCGCGGAGTAAGTGGCGTGCAGGTACGGAGCTTAAAACTCGGCTTTACCGAAACGTCGGTGAGAAGCGGTGGGTGCCGCCGGCCCCGCGGCCCGGCCCCGCGCTGCGCCTCTCCCCNGGAGTCAGCCTTAAAAGCTGTCAGCTAGGGTGTTGGGAGTTGCAACCGTGCTCGTGGTAGCATAGTTCTCATAGCTGCCGTCTTTCCCACGTCACTAAAAGAGCAATTTTTGAAGTGGTCGATCCAACAGAAAAAAAATACTGTATTTAGTCTGTTAAACAATATATCCATGCTGTGAATTGTCGTTGTTTCTTTTGGTAGTCTGTCCGTCTACTCTCCTGCATACGTTGTGTCATGCTTACTTGTAAATAAGGGTAGTTGAATGACTTTTAATAAACGTGCTAAAACTTAAAACTAATAAATACTGTGGTCACCATGTTTTACCTGAATATTCACTGTTAATAAGAAATTTCGTTCATAGGGGGTGTGTAATTGCCTTCCTAATCCCATCCCTTTTTATTTCTTTTCTACCTTTAAATAGGATGTAAGGATTGATTCCTATGTTCTGATTCACTTGTAGAGACAGTTACTGGCCCCTGCAACTTCCTTCAGTACCCATATGTGTTAAAATCAGGTTTTCACTGGTGGCAAAAATTTACAAGAAACTGTTTGAAGAAACAAACTGCATCTTGTTCAAAGTAAGGTTCTGACTCACAAATTTTTCTGCCAAAATAAATCTTACTTTGCTGGGGGCATGTATTTGCTGTCTGCAGTAGAGTTTTTATTGATGCTTATAGTGTGTGGCATTTACTGTGACATTCCTGGAAGTGTCAGTAAGAGAATAACATTTTTTCCTGGCATTTAGTGCAGTAATGATGCAATGTGGTTTACAGTTAAGAGCTGAAGACAAATACAGAAAATATGCCAGTGAACCATTTGTAATTTAGCCTCCTTCCTAAGCATGCTGAGCTCCAGGTAGGTTAAAACTCTAACATAAATCCTGCAATTGCTAATGCAATACCATAATGGTGTTTGGAATGTGTGGTGCTTTCCAGATGGTGCAGACCACAATTTGAAGCAAAAATAGAAGACTGAACGTTTACATCCACAAGTTGTCTATTTAAGGCCAGTAATGACAATGAGAAAGCAGTAGAATGGACCACATAGTTCAGAACTAGCTAAACTAAAATCTGGCTTTTGCTGCATTAGGAATTATATTAGCTATGAATAATGAGGTATGGAAAGCAGTGAGGTAAAACTACCCCAGTATTTCTTTCTTTCTACATCAGAGTGTACATGCTTAACAGCTGACGGAGTTTGACTTGCTGTCAGCTTCCTGTATTACAGATTGCCTACAACCTCAGAAGAGCCCATGAAAGGAGAGCATCCAGCTCTGCATTTGGTAACAAACGGACATAAACTCCTTTGAAGGTGGTGTGGGAATAGGCTCCTTACTGCTGCTTGTCCACATAGAATCACTAAAGGTTTTCAATGAGGCTGTCACACCCAAGAGTTGATAATGCCTTAGCAGTGATACCTCAAACCACAGCTGATCTTACGATCTGTGACTGTTACATGTCCTAGAAGACCCAGAGAGGAAGAGAAGGGCTTCATAGAGTTCATCTCAAATCCTGCAAATTGGGCCGTAAGAGTCTGCATCTCCATTAAAAGGTCTCAACTTTGTAAACATGAAATATTACATAATCTCAAATATTGTTACAGGTGGCAGGTGTATTTATAATGAAGTTTGGACTAGAAAAGCAGAACAAAGGGTGTGATTTCTTTTTTTGCCTTTCTGGGAATAGGTCAGTTTTGTTCCATGATAAACTAGATACTTCTCTGAAGTATGATGATTGGGAAAAAAAAAAAAAAGTGTTGGAGAAAACTCTTGTGTCTAGGAAGGGCACAGCAAGAAAAGATATGTTACAACATGATAAAGACACATTTAGACAAGCTGTCTTGATACCCGGAACACAGTCACCATAGTGACAGAGTTCATTTATCCTTTTCTCCCTAATCCCATCATGAAGAAACACAAATGAGGGGGGAAAATATAGGGAACTTGTTCCCATTACTACTGCTTATCTTCATACTCCTCTGCTGAACAGCATTTTGATACACAAATGGGTATCTAAAACACTTTCATTGCCTCTTACAGGTTGGAGGGCAAATTATCAAGACTTTGTTTAATGCTTATTAATTATTTCTCTGATATTTTTAATATTATTCTGTGTATTGATCTGAAGTAGCTTTTCTTTACCACAGGCAATATTTTTAAGGTAGACTGTAACAGTTCTAGTACTTGCATCAGGACAAGCACAGCTAAATTTCATTACATTAATTCCCCTAAATGTTAGGGGAATAAACAGATCCTTTTTTTGCAAAAGACAAACAGATATGTATTAAGATCTTTTGACTGGCGTGTGCCAAGTCAGGGGCAAAAAGCCAGGAATTTTGGGACATATTCCATCTTTTCCAGAAACCCTCAGTGAGGCTAAACAGAGTTCTGCAAGTGTGCTCCATCAGTAATAATGATACAGCATAGTGACCTGTCAGCTGAGGAGGAAAGGCTGAACTAAAATGTTAAGTGCAGAGTCAATGGCAAAACTTCCACCGTGTTTAATAAAGCCAGGTTTTCATTGTTTGATTTGCATTGAGAAGAGTGCTGCCTTGACAAGACTGTCTTCCATGCTGCCACATCTTCTTCTGGCACAGTTTAGGAAGCAGGACCTCAAAATGGATTGTGTTGTGCTGAAATGTCTCGGTGCCATGGGGTGCAGTGTGTTAGAGTCTGCTACTGGACAGGTGCAAGGGCATCAGGAGAATGAGATCCTACAAGTGTCTAAGGACCTTCTTCTGCAGGTTAGGATATGATCCAGGCAAAAAGTAGGGGGTTTAGTTTTACAGAAAATGGAGGCAAAGACAAGAGAACACTGCTTAGGTAGGTACTGCACACAAAGGAGTTTTTGGAGTAAATCACCATCTTGGTGCATTCTGTTTAGCCATAGGGAACTTCAGGATACAAAACAAGAGCTGTGTAGAGAAACCCTGGTTTGTGTTGCCAAAGGTGTATTCAAGGATTAGATTTGATTTGGTGTGTCTTGTGCTTTCTTTAAAAAAATATTCCACTTTCTCCTCACAGAGGAGAAACAAGAGAACTGCTCCTACGCACATGCAGAGGGGCTTTCACTGAGATGACGAGTGCTTCTGCATCCCGCTCTTGTATTGTTGTCCCTGAAGAAAGCCTCTGTGTACTCTTCACCACCTCTGGCTGGTTTAGAGCTTAAAAGCAGACATGGAACAAAGATCACTTTGGGCTGGTTCCTGCTGTTCCCGCTCTGTGTCCTCCAGGGGAAGGGAGGAATCAACTTGCTTGTGAGTGCAAGCACCTGCATCTGGAATTCTGCAATTTTCTACAAGATGTGTTTTGTTTTGTTGGGTTGTGTTTCCTAAACTGTCCTCAAATTACAAATTACTGAAGATTGCAGTTACTAACTTTGTGGTCCCAGTTTGATAGACATTATCATAACTCATTTAGAAATCCTGCTAATAGCCCTACTTTGCACAAAGAAAGTCACTTCAACTAAAATAAGCAGTCCTTTGAAGAAGTAAGAACGTTTTAAGTTTGAAAGCAATGATTTCAACTGTATCTTTGGGGGACCGCGGGGGGGGTTTAGTCCTTTATGGCCAAAAAGAAAAGGAAAAAAAACTCAACCCATTGATTATCTCATACTGACTCCTATGTAGGTGAAGGCACAATTACACAGTAACTTATATCAAATAAGATTAGAAGGCAGGGGTTTTGCTTTTTTTATGTTTACATTCTTTATCAAATTATGCTGTGCAAGGTCAGGTGACATGAATGAAAGGAACCACCTGAGTTCTGTGGGACCTCCAGAGCTGTTACCTTCACAGCAGCTTATGGGACAGCTCCTGTTTTTAGCTGGAACCAGCTGCTAAGTCCCAGCCCTACTGATCTGGAACCACAGCCTCACTTTCCTCACCATTCTTCAAGATATAGCCCACTGATACAGGAATATTTTCCCAGGAAACAGGGAGCAGAATAAAAGAAAACTCACTACAGAAATCCAGCCAGCCTTTTCTACAAAACATTATCTATAGGTGTCTTTTTAAAACCAGAACAAATGCTTTCACTAAATTACTGCAGCTTAGTAACAATTGGATCTGTTAGAGTATTTGGTGAGTTTCTAGAAAACAACTGCTTTTCTCTGGAAGTTTATCCCATTGTGCAAAATACATTGTTGCCAAGTAGCCAACCAATATAGCATTATTTAGTGCTAAAGGACTGTGTAGGGGTTGGTTTTGTGGTTTGTTTTTTTTTTGTTTTTTTTTTTTTAATTTTTACATGATGTTTCAATTTAACAGTATTTCTTGAGGATATCTAAGAACTGTAAATTGACATTGTTCCCATAGTCTTTTCATCCTTTTTACAGGATTTCTTCCTTTTTTAATATGAGCTCCATTTTCTGTTTTTCTCCCTTAAGTGCTAGAATAATGAGTTTTAACTTTCCTTCCTCCAAGTTTATTCTCCAGTAGTAAGACTTAGCCTTCAAATCTATTTGCACAGGCCAAATTGCACCAGGCTTTCACTTCTTCAGTTCCCACAGCTTTGCATTGTACTTCAATTCGTTTCATCAATGATCTGGAGAGAAAAATTTATCTTAACCAACACCTGTGGTGGTTAAAAACAACATCATAACAACAACAAAAAAACCCCACTTTTGCTTATCTTCAATGTAATGCTAAAGAAGAAAACAAGTCTTGATATTTTTTTTTTTTCATATTGGACGCTGGAGAACATTTTGCCCACTAGAAGTCATTTGAACAAGCCAACAGACAGCAGTAGTGACTCAAAAGTTAAACCTGTATTGTAGAGTTCGATTTTTAACTTCATCTAAGTCAAATATTCCATCTTGCATAAAGTCTCCTGAATTACTGTTTTCTGATGACAATTCTAGCACAGAGGCTGTATTGTATTATGAATTTTACACAGATTGTTTTTTCTATGCAAAGATGTGCTATTGTGTATTTTTCCACTTCCATTAAACATTCATGTGGATAAACTGTTCAAAGAGGGATTAAAATAAAATATTTCCAAGTAATTCTTCAGGTATGGAAGACCACCTTAGTTAATTTCTTGGTGAAAGGTTTCAATGCCTTCAGATACAAGCTACTAAAAAAAAAAATAGAAGCAAGTTTTTACATGTGTCTTGTTTGAAAGAAAAAGGTATTTTTGTCTCAACGGTCAAAAACCACCACAAACCCCTTGCTTTCCAGATATGATAACACTAAATTCTACGCAATTTGACCCTTTGAATTTATCACTGGCATTTCATTCAACATGAGAGTTGAAAAGGACAAGGCTGTTAGCTTTCCTCAAAGGAGTTCAGATCTGAGTAACCATTTATCCACATTCATCAATCACAGAGACTTTGACCGGTATCTATATGTAAGTGGGCCATAAATATTAACCAAAATTCGTAAGGAAACTATAACTCCTACTTTGCTTTTGAAGTTTTCAGGATTTTTTGAATGGCATCTGTTCTTTCACTAACTTTGGAAAAACAAAACACTCCATTAAATTACTTTTTATCAACACTTAAAAATAACAGTCTGCTGTGGTACTTCTCTGCCTCTGCCACAGAAGGAACACCTTTTTCCTGGAATATTTCTTCTGTCTGATTTCAGGCAAGCTGTCTGCCTTCTCATCTCTGTATCTAAGAAGCAAGGCAGCTGGAGTTCCCACCACCCATCTGGACCCATTGAAGACAGCTCCTCACTCCCAAGCTGAGAAGTTCTTCAACTAGCAAGAAGTGAAGTGCACTGAAACCAAAGAGGAAACGGAGAAAAACATGACTTACACAGT
>VYZV01010081.1:6305-23612 GCA_013401275.1 Pandion haliaetus
CCCGCTCCACCTTTTTTTTAGCACAGTGAAGCTGTGGAGGAAGCAAAGTCCACTGAGACTTTAACAGTGAGACAGAAAACTTTTAACTACAGTGTTTCGAGTGTCCAGAAAAACAAGAAGACAAGTAGGGTAGGCAGAAGGCAGCTATGCCAGTTAAAAGGGTAGATACAGGGTGAAAGAGGACGCCCTACACTAGAGGATTTTTAAGACCTGTATGTTGATGCAAAGTAATTTAGCGCAAACAAATTAAATGTCAATCTACCGGAACCTCTGGATTTAGATGAGCTGTAAGAAAACACAGGCTACAGTCTGTGGAAGACTGGTTAGAGCTATTTCTGATGAGCCTGGAAAGAAACCTACTCTGTGACTCTAAATCCAAAGCAGTAAGCTATACATATGGCAAATTTCCTGATGATACCTGGTCTAACTTTAGACAGTATTACTCACTGCAGATTAGTGCTTTTTATCCTGCATCAAGTGTTCTACCGTAATTGTTTTTTCTTTTTCTTCTTTTTTTTTAAAGAAGGTACAACATACTCCACTGAAAGAGCCACCAAAATACATGTATTTACCATATTAAAGGTTTTCTAAAGATTTCAGAAAAGTGTTTTAACACAAAAATTCAGAAATATTAAGACATTTTTCTTTCCAGTAGTATAAAAGCATTCCTACTGCATGTGTTTCTCAAAGGCAGAGAACACCAGGACCACCTGAAAGGCAAAGGACTCAGATCTCTCTTCATAATGCTGGCACTGCTCTCATGTTGATTGCTACCACATCTGCCTGTTCTCCACATCTGCATCTCTAAAACACTAACAGTCTAGTGTGGATTTTTTGATCAGCTGGAAACACGTAACTCTCAAACTGTTTCCTCAGGTTTTCTTAAAAAAAATCCCCCAATTCAATAGGACTAATCAGAACCTGTTAAACGTTTTAACAGCATCTGTTAAAATAACATTTTCATGAAGTTTTCATCCACAGAGTTTGATTCTGTTTACTAGTAACTTGTTGATGGGGCCAAGAACTGCTAAATCAAAGCAAATTTCCCATTGTGCCTCTTGAAATTTTTTGCTGCCCTCCAGGCTTCAGTGGAATAGCAGTTTGCATTTCGGACTTTCCTGTATTTCATTCTCGCCCCAATGGCATCTGAATTTAGCATGAAATCTAAATGAACCATTGCCAGTTTTTGCTGTGTTAAGTCTTATCTGAACATTTCATGTCCCATAGCCCACTGAGGATTTTTATTTCCACATTTAAAGACTAGGACTTCACTTGTGAGCAAATGTGTGTGCATGCGTGTTTGATACATTTATCTAAACGTATTCCTCATCTTACTGACTAGCAGACTAAATCAAAAGACATATACCTAAGAAACTGACTGATAAATTTCTTTAACACAGATACTTAATCAGCATCTCTAGTTAGGACGATCCCTCTCTTCAGACACTGCATCTCCAACTGAACAGCAGGAGAAGGATTATGGTAGATACACAGGCTTTGTTGTGCCATTTGTGGTAAAATAATTGTGGCCTTTCTGATAAGACAAAGCAAGGATCATTTCTTGAAAAACTTTTATTTATATATATAAAATCCTGCCTTGGAAGAAATATGTATTTAATTTCATGTATATTGTACCAACTGGATCTTAATGCATCACAAAGAAAGAAAATTTTCTTCCTTGCAAGGTAGTCCAAGGGAGCGGCTACTTATGACCATCACTTGAATGTGTCGTCACATATTCAAGACACTGTATGGGGTTAGGTGTTCCGAGAACATGGTAATACATTTCCTCCTGATTACAAGCAGAAGATGAGGGCTGTACACGTCAGTGCAAAGTTTTTTATGTAGGAGAAAGCAAAAAGCAGATGGGGCGTAACATCACATTAACTCAAACAGGCAAGAGTGGCTAGCAACAGACCACATCTGAGACACATCCTGCTACAGACATCTTACATAGCTAGAGAAAATCTCGAACTGGAAATTATTCATATGAAAAAGGACGCATGAAAAAAGAGCACATTTATAGGTGTTTGGAAGTCAGTGTTGTACTGGGAGGCCGGAGTAACTTCACAGCTGGGGTATTCATAGCAGTGACCACTCCCGCAAAGATTTATCAACTCTGCCAGCTCTGCCTACCGACTGGAGATTTTCCATGTGCAAAAGTCTTTTTATAACATCCTGAACTTCAGCGTTTGACCTCTATTTTGAAATGCCTTTTTCCTAGTCAGTCACCCAATACATTTGAAGATTTTGCAAAAGGATAGGTGTTTGTGTCACAAAACGATCTAATCTGTCCTAAGTAATATATACTACACTTATCAGTTCCTTTTTCTCTGTTTTAGCTATGGATAATATTTTGAGGTCTATTTGAATAGCAAGACTATTATTTTTTCTTCTTTATTGAACTGCTGAGCACTGAAGAAAACTGCTTGTGTCCAGTCAAAATACTGTCACATTACAGATGAGTTCTGTTTCAACTTCTGGTTTTGTTTCTGTGAAAAAAATAAGATTAATTAAAAAGATTTAAATTTCTTTTTGCAGACAGACTTGCTCTGCTAGCAAGTATCCTTCAGTTTGCATCACAGCTGTAAAGGTCATGCCCAAAAAAGTGTATTACCACGTCTCTCAATCTTAGAATAAGACGTTTTCTTGCAACACAACTGCTCAGTTGATAAATTAAAGAAATGGTCTCATCTTCAGCATAGAAGAGGCTTCCAACCAGAAGTACACTGCTGTACAATTTCTCTGCAAAGGGTTCAGAAATTTTTAAAAAAAAAATCATCATATTTTTTGCCCCAGTAAATAAAAATCAAGTCCAGACTGAAAAGCGGTAGTTATTAGAGATTAACAGGCTTTATAATATGGCAAAATTTTCTCTTCTTTTCTACCTTCTCTCAATATGGAAAGAATTGAAAGTCAGTCTTTCAAATTTAACTTCTCAAAAAGAAAATGTGCACTGAATTCTGGAGGACACCAATCAACATTTACCACAGGATGGTCATTACCTCAAAACCAGACTAAAGCATTACAGGGAAACCAATTATTTATTGGGATTGAGGAAGATCAAATAATCACAAAGCATGAGTATGACTATATCCAGGTTTTAAAACTGCATTATTTCTCTAAAGAGAAGTCATATATTAAGATGGGATCAATTTAAGGTGGGACTAATAAATCCAATAATGAATACAATAATTATTTTAAAGGATCATGTTTACAATAGATACTCAAAATATTTTGAAAGAAAAATGTGGTTTCCACAATGAAAAAATTAGTGAAGCAAGTTTTTGTGTATCACCACTCCACTTCAATGGCAGATACAATATACACAGCAGATGCTCAACCTCTGACATGCTAACACAGCTTTACAGAGGTACTAAAAAAATGTTTCCTATTTTTTCACTTGGAACAATTTGAAATAACACATCTTCAAGACCCTCTTGACTAATAGATACCTAAACACCAATAACGTTCACAGATTCTTCATATTCTAGATGGTCTATCTTGAATTCTCCATTCCTGACATTCGGCTCTGATAAATTTTGTCCATGAGCAGCTGTAGCCTTCAAATAGCAAATTTTCAGGCCGATCTCTTGCTCTTTTTCAGTTGGCGAAATAGCACAATGTTTCCTTCAAGTATTCTTACTTTTTGCTAAAGAAATCTCTACCTTTTCTTTGATATGAAATAAAACTTTGTTAATTGGGTTCTCTCTCACGCTTTACATGTGTTTCATAGCCTCTGTTTTCCTATATTAGCACACATCAGTTCAACAGTCTTTGAACAAGTTCCCGCAGAGCGAGACTGCTGTCCACCCAAGGCGTTCCCCTGACATAATAAATAGTTGTCATTCCAGTCATCTTCTGTCAGCCAAACAAGGGCTGAAAACACCATCTGGGAGAATCATGGGAGGACAGACTACTAGTCCTGGACACCCTAACAAAAAGCAGAAATGAATGTGATACAGCTGCACAAGGCTGCAGTTCTTAACCTCTTTTTGCTCCTCCTCATGTCTTTCCTTACATACTTGCACATACTAAATCTTTTCTTTTTTGGTCTCAAAGTTCTGTTTCCATTTCATCTAGATGAATGCCTTGCAACTAAAGAAGTCTGGAGAACTTTAATCTGCAGTGGGAAAGGCAGCAGTCACGTCAGGATTACAACCAGGGAGCAATGAATTATTCAGCCAACATAAATCTACAATTTTTACTGTATGGGCAATTTAAAAAATTAATGAATTTCACTTTTAGGGCAGTTTTAAGCAACCTTTATGAAGTGGGAGCAAAAAGTTGCTCCAAACTCTCCCATCTCCTCCTTTGTTAAATCCAGTCTGCATTGACGTGTCAAGGATTATAGGCAAACCATCTCCTACAGTCAGGTCATGAGCCAGTTGTATACCTACAAGCAATGAAGGAAAAACATCACTGATCTTAAACATATACACGTGTAAGAACAGGTTTCATTTTAAAGACGACCTCTCTTAGCTGTTAGTAAAAGTCTATTATATACACTTCCAGGGTATGAAACCTTTATGGTTATTACCTGCTTTTGACTTAAAAAGAATAGTAACATTTTGGAATCTGACCTCCTACTGTTCACCTACACGCTCTGACCAAACACACAGAATGTTTCTCCCCACGCTTGATTCATTAAAGGACTATGTATGCAAATTTCTTGCCCAGAAAAAAAGCATTACTAACTCTGATGAAATCCAGATATAGTGCTGGATAGTGCTTTGCAAGCTTCCCTAGTCATGTTTCAAACCCATCTAAATCCAGATTGTCAAATTCAGATTGGAATTCAGTCTTCAAGACAGGCTATAAGGATTTAAAGCTGTATATAAAATAACAAACCCCAATATCCATAGAATGAGTAATTAGCACTAAATTCTCTCATATAGCAGAATCCGAAACAGCACTTTTATCTTCTCTTACTAGCTAGAAATCCAAATTCCATCCTAATGAACAACGATCTGGTTTCATGCACAAATACCAAGTATTAACTCCCACAATAGCTAACAAATAATTCATTTAAGCAGTTAAACATTTCAACTTTTTTGCTGGGAAAAACGAAGAGGAATTAAGTAGGTCTGTCTGGTGGACACAGCAGAAGATACATTTATACCGAAGACAATCTATACTACTGTGCTCAAGTGCTAATTTTAAACAGCTTCTTTGCATATTGCTAGCATGTGGCTGTTGTAAGGTGAGCACCCACACAGGCTAACTTTACGCATCTTTATTCAGTCTCAAAGAGTGCTGCGACAGCTACACAAGTCACAGTACTCAAACTAGTTCAAACAAGCTTGCACATGCTACAGTCACATACAATTGTGCATTCTATTGCAGTATTTCTCCTCTTCTTCTTAAGAAACATTTAAAATGAGTGTTAAATCCATTATAGCCTCAGGCTTCTGTACAACCTGCTCTTTCCTCCCCGATTAAGAACTCACAAGGCAAGGCATGAGCTGTCTCTCTGCAAATCTTGAAGTACATTATCAAGGTGCACTGCAATTACAAGAGAGATACTGATACCCAAGACTGCAATTGTACTCTTATATCACCTCTCAGTCCAGTGTGGCAATACCCGATATTACAAAATGCACAGAAATATATTAAGAGCCTGTGCATCCTGCTCACAGCGTAGCCATCTTCCCTTTTTCACTTTTGTCCCAAACAACAAATAGCTCTTCTATTAAGAGCTTTGGAAACAACGCAACTGGAAACAAAAGAGGCTGATGAATACCTAAGAAAACTCAGAAAATTCTCTTCACAGCTGTCCACACACAGAGATATTTTCATGTTGTCACTGCCTCTGTCTGGGCTGCTGATGTTTTTCATTAGAAGGTCCTGAAGAAAGAGTTATCCAGCCACAGGAACAGTGGTGCCCACGATTATTCTGCACACACACAAGTGCACAACACAGCCAGCCTCCATAAGTCAATTCAGTATATGGGTCCCTCTTGATCCTTGTTTCAACCTTTGTTTTCAAGCTGAAGCAGATATTATCTTTACCGGAATGAATCAACAAACAAATGAATTGATTTGTTTTTTCTATGTAAAGGAAGGGAAAAGACTTGGCTTGTTTCACTCCTATTTTTTAAACTTTCCCTCAAATCTCACTTTGGACTGGTGAGATCTTCAGTTTCTATTCTTTGATAAATCAGGAAGTCAAGCTCTTTTTATGCTGTAAATAGTGTCCCATAATGCTATAAATTCTGCTAATGCAAGAGGAAGATAGGGATAAGAAAGCCTGCACTTATGCCTCCCCTTTCAGGTACGTGCCCCACAGTCACCAGGTTCCTGACAGGTATGTGAGGTATGTACCAGGCAGTTAAGCCCATCCTTACTTTGATCCCTTTGGAATTCAGCTGTAATTTAAAATAGCTCTGCTCTTTTCAAGTTCATGCAAATAAGAGATCATTAACATGTTTACTAATTCCGAGTGGTTCAAACAGTCTCAAATACTGAAAATTATCACATTTGAAATAGAAGGGTTGCAGAACAGGGACAGGTCGAGGCAACATTGGCCTCCTATCTCTTACTGAAGCGCAGGGAACACTGGTAACTCCTAAAGCAGCCCAGGTCCTTCTCCAATTTATCAACCTAGAGCACCACAGCTACAGAGTTAGAGGAAAAACTGCAGAGCACTTACTGAGAGCTGCCAGTGCTACACCACTGCTGGAGTTCCCTCCAGGTGTCTCTGCACCTGTGTACGCCCGCATGAATCCGCAGCCAGAGCTTTCAAAATCCAGATACAAAGAGGTGCTCGCACAAACTCCTAAAGTACATCGATGGGAACTGTGCTACCCAGGACACAGGCGTCTGCAGAGATACATTAGTAAAAAAGGCTTGCCTGGAGTGTTTTGACTCATTGTCTTCCTATAAAGACAGTTTCATGACAGGCTCTTGAACTCTGACATTTGAATAAATTCTTGGGTATTATGGCTGAACGACTGAAGTAGAGAAGGCACTGATGATGCATTTTGAAACTGTTTATTGGGGAATCTCCATTCTCTGGCATCTCAGGACCTGGGCATTAGCTCATTCCTACCACTAATTACTTCTCCCTACAAAATATTTACATATTTGCTCCTTTTGAGCACACATCATCTCTCTCTTTTTTTTTTTTTTTCCTTCAGTATCTCACTAATTCTTCCTGCACAAAAATAATGCCTGTAGGTTCTTTCCAGTGGTGTGGAGCTGTTTAAGCTATAAGCTTTAGGCAATACGAAGATCCCTGTTCATGTAGGGTATATGTGCACTTTCTTCATTTGATTTCCTCTCCTCATGTGGCTATACAGAGCCACGGTAAGAACACAGACACCCCACCCCCATTTTAATTCATTTAATTTCCTTTTATTGTTCCCAGCTCATCCCTCTTCACCTTGACATGCCCCTCACCACTAAGGGCAATTTTTATGCAATATAGCACTTGAATTCAAGAAAGAACAGGTGGTCTTAAATGTTTTATTAATGTAACTTTGAAAGTCAACCCCAAAAACACTTAACTAGCTCTTCTGGGGCGTTTTCATGAAAAGAATAAGAACTCCTATGCTCCTTAATTTAACTTTCCTTATTTAAATCAGAAAACACTACCCATAGTCACTTCCAGCCTCCACATTGCTGCTGTGTTCACATTCCGAGCCTCTTAGAAGCTGGTCTCCTGGATCAAAAGCAGCAGCTTCCAGAAGATTTTAGTCTTCCAGGGCATTTATTTAACTCTTAACACCAGAAAATTAGAGACAAGAAATACAGTATTTCCTCAGGAACCCACACTGCAACACCTGCAGCAGTTAAATTGCAAGCAATAGATTGTTCGCAGTGACTCTCCTTTATGTTGCTCAAGAGAGTACAAATTATGCCGAGCTTTCAAGTCTTGCCATTAGTTCCCTACATGGAAGGACTCTTGTTGGCAAAGAAAGGGAACACCAAGTCCCACTTCCAGAGAAGCAGGTGAGCACAGAGATTATGTTCAGCTTCTCCCCCTACACAATAACACAGAGAAGGGCTGAAAGCTCTGGGAGTTAATTCAGTTAATTGGTTACATGCTTGGGTATCCTTAAACCACCAGGCCAACCCCCTCCAGCTCCAGAAATGACTGATGAAGTACCAGACTCACAGGTCATGCGCATGATGAGTTCAAGACATTCGCAGTGAGTTTCAGCTATCAGATCAGCCACCGGGGCTGGGAGTTCACTTAACGAGAAACCAGCTGTGCTCCTCAGCCCTGCCATGCCCAACAGAGCTGGTCAGTGACAAGCTATGTTCAACAGCCGGCCATCTTCTTGCACTCATGCCTTGCTATTTAGATCACTTTTTAAACCAAAAATTCTCTTTCACAACAAAATGCTGAAAGAATTCATTTAAAATATGACAAACAGGAGCACAGCACTTGCCCCAGGTTCAAATCGGGGTTTCTCACAGTGCCAGAGACAAGTCAGTAACACTATTTTGGCATAAAAGACGACCACTAAGTACCACGGTACCGATGTGAAATAAGCATTGATGCTGCTGGGTCTTAGATGCCATTACTTTCTCGATAACCACATTAAGAAGAGAAACCAAAGATGGCAAGACCCAACAGGTAGGTGATGGTGTTACATTAAATAATGGAAGGCACAGTTAGCAATGTTGGTGTCTGACAGAGAGGAAAAAAAAAAGGAGCAGTTGCACCTGGGAGAGAACGACTATAAAGTTCTATTTTCAGTTGTGTTACTGACTTGTATCAGATCAGCCAAGTGACACAAGCAGAAATTTAAGCCTGTAAAATGATCTGAAAACACCTGTTCACAGAGGTATAATATGTTTTCATGACACACTTTTGAAATACTTTCAGTCAGAAGCACAGTGAGGTCGACTTAAAGCCACTGTGACAGACAAAATGCTAAGTTTTCAATTTGTATATATAAAAAATCTCAAACAGTGTTTGTCACTGAACCTGTATTTAGCTCTCCTATCAATTGGGAGTGCTGGGAAACTCAGTAACAAAACATTCCAGTAAAAATACCTCTCTTCACTATAATAGGTTTGAGGTTATGGCCTTTCTTATTATTCATCAACATGATTTTCATCTTCCTTCAGTCAGGTTTTTCCTTAACAAGAGATGCACAGCCCACATGCCAAAAAAGCTTTTAAAACCTACGTTTGAAACAACTAATTCCAATATGCAGCTGGATACACTTTCTTTTGGCTCTTCTGCCAAGGCATCATAATGTTGTTTACAGTTTATTAGAAGCAGCTACCTCAATTGCCAGTCTTGAAAGTTTACATTAACGCTTCGGAATATATAAGCTCCAACTCATGCAACTTAAAAGTGTGGAGTGCAAAACCCACACATCCCAAGAGATACACTAATTTACTCCCAAGTATTTTTCTAGTCATCACATGCAGACCTGCAACATGAACCAGTATGCAGCTACTGTCTTGAGCTGCTATATGACAGTACCAGGCGGACTAGCAGTGTTCTGTACAAGGAGGCAGGTAAGGTAGATAAAAGTTGCTTTTTTAAAAAACACCTTATTTAAAAAACAAAACTATTAGAAAAATTTATACCTCAAAGCCCGAGAATATAATCTATCACCTTAATAAAATAACTAATTAAAATAATAGATCAGAAACAGCACATACTTACCTCTGAAGGTTGAAGAGAAATAAGAGTTACCGAACGGGTAATATCAAGGCACCACCTCCTACCAGAGCCACTAGGACAGAACTTCTAGGACAGAGCCTCTGAGCAGATTTAGCTGAGGACACCAATACTCTAGCAAAGAATACCTTACAGGATAGTAGGTTCTCCTAAGCAGAAAAAAAATGCGAGGATTTTTGAAATTATTGAGTATCTTATCATCATTCTCTTTGAAGAGGTGGTCGGTTAGCTTGATCAGGGAGAATTACCTCCAATTCTTGTCCGTCCTGCTCTAATGCAAGTTATAACTGGAGTCTGAGGAGACGGTACCTGACCTCATCATGGACAATCCAGCCACCGAGTCCAGGCCTCGGGAAGGGATGCTTGGTAAGAGGACCTCCACCACAAAACCAACCTTAAAATTCTCAGAGGTGTGTCTCAAATCAATTCACCCTCCAGGGGCTTAAAATGTTGTGTACAATTAGTTGTAGATGCAAATCATTCAATAACTTCTAACAAATGGAGATACATTATTTGGCCTCTTATTTAGTTTTTTGTTCTGCTTTTATTTAGTTACAATATCCACACAAAAAGAGGGAAAAAAAGAAGATCTCACCAAAGAAAAAATTGATAGTAAATACCATTCTTCTTTTCAGAAACAATACAAAATAAAAATAATGTGAGTCGGTTATCAGGATACATCATTGCTAAAATAAATACTAAAGCAAAAAAAGAATTCAGGTTGATGATTTAAGTGTTTGTCAATTTAAACTATCACAGAAAGTGCTTATTTAAAGCACTGATTGAAATAATTCCATCCCGGAGGCAGGAGATTGCTCCTGCCCTCAAAGTTAAAAATAATATCACCATTAACCTCAGCAACAATTTTCTAATTGCGAAAGATTACAAATCTTTTATGCAACACTCATCTACAGAGAATTCACTCACTCTACTTTGCCTTCCAAAACCACTACTGTAATAGTAGTTATAAGGCATGAAAGCATAAAACATTTTGCAAAATGAAAAAGTCCGTCATACCCATCTCTGTAAATTAATGTAGCACCTCACATTACTATTTATGCATGAAACATAAGCAAGAAGAGGGGCTGCTTGGAGCTCTTCTCTGACATGTCGATGCCAATTGGCACTATGAAACAGGCAGCTGGTCCTACATTTTGTTCTCCAAGTCCTGAGCAGTAAGGACTGTCGATACGTGCCAGCAAACCAGTGACCCTCAGTAGAAACAAAGAGGGCAAAGTTTAGTTTTCAGAGCATCCAGAGTTACAAAACTGTTAGTGCTCTTTCAAGAGCCATAGAGAAACACTGCCAAAATGCACACTCATGCTCTATGTTTCTCTCAAACATGCACATAGAGAGAGAAAACAGTATTCATCCTAAACCACAGAAATAACCCTTACACATACATCTCTTGGGTTTTGGATCTCAGGCAGTATATCAACAATGGCACATTGAAACCGATAGCAGTTTTGCTATGGCTGCCCGATGATCTTGCTAGGACAGTTTGTTATTAAATACGTCCAGTCTTACAGCAATCTAAAATTAAGGCAAGCTACGATGCAAAAAACACACTATTCTCCCTTTTCTCCTCTACTGACATTCTTGTCTTCAAGTCCCAAGCTCCACTTCTCGTCTCCCTCACCCCCTTCTTGCACTGGAGTCCCTGTGCCTTGTTATTCCAGTAAGAACACTGGATGCTTTCAATTGCATGGCCAGAAAAGGTAGCAACTGCTTTTTTTTCAAGCAGTTAGTAGAAATTTACTTTCCTTGTCATGGTTTAGAGTTAACTGCATCTCCAAGCACATAGTGCAAGGCCAGTCACCTTCACCTCTCTCCAATGGGAATCCCAGCAGTGTCCTGCCCACAGACAAGTGGGCTTAGTCCTCACATCAGCAGCTGTGACCAGGTGCGCTGAGCATCATGATCCCAGTATCAGGTGATCATTATCACAGGCCTTTCACAACAAAATCTTGTTTAATCTCTATTTATAGGAGAACATGAGTTATAACACAATCATCTACATGTACTGTAGTCCTACGTATGACTTCGGTCAGTTTGGCCTCTCCCAGTTAATGCCACTTCAGGGAAATGAGACTGTCTCCTTCCCAGTGTTGCTGCTTCTCTCCTCCTTGTGAGTTACAGACTGTTTTTATCTACTCTGTAGTTATTTTCCTACTTCTCACTGTGTGATTTCCCTTTTCTTCCACACCAATAAAGGGCCAAAGTTAGGATGATCAAGAGTAAATGTCTAATGAATATACTAGTTTTGTTCAGTGCGATCATTGAGACTCTTGTCCAACTTCCCTGCTTCTCAGCAGAAATAAACCCACTGTAACCACATCGCAAATATTTCAGATTTAAAAATCTACAACATGTCCTACATAGTGCCCTATACCTCTCTAAAAAGACCCAAGTAATACATTTTTTAAAAAAGGCTAGAAAAATTAGAAAACATTCGCACTCAAATGCACAAAGTAGATGAAAGCTCACAGGGTATAAATATTGAGAAAACTAAGGAGACAAGCATGTTTTGTCCTCCCCTTCCTCCTACTCCCACACCAAGTTTCCATTCCTGAAGCACACAGCTTTGGATAGACATTTTATTTAATGCTGATCACAATTGGGTATTTCAATACCTCAGCTTCAGTGTGTGCTTAGAGGAAACATACATTTCAGTGAAAGTTTAGGCAATTCTGTGGTGCAGTTCATCCTAGACTACCTGCAAATAAATCATGTTCCCATTTAAAATGCAAGCTCAAAAGAAGTGCAAGTGAGCCGTGGCACGCTAGAGAACTATATTATGGACCATGCGCTTTCACTTATCCGAAGAAATGTTTCATGCCCTCAAGCAGTTTTCTATCTGGTAGAGAATGAAATAGTAAAGAGATTTATTACATTAAAAAGCGTATTGATTGAAAGCAGTACTGTATGACACTTTCAGATATTATAACAGAACTTAATAAAATCAAATGTTTACCCCCAAAGGGGATTTTGAAAAAAAATAAGCCTATTCAACATTTAGGACAATGAGAAAATTTGCAAGGGATAACATTTTAGCGCTGAAAGTAAATGCAAATAAATGTTCATTTCTCCAGGGGAGCTTTGAGGTTTGTCGACATGACGTGCTATGGATAATTGCATTGTGGTTTAGCAGTTAAAACACGTACTTTGATTGTCTGGCTGGAGATGTCAGCTGCTCACACAGCTGTGAATCAGACAAGGTCGGAGATGATGAGAGCCGGCAATGTTTCAGCATCATAATCAATTTGTATCAGCAGCAGTAGGATTGGTACTCTGTGCCGCCACAGAGCTCTCAGGAGTTCGTTATGGCACCCAACCGAAAGAACGATGCTTCTTCCTCTCCCCTTGTCCACTTTGCTTACCACACGACAGCTTGGACGCTGCTCTCCCTGGAGCCTGAGCCCCTGTCGCAGCTCAGTGCCATATGTAACCACCTGACAGCTACTTTTCTGGAATTACTTTTCTATAAGAGTAGAAAGGTAGATTTTTTCCATCCAGATTATTTTATGGCCTGCAAATTACTCTAGACCTGAAAACCTAGTCTTAACAAGTACCTTCTATTCTTCTTATTTCTTGAATGTGATCAAGATAGCTCACTTAGATCAGGAACAGCTTTGCCATTTAAGTATCAGGCCTTATGGCATAAATGGGCAGTTATCTAAACTACAATTTATACACTCTCACCAGTCTCCCCTACTTACCCTGATGCAAGTATTTATTAGTATTCTGGCATCTGCGCACCTTTCTCCTTGTAAACTGCAATGAAATTTACGTTCTTTTAAAGTTATGATGCTTTCAAATGAAATCTCTACATTTGGCAGTAAGTTTTAAACTGCTTTAATAAAAACACTAGGTGAAGCGTTTAACACTAACTAAACAACAGGAGTAAAAGCTCACAAACAGCCCAAAAGAAATTCTCCAACTTGTTCAACTACTGATTCTGCATACAACTTACAATGGTCCGGAGATCACAAGCTGTCTGTATCTACATCTTTGCCAGGATGGAAACTTCCTTTTGGATTTGCCTTATCTGTTGTTTTTTTTTGTCTTATTACCTTCAGGGTGAACTGAAACTCTACAGGGCTAATAAAGACAAAGGGTCATTAAATCTTCATGATCTTCTTTTATATGGAAGATCTCTTGGGCTGGCCACGAGCCAGAGGAACTGGTCCATCCAGCTAGACTAGTATCTAGTAACAGAGTCACCGATGGTGAACATCGATGAGGACATGAACCTGACTAGGAAGTCAGCAGCTGAAGGGAACTGATAGTTACAAAAGCTGTTTTAAAGAAAAAGAGCCTCGCTCATCCCTACTCCCTATTTCGGAAGGCGGTGGCGCAGGGCATACGTTCCCAAACTTGTTACAAAGGTTTTCAAACTGGGGCATGCACGCACACCGCTAGGAACATGCAGATCATTTTAATCGGCACGGATGTGCCACACGGTATGAGCAGCAACAGCTCGTATTACTGCTTGCCTTTGGCATCCTGCCCGAGATGCAGGCTGAGCACCCTCCTGGGTCTGCTTGGGTCCCAGCACACGCAAGGACCTACCTGGTGCAAAGACCGAAGGGCTGGCATGGGCAAACGGAGCACAGCTTGTTGAGGTGGAGCATCCCCTGAATGGATGAAGGTGTAAGGTTCATGGGATGCTCAGGTACAAAAGCATGGTCACAAAACTGTCTGGACAGCAGGGGACATGGGCACGTGAGTGAGGAGGCTTGTTTTGTGGGGCCACAGAGTAGGGAGGATGGCAGTAGGGTCCAAAGGGTGGGTGAGTTGGCTTAAACTTCAAGGTTTTAACAAATATTACGGTGAAGAAGTGGAGCTAGAGGCATATGACTTTCTGTGCATAATTATAGCAGCTGCTGCTCTTAAACTAGTTTTGGGAACTCTCCTTTCAAGGGCATAAATTCAAACCAAAGGGCACTACAGAAGGAGTATATAAGCATTTTGTTCCTTTTTCCAGATCTACCAGTATCTAAGCTGTGCTTAAAGTGAAGAGCAAGCCCTGAACCTCGAGACCCAAAAGACATTAGTGCCTTTGGATGGCCTTTCTGGGTCACAAAACTTGGCCAATCTCAGGCATGACCATTTCCGAAGTGATCAGCATGTTCAAAGGTTTCTGGGGGCAGGGGGAAGGTGCAGCACTGCCCATAGTTTCACTTCTGTAAAGCCAATACCTATGTGCTGAGGAAGCACGCTAGATGGGCCAGATGAAGAGGGACAGGGCTGAAGAGTCCTGAGAGCAAGGGAAAATTTAGAGGTGCCAGATCCAGTGCATGGTAACCCAGCAACTAGTATGGGGCCTTCCTACAGGGCCAAGACAGCTGTAGAGAATTGCAGCCACCAGCAAAAACTAGACAACAGCAAAACAAAGGATCCATATGCCAGGAGATTGTTTAAAAAGTGAAACTGCCAGAAGCCAACACTCAGTTTTAAGCAACAATTTACACCATAAATATTTGGTCCTCTAACAACAGGGAGGAAAGAGAAATACTACTCTGGTCCAAAAGAGCTACTGAAAGCATGACACTCAAGACAGTGCTAGAACAATCTGCTGTTTTAACTAACCCCACGTGACAGAAGAATCAGACTTTTCTTTCTTTCACACTATTAAACACAAAAACGTCCAAGTTCCTGACCTGCAGAATGGAATCAATCAAAATCCTACTGGCCCAAAACTGTATTTAAATTTGTTTATTATTGTCCAGGCTGGACCCTAGGTTAAGCAGGACTAGCTAACAAGTCTTCACCATTGCCTATGGTGTGTGGTAAGCAGTATCAGTAGCACAAATCAGCACATTTTTAAGCAATTTAAGTAGTTGCTCATTTCTGAGCCTTGATCCGTCTTTAGAGATTGCTTATGTATCTAAGGTCATGGCCCCAGCAGTGCTAGTGCAGGGTATCAAGTTAAAAAGCGTCAGGCATTCTAACAACTGTGGTCTGAACATTCTGGTTTGGTAGCTGTGAAATATCCTCCCCATCTACAGTGATGGATAAGCTGCTGAGCATCGACCACGAAGCAAGAGCATGCACACAAACACTTCCTATGTAGCAGTCAGAGTTACTCAAGTTCACGGAGAAACTGAAATGACTTTCATAATCTGAAAGCATCTAAGAATCAAAACTGATTTAATTAAACCAGTCACAATCCGTTGGCTGCCTGCGTGGCCAAACATGGAAGCACCAATCCAAGCTAAGCTGGCAGACTACATTTTAAATTAATTGACTTTTTGATTTTCATAAAAATTGAAAAAGACTCAATTCTACACCCAATGACACAGCTGTGAATGGCAGCGATAAGAGCTCCTACTTCCAATTACATATTATTACACCATTTTAATCAATTTTAAGTCACAGTTTTGTTCAGCAAATGAGCATATAGTGTAGACCTAAAAATCAAATAAGCGCAGTTTTGTAGGGTGAAAATCTTAACCCTGTAACATGATATCCAAGAATCAGAACTTGGATAAACTAAACAAAATTACAGAAATGTCCCTATATATCATTTTGGCTTATAATTTAGGCCACTTGTTTGGAATTTATAAGCGTATTTGAGACTTGCATATCAACATGACCTCACCTATGTAAATATTTATTCAAACATTTAGGCACTTTGCAGAGGATTCTAGATTAGAAACTGAAAGAAATTACTATAAAAGGAAAACCATCCCAGCAGTTTCTTTTTAAAAACTGCAAAGCCTCAAAGACTTCACCTTACAACTAGGCTATAAGACCCATAAAAACTCAAAGCTGTTTGATTTATTCTTACATTTTATAAAATCTCAAGCCATTAATCCTTAATGGCCTTTCCTCAAAAGTATGATAGATAAATTTTCATCACTAAGTTTGCTTAAGCAGTTTGGTAGCAGAGGAACAGGTTTTGAATTAGAATTAGCAGATCTGAATAAATTTAGAAAAAACCCAAAAGTGTTAGCTTTCTCTTCTTTCAACACAGCATAAACACCTTCTGCTATTAGGATCAGAAACAAAGAAAAAAAGAAAAAAGCCAAAGATGACCAAAATAAAAATATTAGCTCATTAGTTCATATTTGGTAGAAGGCAAACGTTATCTTCCAACTGTCAGCTACCATCTCCAATTAAGTGGAATAAATTTCCCCCATCAATGCCTGAAAAGATGCTCATCATCATAGCACAACCTACGCCCGGGTAAGTTCAGGTCATTAGTTTGTGAAGGGGTTAAAAATCATGTTAAGAGGTATGAACACAAGTGTACAGGCACTATGTCCTCTTCTGACAATGTGATTTACAGCTGCTCTGCACATATCCTCACGTTTGGTAAATTTACGGCAGCTTACCCCTTCGCCTGCACTGAGGACTAAGTCATCTCATATTCATTAAAGGAGATGAACATGCACACGAGCTGTTACCATGGTACGCAGCATTTCAGAAGTTCCCTTCCCAACCTAACCTTGCGGCAACTTGTTTGTTGTGGTGGGCCTGAAGATGACAGCAAGTTCACCCCAATGTGTCAGGGAGGAATTAATCATGCTTTCAAGTACCTGTATTTTAAATGCACAGCAGGCTCATTTAAACACAGCTGGCACAGTGCCCTCTTTCTTCTCCAGGCCTTACCTCAGCATTCACGTTTCCATAGTCCCAGCCAACGCTAGTAAGGA
>VYZV01010081.1:34329-46267 GCA_013401275.1 Pandion haliaetus
AATCTTAATTTTCTTCTTCATTAATTTTTACTTGGTTTAGCAGATGTTTCATGTCTTTGTTGTACGCTATTTAATTTGCATTAAGCAAGAGACTACAAATTTGATTTATACACTTTAATTCCTTGCATTTTTACTTCTTTCAGATACATTTGTATGCAAAACATTATGGGCTGCATCCTGGACTAGATCCTTAGGTCCGCCATGCTAGGCTTGTACCAAACTGAGATGACAGGGGAACTGAGATTACAGGTGCCTTTTTTTGTGACTTATTCTAAAACTAAAATTAACTGTGGACTCAGCTGACTGCACAATTTAAAACAGATCCCAAGTTGGAGTCAGTTCCATGACTCTTCCAGAGGTTAGTTACAGCCATGGTGAATTTCAAAGTGATCCAACCCTGACACCTTCCCCAGACCATACTCATAATCTACCCTAAAAAGTAAAGCCTTTTAAAAGGCATGGTAGAGATAACTCAGCTCTGCGTTGCTTAAGATTTCCTTGAGTAGGCCAGGTANTATCACCAGAAAAGCCCAGCAGATAAAGCCTGAGATGATCCTGACTGCCAAAGCTGCTGTCTAAAGAATTCTTTCATTTAAACAGCAGCATAACTTTGCATCAGTACTGAGTGAAGATATATTTGGAAATGTTTGTAAAGTATTTGCTGCTGAATTAATGAATCACAAACTTAGCACTTTTATGAAGAACTCCAAAATATGCAAGGAAAATAAAAATAGAAGCTAAGCCATTGAGAATCACTTTGAATTAGCTACAAACTGGCAGCATTCTTATTAAATCTTTCTCAGATTTGAACACAAATTGATAAAAATCAACAACAGAGCAATCTTAATTTTCTTCTTCATTAATTTTTACTTGGTTTAGCAGATGTTTCATGTCTTTGTTGTACGCTATTTAATTTGCATTAAGCAAGAGACTACAAATTTGATTTATACACTTTAATTCCTTGCATTTTTACTTCTTTCAGATACATTTGTATGCAAAACATTATGGGCTGCATCCTGGACTAGATCCTTAGGTCCGCCATGCTAGGCTTGTACCAAACTGAGATGACAGGGGAACTGAGATTACAGGTGCCTTTTTTTGTGACTTATTCTAAAACTAAAATTAACTGTGGACTCAGCTGACTGCACAATTTAAAACAGATCCCAAGTTGGAGTCAGTTCCATGACTCTTCCAGAGGTTAGTTACAGCCATGGTGAATTTCAAAGTGATCCAACCCTGACACCTTCCCCAGACCATACTCATAATCTACCCTAAAAAGTAAAGCCTTTTAAAAGGCATGGTAGAGATAACTCAGCTCTGCGTTGCTTAAGATTTCCTTGAGTAGGCCAGGTAAATTGGTTTTCTGACTACATTATGGTCCCTGAATAGCACAAAGCAGGCAGCTGGTGTTCCTTTTGTCTCTGGGAGTATGTGATTGATTCTCACATACTGCTCCATTTCCATATGCAGCCTCAGGGACAGTCTCCTTTTACTCAGTTCAAAAGGCTCACTTATTTTCCCAGATTTTGGTGATGGAGATAGAGAAATATTCAAACAAGGATGATGGAAGATTTTTTTTTATTGGGGTATGGAGAATTTATTAACACTTTCCCCATTTTTTAAATTACAGTGTTTGTACTCATGCCTAGTGCTTGAAATGGGTCAGTTGATAAATAAAGATGAAGCATTCATACCTGTAGGGCTGAAATGGGATATGTATTTTCTAACTGGCAGGAAAAGGAAGAGACTTAGACTTTTTCTAAGGAGCGGGCACAGAAAACTGAAGGCGCATTGCTGATGTCCACTAGATACGGCCATAATCTTCCTCCAAGAGAAATACAAAAGCACAGAAAGAAATACAAAAGTAATTAAAAAAAATCAGAAGTTAACTGTTAGGGACACTCACAGAAGATTTTAAAAACATTCTGTGTTAGGTAATAGGGATAAGCTGCTTAGAGGTGTTTGGGTATCTATGCTCCACTGAATCATACAAGAAAGTTTGGGTTCATAAGAACTGGATGCAGTAAGGAAAGTGGGAATTCCCATACACAACTTCTACTCAAGGATGTTTTAAATGATATCTATTCTTCTTGTGTGTCTGCAGTGACAAACACATTTCTTTTTGTTTGTTCTCTGTCTTCTCATGGGCAATATGTCTAGTGAGATCCAAATGGCATGGTTTGTACTAAAATAGCTGCATGGGTTGGTACCTTCAGCTGTCAGAACTGTCTCTCCTTCCTTCCCACTTTGTGAAATATACATACCACAGCACCATCTGCTTCACCATGATGCAGATTTGCCGCATAGGAGCTGTATTTTAATGGGAAAAATCATCTGACTACAAGAGAATTTTATGACTTTGTTTTAATTTTCTTTTATATATACTTCCCCCCCCACACCCCCGCCCCTCCAGTTCCCACATCAGTCCTACGTCTCCTGAGGCACCAGTCTCTGAAGATGACACCAGATGGGGGAATGAGTTTCAAACAGCTGCGGGCTTCCCTACTGCTGCTTCTAGCTATCAAGGATTCATTTCTGCACGTGCATACGGAAAAACTGGTGATAGCAAGACAATACTAAATTCAGTTTTCTTCCCTGCAAGCCCCACTGCTTTCAGCATTCTCACAGCTCACAAAATTGCCGCAATCACGGTATCTGTTTAGAGAGGGCAGAATGACTGGCAGCTGCCTTCAGCTGATGAAAAAGAAGCAAACAAAGGATGAGAGAGCGCATAGAAGGAATGGAACGTATTTACACGGATCCCCCTGCAGGAGGCTGTTTATCAGATGTTATGAACTGATTTATTTATAGCTAATGACTTCTCCAAAAACATTGTTCTATGCTGACCTTTACGCTTAAATTGAAAGTCAGGAGACCTACTCTGCCAAGTAAATGAAATAATTTTAAACTAAAATACAGGGGGAAAAAGCTTCATGCTGTATTGTGAATCCATTGTTATCTACTGTATCTCCTGCTTTTTTACCTTATTATCATTGCTGGTCACTATGGATAGCTAGTATTCTCCAGAATAACCAGTAAACTTGGTACATGAAAAGAAAATAACCACAACTTGATTTAATATGGGAGTTGAAGACACTTAGCCAGTAATCCGATCAGTTGTTTATACAGTTAGCTCCTTATACAGCGGTTCTGTCTCTCAGTGGCCTGTGCAATGCCCAGTCCACTAGTAATGCTCCACAAATAAGGAACAGGGATTTGCACTTTTCCAGGCTGACATAATTAGTCGCCGCTGCCTACAAAAATACAGAAAGCAATTACCAGGGTATTTCAACCTGCTGGATCCTGCCTCTTCTGACTGTCAAACTCGCTCACGCTAACACGTTAGAGCTCGGCTTACAGAACTGAGACGTTTGCACCCAGAGAGGATTGTGCCCTTTCTTTGATCACCATCTCTGCTCTTCCAGACTGCTTCCAACAGCCAAGTGTAACGAGGTTCAGCAGTACAGAAAATGCCAGCACGCTGGAGTCATCCGTGCCCCCAAGAGACAGCTAATTCACCTCACGCTGCCGTCAAGCCTCACGCTGTGGGGCTGAAGATGCGTGTTTTACAATGGCTCATCACGGTCAGCAATGCCTGTCATCGCTTTCAAACTGGGATGCTTCAGGAGTCAAAAGTGTGTCCTGTCACCTTTTCCTCTCGCAATGCTAATTAGACTCTGCGCCCTGCAAGTGCACGACAGAGACGCAAAAGACGTTGATGAATCTTGTTTGTTGCTGCCCTGTAACTGTAATAAACGCACCTCAGGACAGGCAGATGATTGAGCAGAAATGTTGGAATTAATCCTGTGTTTTAGAAGTGAAACCAGCAGATAAAACAGTTTCTGCTTTAAGACATTCATATTAGCTCATTAAGACTATATACGGACCCCAAGCAGAGCCCCTTCACCTTTGCCCAGAACTCTTTCTCAAACTTAGTTTCTACTGTGGCACATGAAGGGGAAAAGGCTTGCTTTCAGGGCTAATTAAGATGAAAAGAAATTGTTTATTCTTGGATTGAAGAATAATGTCCTGTGTGAAAGACATTTGCAGGTATGAGAGAGTCAGACGGTGGAAACTGCACAGAATGCAGCAATTTATGTTCAAAATTAATTGCCCTAGCCAGAGTACTAGAAGTTTATTATTTTAAAAGAAAATCTTAACATCTATAAACAATGTTTAAATTGTCTACAAAGAACACAAATACATAAAATTTGTGTCTCCTCTGTGTGCGTTAATTTCTCTGACTTCATTTACTTTCCATCCAGTCTTTCTATATAGGTATCTTTATAAAATTGGAAGGCTAAAATACACAGAAGTACATATTTTGCTTAACTATGTTACAGTTCATTGTTCTCCAGGACACATGAATTTGAAACCTTCAGAGAGCTTTTTTAAGTTAGCTCTAACCATCTATACTTTGTAGTAGCAGCTATCAGAAAAGTGGATCCACCTTGTATTTTTATTCCTGTAATTTCTGTGTAATGACATTGATCAATTGTGAGTGAGAATTTGAGGCAGATTTTTCTTAATCTTTATGTATTTTTTATCAGAAAACAAGACTTCTGCATTTCTGCACTGCCAAGATAATCAGTGATGCTGCTTCTTTATCCATATTATTTTGACAGAGGTTCAGACCTTTATTCTCTTTATTTATATACTTCTTTTACATGTGTCCTAGTTTCTCCAGGAGTATGGCATAAGAAACGGGAATTTATTTTCAGTGTCATTCCCAAATCACCACTGACAAAATCTGAAGGATAATTAGAACTACTCTAGAAATACATGAGGAAAAAAAGGAAAATAAATATATTCATAGCTTATAATTTAAAGCAATGCAAAACCAGTCTGTGTAACTGTTACTACACACTGTGTTCACATGCACGCACACAAGTGGCAGAACAGTACATATTGTACTACTGGTACAGTAATGTTAATTGGGTATTTCTTCTGTTATGAAATTTTTGCTTGTCAGCTTTAACAGTATTCCTATAAAATACTCTTTTGTGTGAAATTTCTTAGGTTTTATTGCTGTCTTCTGAAAACTATTTCATACTGTTGCAAGAACTCATGTATGGATCAGCAAAGACGTTTCTGTTCTGTACCTTTATTTTCAGTGTAATCAAGCACTACCAGAGGGATGCTACCTTGTATATGTATACCTAAAAGGTGGATGCTTCATTAAATATGATACAGTTATTTGCTGAATAATAAATTAATAAGAACTGGGACTCTTGAGTTTTAATCTTTGATCTGCCTTAACTCCTTTGGTGCCCCTTCATAGCTGCAAACTGTGAAAGAAGCGGGTCTTTGAACCAGAAGATCTCATTTTTAACATTTCTCTTTGCATTTCTCTTTATAGCCTTCTCTTATTAATAGCCATTTGTCAATGTAGAATTTTCAGAATTTTAGTGTAGATGTAAAAATACCTTCTTTTATACATATCCATCTTTATGATTAATAACAGAGATCTAGTGACAGGCCTAAAAAGACTGATTCCTTTCAAAATTATAAAAGGCTTTCATCCCATCTTCTGATCTGATCTTAAATGAGGACATTTTCAGTCCTGGAAGAATGAGGCATTGCTGCTCCATATAAATCAAAATCTGAGCTCACAGTCTAATTTAATCAAAAAAGGGAAGAACAGTTTTTACTGGAAAATGCAGACATAACCATCAAATTATGGATAACAGAAGGTCATTGCCAAGTCATATCTTAGAAGAAAAATAAACCTGAGATTTGCAGATGCAAGTATTTACTATTAACCTTTACAGCGTAACTAAACAGAAACATTTCCCAGCAGGAATTAGTATCCAGAGTGTAGCTTTTGAATCTTCATGGATTTATGAACCATGTTCAATTACATTTTTAATTCTTTCCTCATACACAACACTTTTATGACCGTCCCACCTATCAAAGCACTATAAAAATAGGACTCTGCCACTCCAGTGAGACCTATTGTTTCAAGACTTCACAGACTTACTATTAAAGCCCATTTCATGTTTCATAAATTTTATGTCAAACATTCATCCCTGGCTTGCTTTCCTGTCCGAATGACATACTGGCTTTTATTTTAAAGATAGATTGAATCCTTTCAGCCACATTTTCCTTATTCCAGATGTAACCCTAGAGAACCTCTGTAAAATATCATTTGAGGATGAGAGAAAACAAAGCCTGTTTTGAAAACAAAGGGCAAAATTATCCATAGTGTGTCTCATTGCTACTTATATGTTGAAATCCTCCTCTGTGTTGCTAACATAAATGTAACAGTTGTTGATCTCCTGCCTCTCTTCATATGCAGAGTTCAATCACTAAGTATGCTTCCAGTGAAGGATATTTATCAATATACTCAGCTTCAAATGGCGAGAGAAAGGGAGAGCTCTGAGGACACAACGGCAATTTTAGCTATAATTCTGCCACCGATTCTAACAGAAAGCAATGTATTAGGCAAAGATTTAGATGTGGTTAAATGATACCAGTGTGTCTATGAGTCATGAAGAAATTTACATCTCCTGGAAGAGATTGGATTCAGTTGTCGTATCCATATGTGACATTTCACCTATATAAATTTAATGCAGGACGATTTGGTGTTCTTTCAGATGATTTTTATGCAAAAGATGGCCAGGGAAACAGTTTTCCACAAAAAAAGTGTTGTAATTTTCAAATGTTTCAATTAAATTATTTTTTTTTAAGAAAACTGCAAAACAAATGTCAGTGATTCCTTAAACAGATACGTATAGCAACTTTGATATTTTCAATACCCTTTTTAAATCTTTCTAAAGATCTAATATTAGAGAAGAATAATCTCAGGCAGTTTTTAAAACTAGATCCTCAGGCTGTCCGGAAACAGAATGGTGTTAAGGAATTGTGCAGCAATGGTTGAGACAGCAGAGAATTGCAGCATGACAGTGGCAGCCTCTTAAACTGCTTGACACTGAGGAGAAGTCCAATATAGCTATAGCTTTACACTCTGTTCTTTCTACAGCCTTTCATATGTGTAAGGAGTTAAATGCAACAGGATACAGTTCAACAGCACAACAGTGAAATTACGCTATTTATACTTTTAAACACACAGCTATTAACGTTATTAAATAGTTAAGCAAATTACTGCAAAACTAAATTCTGTGAAAAGAATTAGTATTTAACAGCAATACAGGAGGTGTGGAAAGAACTATTATAAACCCTTCGTCAAGCCTTTCACTAGTTTATCGATGTTTCCCTTAACAGTACAGCATGTTGTACTTTTTCTCCCTGTGCGATTTTTCCATTTTCTTTTTATGCACTGTGCTGTAACGGAAGATAACTGTGAGGTCCTTAGCTTTGAAACAAATACCACAAACAGTTATATCATTACCCCTATAACTAGCCCCATCGATTTCAGTAGTACATATATTCCTAAGGTAAGTCCAGAAAAGCCGTATATAACAGAGCATAGGCTGAAGGTCCATGAGAGTATTTATGTGCTGAACTGCCTTTCCAGAGCAGGATCACAGTTAAAAAGTCTTTAATTTTAGATTTTTCAGCAGAACTCAGCTATTTGGAGAAACTGGTTTTAAGACACAAGACTTCATTAAATGTCTCTTGGTGTCATAGAGGAGTGAAGACTAAGTGAACTTATTAACCTTAAGGAAGTAGTACAGCAGGTTTAGAAAATGGCAACTGCAGTTTCCAATACATATTACTTCACCCCAACACAACTTAGCCAAAGTTTAAAGTATATATCTTCATTTAAAATGAGGGTTTCTCACTTCTTCAGAACAGTTCTGTCTGACTCGCTCTCTTACATTGTCACTCCTGTCTTTTATGTTTGTCAGCATGAGACTTCTCAAACATTTAAGAACCCATTTTATTGGGGTTAGAGGCCTTTATTACATGCCATCAAATCCGCTGGGCAAGTACTTGAACCTCCTTACATCTTCTCAACTTTTGAATTAAAACTCACTGTAAGGAAACTTTGTGCCATGTCTTAAAACTGAATTTTACACAGGCCAACATTTACTGCCACTGCTTCAGCTTCGTATCTTGTGTTTCTTAGACTGCTCCTTACACCTCAGCAGTGCAGATTTTCTTGAGAGTGCTTGTTACTGGTAGTTTCAGGTAGAAAACTTATGAAGATAAAGAAAAACATGTTAAAGTCTTACAAGTAATATATTTCATGTCATAACCATTACTGGAATAAAGCATATGGGCATTTAGTTTTTTCACTGTGGTTCTACTGTTTCATGTGTACTGATTGAACCAGCCCTTGCTGAAGGGAACTCTTTAAGGTGCCAGGCTCAAAGGCACTGAAAGAGTGGGGTCTTAAATCTTTTACACAGGAGCTAGGCTGTAAATACAGCTTGCTTCACTTCCAAAGTTTTGTGATTCAAGACTTTCATGAATTTTCAGATCTAGAAAGACCAGATAAAGAAAAGCAATAGAAGAAAAATAGATGAATATGCACACAGCCCACAGATTCTGCACATTATGCTATATTTTGCTTTTCTATCTTCACAGACATCAATTCAGGAATTAATTCCTGTTGCTTCTGGTTGGGAACATAACTAGTAGAACTCAAATTTTGGCTGGTAGCCCAGTTCCTCTCATGTAAGTGCATCAGCCGTCTCCTGTTCCATTACCAAATCCATAGAATCATGTATTTGTTACACAGAAGTGCTGTTAGTTAATGCTTAGCCAAGCTGTGAAATTATTTCTCGAATACTTTACTTTTTCCATTACAGCAAGGAGCAGAAAGGAGAAAGTGTTTTATCTGCACACAGTTATCTGGTTTTACTTCTAAAGCACAGGATTAATTCTAACATGAAGATGTTTCTGCTCAGTTGATCTGCCTATCCTGAGGTACATTTCTTACACTTAAAAGTTAAAGTAGAAATGTTACGAGAGTCCGTGGAGGAAGAGGTGCTTTTTCTTTGTGCTGTCACTTCTGGCGACAGAGCAGAGCGTGGCTGATGCCCTTTTTCTGTAGCAGGTCAAGTCAAGCTGCAGTGGCCCTGGCCTCCCTGAGCTACCCCAGCATCTACCCAGGGAGTAGGTAGGACCAGGAGTGCAGGGGCACAAGGGGAGGCCAGAGATGCACAACTGCAGGAACTGCAGCAGGAATATGGACTGTACATCAAGGAAGGGAGCAAACCCTTCCCCGCCCTCCTCCAGCAAGAGCTTGGGACACAGCGAGCCTGTGAAATACCGTATCATCCCTCCAGCAAACAGCATCACTTTCCATTTACCGCAAAGGTCTCCCTCCTCCTGTGGGCAGCAACAAACAAGATTCATCAACATCTTTTGCGTCTCTGTCGTGCACTTGCAGGGCGCAGAGTCTAATTAGCATTGCGAGAGGAAAAGGTGACAGGACACACTTTTGACTCCTGAAGCATCCCGGTTTGAAAGCGATGACAGGCATTGCTGACCGTGATGAGCCCATTGTAAAACACGCATCTTCAGCCCCACAGCGTGAGGCTTGACGGCAGCGTGAGGTGAATTAGCTGTCTCTTGGGGGCACGGATGACTCCAGCGTGCTGGCATTTTCTGTACTGCTGAACCTCGTTACACTTGGCTGTTGGAAGCAGTCTGGAAGAGCAGAGATGGTGATCAAAGAAAGGGCACAATCCTCTCTGGGTGCAAACGTCTCAGTTCTGTAAGCCGAGCTCTAACGTGTTAGCGTGAGCGAGTTTGACAGTCAGAAGAGGCAGGATCCAGCAGGTTGAAATACCCTGGTAATTGCTTTCTGTATTTTTGTAGGCAACGGCGACTAATTATGTCAGCCTGGAAAAGTGCAAATCCCTGTTCCTTATTTGTGGAGGACCGCTGATGGGCCAATTTTCTCTCTGTTAAGCAGATTACATTCTAGGATACTGAAGCTGCAGGGTTTGCTGTTTTCTTCAAGTCTTTCCTTGATTTATCCCTACTCCCACTTTCACAGTACTGTGAGGATTTTCACCTCTCTAGTTCCTAAGAGTCAGCAATTAAGAAAACAAATGATTTCCTGAGTCTTCAATTGTCTTCTCTGCTCCTTTTATAGTAGATTAAATTTCATTGAAAGTCATCTTCCGCCCTGTGAAAGGCATCCATGAGGCAGTCTGGGCTAATATCTTAGCAGAAGGTAAACTTCTAGCAATCTTTCCAGTATTATACATAATCCATACCACCTTTTTCTTTTCAAAGGTACATGGAATATTCTTCTTCCTCATAGTCATAAAGTACCAGAGATTGAAACAGAATTTTAAAAGAGTAGGGATACAAGAAAATTTAGTTTAAATATAATTAGAAATAGTTTCAATTTGATGACATTGATGAAGTCTTTTTTGAAATAGGTTTTAGATAAAGCCCATACAGGCAGACTGATGTGGCCTTTTGGAGAAAAAATATGTATTATTTGGATGGATTATTCAGTTTCCCAGTGCTTCCCCCTTGTATTGTTTTCACTTTTTATACCATGTACTGAAATCCAAGCAGAGTTTTACCAGCTAGGATTTTACTGAAAAAGAGTAAGTATCCAAATGACCATGCCATTTTTACTACAGTATCTACAGCTCAAAGTTATTCAGATATCTAAACCCTCTCCAAGACAATCGGGAGTGACACATTAAACAATTTGGTAAATCTAATTTTGGTGTCTGATCCTGCCAAACTGTTCATGTCCACCATTGTGTCCATGTGCTATGTTGCTCTGAAGGCCCATTCACTTGAGCAGAGTTACACACACCGAGGAACAAACACCACCACCTTGGGTTTGAGGAGGCAAGGAAGAATCCATGCTAAAATAGCAATAGTCTACAAAATTAAAGAAAAAAAATGCTGAAAAAAAGATAAAGACACTCTCAAATTTTATTCCAGTAAAAATACCTGTGCCTAGACAGAAAGAAAAGAGAGCATTTCTTAACAGACACGTTTGAATGCCATGTACTTCTTAAAGCAATTACAGAAAAGACTGTAATACTTCCTAGTACTGTAATTCCTCTGGAGACACTTCTGTCACAGTCAAAGGATACACTGAATATTCTCAAATTTGCCTTCTCAAAGGATCGCTTACACAAGGCAGGAACTATTTTCTTCCTCAGAACACAATTAATTATCTGATGTCTGTAGAAAGTGTATTATTAGATTTTAAAGGGTATTTTCTCTTACTGTAGCTAATTTGGATCTTACTCACCAAGTACATGTCTATGCTGAAAAGCGGTGAAATGGTGGGCACCGGTTACTTGAAGCACTCTACTCTGAGGACGGCTGCCGGCCCTGCGGTCCTCTGGGCTGGCTGGGACGCACGGCCACTCGCTCCACCTGAGGCAAGAGACACGAACAGTCCTTCAGGGAAGAGGCTCATCTAAGTAAAACCGCTTCTGGTTTGGAAAATGGGGAATAACATATGAGCATAAAGCCCCCCAGGCTGTTCACATGGCATCACTGCTGCTAGAGAAAGGGAGAGGGTGTGGGCTGGAAGAGTCCTGAGGAGGGTGGATGCAACAACCACCATCAACACCGCGTAAGCGGAATTTCTGAGGTCTGTGTGATTGCCCTTACTCTGTCACTGTCGCGGACACATTTTTTTCTTCTCACGCTAAGCCCACACTGAATTTTTCCTCTCACGATATGCACACAACCCGCACTGTCCCTCGCTCCTTCAGCCTTTCCGCCCAGCGTTTCCCCGGGACCACCGGCCCCAGCAGCCCTTGCGGTGCCCTCCCGCCGCTTCTGGCGCCTCCGTGGCGCGGGGGCTGCTGGGGCTTGTAGGCAGCTGCCGCCCCGGTGGGGCCTGACCCGGTGCCCGCGCCTCCTCGACGCCTCTCGGCCGGCCGGCGGCCCGAGGCACACCGCCTGGGTTACCAAGTAGGGCCGGTGCTGTTGGCTGCCTGGGGCGGAGGGAATGACGCGAAGTAGCAGCACAGGGCGAGACACGGGCCGGTAGCCGCGGGAAGCCCGGCGAGGAGGCTGAGGGGGCTGTGAGGGG
>VYZV01010082.1:1678-25849 GCA_013401275.1 Pandion haliaetus
CTAGAAGAAAGAATAACTGGCAATTTTGGTGGGACAGAGTTAAGAAATAAAATATTTTAAAACTAGAAGCAGACAAAAAAGGGAAAGGCGTTGGGAAATAATAATGACCTAATGACAAAATTATAAACTAGAAGACATAAAGCAAGTACTTGTACAAATACTGCCATTTAAGACAATCCCTCTTGAAAGAGAAGTCCCACTGGCACCATCTGCTTCTTTAGAGTGAAACTGCTGGTATTGCCTTGGTTTTTTTAGCATAACTTTTTCTGTGAGGAGAGCTAATTTTCCCCAAGTGCTCTAGCTGCCTAATGAATCTGCCAGAAAAATCACTTCCATTGCTGGGACAGTGACACATGAAACAACATTAAGGAGTCGCTTTCTTGCTTTTCTAACCACCGACTAACTGCAGTAGTCTTTGGACTACTAAATCTTTCAGAAACACCTAGAAATACTAATGCATCTATCGTCGGACCCTCTATGAGCAGCTACTCCCATATAAGTTATGGCACACAGGGATTAAAGCATTAAATAGTCAAAAACCAAGCAGCCTCATCAGCTAGAAGACAGTCACTTGGTGGATTCACACAAGCAGGGGGAGGGAGAAGGTAGGCAAAAGGCATCTATGAACAGTCCTCAAGGGTTTTAAGGCAATGACAGTGCAGGTGCAATACGCAGGCCCAAACACCTTCACAACCACTTTCCTAGTTTCTAATTCTCAGATAAACTGCATTAACTGAGGAAGAGAGCACACCTGGCACCCACACCAAAAGGCCAGGTCCCCAGGAACCACACCAAGATTTGGACCGGCACTAAGGGTGACAATAGAAGGGCAGTTGGAAAAATCTCCCCTCAGCCTAGGACCACTATGCAAAACTAATCCCATGATTTGTCATAAAAGATGCAATCTGACACTGAAAACTACACAGAAAGCATGTACATAAAATTGAGATTTGCAGTCTGCAAGTTGAACAAGCCCACTCTGACCCCACGGTGCCATGGCTAGGATGCTTCCAATGGCTTTAAATGAGTAGCTTGACTCCAGTCACACTGAATGTCAAATTACAGCTTTCTCCCAAACTAGCATATGGCTAAACTTCACATCAGAGGCACTTGTTCCTCAACTTAAGAGTTAAATTATTATGTATTAACCACAGTCTCTTTTTGTCACTAGGTGTGCAAAGTGAATTCTTAAGAGACTTAGAGGATTCAAAATCAAGCAAGTTACAGAAGAGAGAGGAGGCGGCTTGAATTGACATGGCATTTGCTCAATATGCTGAACACTCTCTGAAACTTGAATGCTATGAGTCAGCGCTTCTCATGTCAATGATTATAGTAATTAACAGCAAGAACATTAGATTTGTGTGGGGATAGAGGTAAATTTAGGTCTTTAGAATGATGTATTGAGCAATCAGCATTGGTTAATAGGCATGCTGGCCACAAGTGCAAAAATAATTTCCTATATGAGCAAGAATGTATAAATTGGAGCCAAATTTATTCAGCCACAAGAGGTGGTGGTGAGGCATCATGCTCCAGACTTACCCTCACTTGACCCTTGCAGCAATCTTTCTAACGTTTAAATACTACGGAAACACAATTTTACTTTTAACAAACATGGTATTTTAGTCACAGGACAGGTTTTGCCATTATCAGCATGCCTGTTAACTTACAGCACAGCACAGCGTTTATTACTTATCCAGGCCATTAGAAAAAGATATTTACATCTGTTACTAGGAACTCAAAATAGACAAAATAAATCAGTATTTTGTTTTTCAAAAATTTCTACCCAGTTTTTTCCCGTCTCCTTAGAATTCAGTATTAACAAACAAAACAGTATCCACAAATATCCGCTACAGTCTAACAGGCAAATCCTAAGCACTCTGCCAGTGGTGATGACTTTCTCTTGCACATATCTCTGGCCTCAAATACAAAAAATTGTGGTTAGGATTAATTCCACAATGCAAGAGTAGTTTAATATTCATACATCAAGTGACATTCTGCACAGCAGATTTGCCTTTATTCTACGGAAAACCACAGAGAGCTGTTCTATTAGCAGGATAGTAACACCACCTCTCATTAAGAACTACACCCCAAACCATATCAAAGTTCTGCACAAAAAAGCCTGGGATAAGAAGGTGAGTTTGGTTAAAGAAACCAAAGGAGGCATTAATTCCAAATTATGCTACATTAAGTGCTGCCAGCAGTATTCCCAAAGAGCTAGATTTGCAGACTAAAGCTGCCACCTGTAGGTTCCATCCTCTTTTCCAGTAGAGCTAAATAAAATACATACAGCACCACATTTATACATATACAATTATATTAGACATAGGGTAAAAAATATTAATGCTCAAGATGAGACTGCCACCAACATTACCTTTTTGATTTCATCTTCAAATGCTTTCTCCAGATATTTGTATCTCCTGATAAGTTTATTGAAGACCTAAAGATAAACACAGATTAACTTAAAAATATGTAACAATTGCAGCCATCCTTCTTTACAAAAAAGGGCAAAGAGAAACAAGACTGCCACTACTGAATCCATAAAAAATATCTTTGACTAATCCATGATAAAACAATTATTTTTTTTATTATCTCCACAGCAGGAAATAAAAAGTAGGAAGCACTGCTGGCTTCTCACACTCTAATATTCCACTGCAGAGTTTTCCTTTAGACATTGTTTCCAGGAAATAAGCAGCCAGGAGAATGATATTTCTGCAGTTATCTGTCGCTTTTTCTGCCTCATGGCAGACCATGAAACACCCTTCTCTATTAGTCTGTTCATAAGTGGAAAACTACAAGTTTTGCAATTCTTGCTTCATAGTGCAATGTTTCAATCAGAGAATTTACTGCAGTTTGAGTCTTCTTTTTCATATTTCTCAAAATTTTATTCCTACTCTACTTTTCACCCTATCCATAGATCAAAAGCAGGGGAAAGGAGGAGGAGAAGAAGGTTAACTCCGCACCCTTCCCCTGGTAATGCAGCTCTCTGGGGACGTTGTCAGCTGTAAGCCGATGGAGTGAGGCAGTCAGGTAGCACTGCTGGGCATCTTCAGTAGATGCAGGATCTTTGTCAAATCCACTAACAGGAATGCTTACAACAAAACACACTACTGCCAGGGAAAGAGAAAGAACATTTGACAAGCTTTTACAACAAGTATGTTCTTGGAAACACTTGTTCTCCAGTTTTCACCATTTGTTTCTCATCATGCGACCACAGATTTTGAAAGCAGAAGCAGCGCAGGTGCAGGGTGCATTCAGATGGAAGAAGGGAGAGATAAGAAATTAAATAAACAAATCACTGCTCTTGCTACTGTACAAAGGGCACAAAACATGTGACTCACTGTCACAGGTAAAAAGGTTTATATGGGGAACAAATGACATTATTGTCAGGCTGGATGGGGGCGGGGGGAGAAATTAAGTTTCGAAAGTTTCAATTCACTTTTCAGAGAACATAAAATACACCCAAACATCTTAAATAGTAGTATTTTGGCTCAGAACAAGCAAACAATCAAGTTGTGGCCACGCTGAGGCAGACACACACAGAATTCTAATAAAATAAGGTGTATAATAAGGTCTGAGATGAAAATGTAAGCTAGCATCTTGTTCGTATTTCCAAACAAAATTTTGTATGTTTTTGTAAGTCCCTGTAAATGACAGAAGTACACTTCATAAGCAAATAATCTGCTAAAATATCAACATTAGCTTTAGCCTTTTTTCTTGAAGACTTTTCACTCTTTGAATTGTTTCCATGACTAAAACCACAAAAATAGCCACACTACTGATTCATTTGAGAGTCAGAGTTAAGAAATTACCTAGAAGATAAGGAAGCTCTAAACACTATTTTAGCCTAACTCTATTTTTTCATAATACAGTAAGAGCTCTATTTCCCATTATGCATGAAAAAACCTGGCGAGGTCTATAAAGGGATACATCTCTTCAGGCATTAACTACAAAATCTTGACTTATTTCGGTGGCTTTTGGTTTGTAATACAGAGAATACATTGAAAATTCCACTGCTTCAAATCCTGAAGCTTTCATTTCCATTTTCCAACATGCAACCTTTTACTTTAAAGTTAAATTACTCCTTGGAGGACTGGTGCTTATTCTTATTAAATTTGTATCTCTGTATTTCAAATTCTTATTAAACTGGTAAAATATTAAAATTCAAGATGACAGAATCAATGCTTTTACCAATAACAGAGATTTTCCTTAAGTAGAATACCCTGTTTTTAAGAGATGATAAAGCTGATATACAAGATATACTTATTTCTGGAAAGGAAATCAATATATTTCACTTCTTCAGATTATCAAAGGTGTGTTTTTAAGGGAGCTTTCTGCTATTTAGTAAACATTTGTTACCTATGCACATTCTGATCCCAGCACCCTTTAAATCAACCATGCACCTTTTCAGCAACTGACCACCCTCAACACCTTAGCAGGGACAGTGACTTTTATGCTTTCATTTACTGTCTCCAGCATCCCAATAGTAACTAGTTATTTAAAAAGATAAATATGTTACTTAATTAACAAGACTTTTGACATATGGGAGTTTCAATGGTATTGCATTTTTATGCAATCCTACTTGTATCCAGAATTGCATGGTGGCTTTGAACTTTCAATAGAATTCTTACTGTATTTTCTCATATAATTATTATCTTCCATTAAGAAGTTATGCAATGTTAGCTTCTCTTCAATAATATTTTAGGCTCCATTGCTTTTTTGTGTTAGTTTCACACAGGCCTATTTGTGCAAGCCTTATTCCTGCAAAAAGAAATTATATATCACATATGCAGGAGAAATGAAACCTTAGACTATATGCCCAATTCCTAGCTAGTTACATGACTAAAGGTTTGAGGCATGAGCTTTATATTTTTTGTCATTCATATACTCCATGTGTTTCTAAAAACATGTTAACACAAATCTTTCAGGCTGCATATAGAAAAGGTCAACAAAAATAATAAGGATGGTGTCTAAAAATATACTAAACCAACAGCAGACTGAAATAAGGAAGACTGCTTTCTGTAAAAGAAAGCATTGCCAACTGTGATCAGATTATCTTAGACATCCTATTTTCTTACCTAAAATTTATAGGTTAGGGCAGACTACTGGTTAACTGGAATTTCAATTGCCCTTAACTAGCCTATTGCAGCCTAGACAGTCTGCAGATGTTCCTCTGTAATCCCTTTTGATACATAAATGGAAAACAGTAATCAACCACGCCTTTACTGACCTGAGCATAATTTCGAATGGCATCATGATCTTCATCTGCAAAAAATACACAGTGGTTGGTCATCTTGGTCTTGTCATTGTCATCTATGCGTGTGCCTCCAGGAGCTAAAAGAAAGCAAAAAAAAAAAAAGAAAAAAAAGCAAGAAAATGTCTCACTTTCTTTAAAGAATATTCTATAATTATAAGTCTAGTAAGTCGTATTTTAGTATCACTGAGGCAATAGGCAAGGGCAAAAGTTAGCAGGGGAGAAGGAGTAACAGAGATGGAGCTTTGCGATGCCGTGGTGGTAACTGACAGAAGGGACAGCTTGCCGATATGCTGCACCTTAGATTACACAGACCTCAAAGGACTGAGAGATTCAGTTCACGCTAAGGAACCTTAGCTGGTTTTGAGAGCACTGAGTGTGATCAAAAAAATATGGATTAGAGCATAACCCTTGCGCATATTTTAACTACTACTTTAAACAACACAATAACATAAATCCTTTCCAAAGAGAAAAGTATTAGCAGTCTGTTACTAATTTGAGGACTTGGAACATCCTCCTAACCCCTCTAAAGCTTACCAGGCCCACGTAAAGATTCAAAACACTGCTGCAAAAGTTTTCACCTGGCTTATTTTGTTGAGAGCTTTTTTCCTAGATATTTCCACTGTCTTTTGTTTCCTGCATTACCTCAAGTCTTACAGAAACATCTTTTCTTCCTACATACCAAAGAGCAGGAAGCAGAAGTCAAACCAGTGTGACCAGTAAAAGAGCCAACTTATTCAAAACACAGAGGAAGGTGAAAGGCATGTTTTTGCCCAAGCTGCCACTGATACCTGGGAAAAATGCCCCATGAACATCCACAAAGCATTCCTCATTATCCTTCACTTCTCGTCTTTGCTAGCCTTTGTTGCAATGTCTACAAAGCAAGCTTTGCAACAGCTAATAAATAACCTGGAGTGCTATATTACACCTTTTTATGCTAATAAATTCCTCTGTTTCCCCTAGTTAGCATCTCTCTCATTTTCTTTGCTGTTGCATTTATATGCTGTTTCAGCTCAGACTGAAGGCTTCTCAGAGCAGCATCCATTTTTTGTAATATTTGCAGAATGCCTCACACAATCAAGTCCCTAGATATTACTACATTACAAACAATAAACAATGCTATGATACAAGATGCAAGAAGTATCTAGGTAAGGAAAATTGTAATACAGTTTATAATTTCCATATTGTAAAGGAGAACAGCATCTTAAAAGAAGCAAGGCTGATCATCAAAATTCTGTATCGGGTACACTACGGGTTACCTAGCATGCTGCCAGCTACCAAAATATCAAAGAGTGTGTCGGCATAGCGGCGATAATCAAGACGTGAGCCTGTTGCATCCAGAAACTTGGCTATAGCCTCCAGGTCACTCCCAGCTTCATTGAGGCCTTGGACAATCGTATCCCTGAAGACTGTGGGTTCAAATTTCTCCTTTTCATCTAGAACAGAGATAAATAAGGAAAAGGAGAGAGAGTCAGTTTTTGAACTTTCTGTTAAAATCCCATATCAGGAGCAATTGTCATGACGATGGTACCTAAATGTATTCTGCCCATTGTGGTCAACACACTGAAAGTTTGTTTGTTTGGCTTTTATTACCTCTGGAAATTTTGCAGTGTTCACCCTCACTTCCCTCTCCTCCTCATCCCCCAAACACCAAAAGACACAGGAATGTATGGGAATAAATAAAGGGGAGGAAAAGCAACTGTTGAAATTGTTTTCAGATTTCATACTCTTACTTCTCTTGTTGAAGATATTGTTGAATGTGTGTACCATTATGCATTGCTAAATCTGATAGCAGAGTAAAGGGAATGTCAAATGTACATAATCTCACTGTAGGAACACTCCATTTTTCATTTCTTGGTATTTTTCTTTAAAGAACTATGGTCACATATCTAAAATGTTTTCAAAAAGACAAGTCTTCAGGAAAGGATAAGATCAAGGTACTAATAAAAATAGTTTTTGCATAAATATTTAGGACCAGGCAACATAGTGTAACCAAGAATTTCTCTTTCATATTCACAGACCTAAGCAGCACTAGGAACATGGAAATGCAGTGCTCGCATTGCATTTTCTATGGCTATCCCTGGTTGAACTCAATTAAGGTACAGTCTGACCCCCAGACAACATCCCTATCTATGTCAAGGCCATTAGCCACAACAGATGTAACTGCAACCTCCATATAAAGCTAGGTAGATTTACCCATACCTCCTGCTGTTTTTTCTTGCAGGCTGTTAACAGCTTACCACAGACACTTGAAGCTTAACAAAACAAGTCCTGGCTTTATATAAGGGCACATACAAAATGCCTGTTAACATCAAAATAACTCTGAACTTCAGAAACAGAACTGCGAGCTGTTCTGTGGCACTCAAAAAGCAAAGCTAGTTTGTCATCACCTGCTGACACAAATGTTGATACAAGTTCTTAAAAAAACCCTGCACATATTGTATCCAGAGAATTATATCTAGAGATTTTTAGTTACTAAGATGAATGAGGATTGGTAAAATTCCCGTCTAAATGTGTGCTAATGCAGTCTGAAACATGCCAGCTGCAACTCTTGCAGACTTTTTGGGAGATGAGGTTCTGAACTTAACACATCCTCTGGCTGCAAGTTTTCTTTCCCTGCAACTCATAGTGCAGCTTTTTATCCCAGTCATTAACCAGAAGACCTTGGTTTCTGATAGCCTTTCTTCCCCTAATCTCTCTCTTCCTGCCACAATACTCTTACGGCAATTAAATAACTATTTTACACACAATACCTACTTTTATTAGCTTTATTATTTCTAATATAGAAAAGTTTCTCTCTCTTGTTCCCCTGCATGTACCTGGGGTGCACTCATACTACCATCTTCAGTGCATCACTTGCACATTCTCCCCCTCTTCCAATGCATCCCCTTCCTCTGTAACAATCATATCTGGAAAGGCACAAAGCAGTCCCTTCCACTAAGTGTCCCAGGCCACTGGGAAGCTCAGGGGCCTAGTCAAGTGGTCCTTCCAAGGAGCCTGGCAGCACACAGTCAACAGCAGCTCCAGGGCTGGCTGTCAAGTGCTCAGAAGCACTGGAAAAATGAAGCATGACCTTATTTTCCAGAAATCCCCTGCTGCACCTAGCTTTTAGTGGCTTGTTGACTCTATTACCCATCTCCACACAGCTTGCTGCCCCATCCCCCAAAACTGACCCCAGACCAAAGCTGAGGATTACTCAACTCCATGGATACCCATATATATGCTCATGAAACCACCTGCTCCCAACCCCAACCCCACCTCGTCCTGAAGCAATGCACAAAACCATAGTGCCAACCTAGCTTCTCCCCTACCACACTCCTGCAATCTAATAAACTACTCAATATGCCCCTTTTCTGGACTGCAGGCAACATTTTACCAGGCTTTTACTTCACCCCAGACCTTGGAGATATTCAAGGTCTCAGCTGCATTACCTCAACTTTCAGCTGTGATGAAGGTCTGGAGTCTGCTATTTGAGTAACCATCTCCCCTATCTGCAGGGCGTGCCCAAGAGGATCAAGTGGGGAAACTGAAGAACATGCCTTTGGGGAAATGGCTACAGAGAAGCATACTACTGGTATCCCATCTGAGCTATCAGATTGGTTACCAAATACTCAGTTGCAGCTCTCTTCCAACTTGCAGTACTAAAACAACCCAAAACAAGCAACAAACCAACCAACCCACAGAAAAACAAGCTTTTTACTGAAGTTAAGTGTAAGTACTTCAGTATGTGTACTTCAGGCAGTTTTATTTGCGCACAAGAAAGCCAGCTCCACCCATAAACAAGTATCTGAGTATAATTATTCTCTTTTGGATTACCAAATAAGTATGTATTATTTGCAGGGTAAAAAAAATGGTTGATGACTCATTAACCAGTAAGAAGACAGAGTTCCATCTTAAGAGAAGAGTTAAAAAAATAATCCTATTTTACCTTTTCAAATGTATTTTGTCGAAAAATTTAAGATGTTTATGTCTAAACTGAAAGGTGTTATATGCTTGGTATCATTGGTACACAGTGCTCAGTACAAACACAAACACCATGATTAATATTTCCTAGCTATTTTAAAGAGATTCTTCTACGCCAGAAGTCCTCCTCTCATCTGGAGTACACTACTATTTTCTTGTCTATCACAATCTAAAAATTTACACAGGAAGAGGAAGTGAACTCATTGCATGAAAAATTATTTATAATTTTATTGAAACATTTTCCTACCAAGCTAATGTACTGAAGAGGAATATGCTGATGCAGTACAACAGGGTGAGTAAGAAGCCCTCATCAAGAAGTGGTGACAGTATGTTGAGCTGTCAAGTACACAATTACTAAACAAGCACAGTTTCAATCACAGGCTAGTGGAGGCAGGTGTAGCTTGCAGATGTGATGCACACAATATCCAATGCAGCAATGCTATACAGAGCTTTTCATTTTCATCATGTTCCCAGGTCCTTATTTCCTTTATTTTGCTTCTAAGGAAATCACAAAATACCTTTATACCGCTCTCCTTAAGAATTAATCATAGCTCCTCAACAGAAGGCCCACAACTGTATTTCTGTGGAAGAAAAAAGAGATGCCCTGTTTGGCCCTTCTTCTGACTTCACGTTCATGTAAAGGTGTTAATATTGACATTTTACTAGATAATTTTCTTCCTGAAAGAAAGTAATATGCATCGGTTTGCTTAGCTTCTTTTTATGCTGCCTTTTACCTTTTTGCACCAGTTTTTTAGCAGATATTAACCCTGTGTTATCTATACCATGGGAACAAACTTGGGTCTCAGGTATTGCCTGTCAGCTTACTTTAAACAATACACACAGTTTGCTCCTGTTAATGCTTCAGGAAGCTTTTTGTCCTGTAGGTATTTGTCAACTGTCTGGATAAATAAATTTTCCTTACTACCTAATAGCATTTTTGCTAATCTTATTTTTTCCTCTTCCATTTCAGAACACACAAAGACATCAGTTTGCATGCATGGAGTCAATACAATCGACATCCTGTGTATCTGCACCATAAGCACAAATACTGGCCAGATGCCAACTGGTCAGTTGTGACCAGGGTGCTGGCCCTCACCAAACAAGCTGTATTCAACAGGTACAGAGATTATATTAAGAACTAACCAAACTATTTTCTTTGCCCAGATTGCTAAAAACTTGATACAGAACTGTGAGATGCCTCCTTCTCTCAAAGGTTCTTGCCTTTACAACATCATTTTTCTTCCTTCAAATCTTTTTAAATTGATTTTAATGCCTGCCGTTATATATGCTGGAGGCAAGGTTTATACCTTTTATTAGGTCAACTAATAGAACTGGAAGGAGTGGGATTTACAAGCTCCTCTTTCATAGTCCTCAAAAATATTTTAGACACTAAGCACACTTTCAAACTTTAAAGAAAAAAAAGCCATCCTCCTCCTCCTTTTTTGCTCTCTGAAAGCTCAGAAATTGTTGAACTTCAGAGATTAGTTGCAGCTAGCTGACCAGTGATAAGAGTTCACATGGACAATTATTTTTATTAGATGCCTGACTGCCATGTCACACCTTGCTGTCTCCTCAGATGGCAGTGCTCCTGGGAGCTGCAGAAGGGGCAAAAGAGTATTATGGGACAGAAATCAACTGGTGGGAACAAGCAGTGATCTCTCAACCCAGCATTTGTGTGTTTCAGACCCCCTACCTGCCTGCCTGTTACACACAGAAGAATAGTCTTGAAGACTGAAATGCCATGGTCAAACCACAGCCATTGCATTCTGTCTTACCTGGGTGAAATTTCATGACTCCCTAACATACTGAAAGTCAGCATAAAAAACCCCTAGTAGTATCTTCTAGTCTAAGTCCAAGACTGTGTGTCCAAGTCTGTGACACTGCTATGATACAAAAAGTGTATACAAACAGAAGGGAATAAACATGCTAGGAAGCCATTTCCCATCCTCAGGCCCTCTGCCTCTAGAAAAAAAACAGGTATCTGCAATTTTCTAAGCAGGATCCTCAAATATTAAGGCAACCAGGATCCCACCCTATTTGAAGAAGATACTTTATGCTTTAAGCACATAAAGAAGTGTTTTCATGTTAAAATTTCTATATTAAACCCATTTAATATCCCGAATCCTGTTTAAGTAATCTTTCAAAAAAACCACCCCCTTAATCTTCCAGACCCCCCCCAAGCCTTTTCCTTCTTCCACGTAGTCAAGTTATCTAGTGCCACTTCCAATCACTGTAACAGAAATTCAAGAGATAGGTGCAGAATTACAAACACAATCTATTTATTCTAATTATTACTTCTATTGAATAGGAGTCAAAGACCAAATCTGTATAAGGACCCATTATGCCAAATACAGTGCAAAACATGGATAGAAAAGAAAGTCTTTATGAGAGAGAGAATGTTTTCTAAGACAATTTAATCAAATAACATACGTACCATAACTAAGTGACCTAGACTGAATAATACATTGGATGAATCCATCAGTATGCATATCTGATTGCTTTTATTGGTTGATCTCACAGAGGTATTTCTTCAGGGATTGTTAATTCCACTCCTCTAGCTACCTCTATGCTGTTACTAGTTAATGCAGTGTACAGCTCCTACTGCATAATGTTCTGGACCATGCTAATGGAAAGTTAATCCCACTAATTACTGGAGCATTGTGACATTTAATTACAAACAACGTAGGTTTCTTTTTTTAATTAGTTATACCTACAAATGCTGTATGTACATCATAGAAAGGACGTTTTCCATTTAAGAGACCACAGCAGTCAAATGATCTGAGGAAGTGATGTGTGCAAGGGAGGAAAGGCAAGAGAAAGCTGGCACTGCTTTTTAACATGACTGAAAACAAACTATTTTGCAATTCTCATCCAAGCTTCGTGATCATCCTAGATCTTAAGACACTCACTCAGCTCTTCAGACTCGTGATAGAATTTGTAATTTTCTGAGAAACGTCATCAACTCTTTTTGTTTCTCTCATCCACACTGAGAAAATGTTCTTATGTACATTTTCTGTCACAAGACTTTAAGACTAGGTGTTAGCTAATGATCAGAAACAGGAAAGTCAAGATGGAAAAAGTCCGTTATATTACAGACAGGAACCCCACCTGTGTGTGCTATAATGATCTGCTATTGCAGCAGCAAAAAAATCTAAGCCTTCTTTTCACAAACAAGACTTTTTTTTTCTGGAAAAGAAAAATTTAAAATCATTTATTACATGTATTTTTGTTCTCTGCTTCAAAGTGTTGGGCATTCATTTCAGACACCTAAACCACAACAATGAACTCTGAGTATAGTATGAGAAAGCATGTTAGAATGACACTCACTGTACAGAATACCTGGATGATCAGTATAATTAGCACCACTTAGCTTTCTTTAAAAATCGATGCAGTATTGTACGTAAGGAGAGAGAGTTGGTCATGTTTACAGAAAATTAGTATCACAATGAGTAAAATGGGACTTATGCAATGGTAATTGTTTTATTTTAACAATAAAAAAACCAAACTACACTAACACAGCAGAAATAAATATTTGTGAAAAAGGAGCTTTCAGACCTCTATTGTTGCAGAAAGCAGGGCCAAGGAGATGATCTGACCATCTCATGGAGAAAGAAGATGGGAATTCCTTTTTAGATGTGAAAGGTTAATTTATAGAGATGGCATTGATTTCAGTCAAAGAAATAAAAACAAAAATCAAAACCAAGAAAGCGAGGTAATTTTCTTTACACAACCTTTAAATAAAAAGCTTATATTTTGCTTTCTTAGTTGAAAAGGACATTTTAAGAAACTCCTGAAACAAACACCTAATAAGTGTTCTTCCTCGTATGTAAAAATACTATAAACTCAGTTAGAATCTATTTTTTTACCTGAGGCTTCTACAAGACTTAACAGCTAATAAACCCAATTTTACAGAACCCAAATTTTACAGAAAAGTCCTAAGATATACAGCAAAAATAATAAAATTTGTAGAGCTTAGTTAAAAATAACATCTGCACTCTTAACATGGCTGAAGAGAAGGGGAGAAAAACCTTAATCCTATTGAACTTTCAGTTATTCCACCTGCCCTGTTTCTAGTCATTTTAACAAAGAGGAAAGTAAAGTAAAAAATGTAATGTAATGTAACCTACCCCTCTTCCTAGTTTTGAACCGCTGGCCTGTTAGCACCGGCTTCTGATTCTTATTCATAAAATTTCTGGAGAAAAAAAAAAAAAGATAAAAATATATTTTTACTATGGCATTTACAGGCAACAGTTTAACCTAAAGGCAAAATAAATATTCAGTGTAGTAAAATCCCAACATGTGAAAGGGAAAGAAAGTTCCTGGTGTATACTCAAAGAATAATTCAGCTTATCTTAAAGACGAAGAGCACTACAATCCAAGAATAACTTAGATGAGATGTGCTTCTCTCAAAACCTTGCTCTTAGCATCCCTATAAAAAACCTTGAAGGTTCAAACCCGAGCAGGAAGGTGATGAAGCCTCTGCTCTTACTGCTGGGGCAGGGGTACAGCAGCACTGCCCGCACAGCCCATGGGGATGCTCGGGGGCAGAGAAGCCAGTCGGGCACAGGACTGGGAACCACCCTGGTGGGGCTCGGCGTGGCACAGGTGTTGCCCTCCAGCATGTTCACCAGGCAGATGGACTCCCAGGGCTACACACCGTCTTGCTGAAGACGCGACTGTGGTCTAACCACAAAGACAATGGTTTAACCATCAAATCCCACTCAAATGTTTCTTCAAGCATCACTGTATCTTAAAAACTTTTAGTTCCTAAAAACATGTAGGTGTTGTAAAAATAATAAAAGATAAACAAATCCCTCCCCCCATCAACTTTGTGCATAAACCCATAGTTAAGGACCTACATGGCACATCATATAGTAACAACAACAGTAAAAAATATTGGGCTTACACTGCTTCAAACACCTTAACAGCGAATCTCAATGCAATGTTAAAAAATTTGGGAAGCAATCGTATATTAATGCCATTTTATCTAAAGAAAACAAAACTATTTTTCAGCTTTGGATACAATTACTTTACTCACACAAGACGCAATAGGAAAAAAGCTGGGAGCAGCTAAACCGACAGCTGAATGCAAACAGCAGCGAATACAAGGAAGCTTTGCAGCACGTGGCAATCATCACAGGTCATCCCCCTGTCCTGCCAACACCAAGTGCCAATGCTAAGACAGGCCACCTATTTCATACCCTGCAGGTCATTAGGTCACTGTTACATATGATTTGCTCATCCAGAATTAAGCCTTACCATGCAAGAAGCTTTGTCCTTTGGGGATGTTCTTCTATAACTTTAGTTTTATAAAATAATAAATAATATTTCATAAATTTTTATTATTTGTATTTCTTCATTGTGGATTTTGCAGGTCTAGTTTAAAAGTACATACATTTGCCAACACTTCTTCCTACCATGAATGAAGAGAAACTCCAGCTCCATGGCTAGAAAGACGCCATCAATCACACGTTACTATCCGAGTAATGCTCTCTCTTCCCCTGCAAGTTCATTTAACAACTCTGTTAACAATGCTCCAGCTATACAATATATTCCCATTCACCAGACTACCTCTTCTAGTTGCAGCATGGCCAGCTGGCCACTTCTGCAGCATGTCAAATGTTTAACTTGGCAAACCACTGCTTTCTAGTCTAGGTCTCCCACTTATATGCAGTCAAAAACTGCCCACATGCACTGGAAATAGCCAATAAAGTTCAGAGTCAAGACTGGTTTCGCTTCTGCAAGTCATAAAAAAATACAAAGATTCAGTAAGCAGTTAAACTGAGAGGTTCACATTCATCACTGAGATTTAAAGCTATGGTTTTAACAGACCAAGGAACATTTCGAAACAACTGCAGCACTAAATAGGCTTCTGGAAAAAAGATTTGCCCATCTGCAAAGAGAGTTAAAAATGGCAAACCATCATATCACAGGATCTTTTAAAGCACTGTAGGATCCAAGCCTCCCTTCACAGCAGAGCTCAAAAGTGTCTTTCCCCCACTTAGCTGTCTAGATGGCAGAGGAACAGGAGGTGCTTTACAAATTTATTAGGCAGATAATCTAGCAGTCAACAGGCATAAGCAACAGCCCAGACTCCAGCCAGTGACCGGCTAGATTTGACATATTTATCTGGTTTGTCTTTCTGACCTTCAGTTATTTGTAAGAGACTGCTCTGTAATATATATTTGTCCATGTATTTTTGATTGCTTTTATGCTTCATCCCAATACCTTATGCCTTTTTCTGGATCTAAAAATGTTCATTTCAGGAGATTGCAGGAGGAACCCATGAGGTTTGGAAAGAAAGTGTCAAGCAAGCCATGCAGCAGGTAAGAATTAATCCTCATCACAGCTCTTTCAGAGCACAAACATGCCATCAGGCTGGGATCGACACTGCCTACTTCCTTAATGAACACACAGATGCCTTGGGGGCAATGAAATGAATTGCACCTGACCTTCAACCCAGCCATACTGGTACAATTTCCCAGTTGCTATAAAAGATATAAATGCATATGCTAAGTTTCTAGCGCTGGACCTCTCCTTTCCTTTGATGCAGCATCTTTTTAAATTGCAAGAAAAGTTGCGCTCACCTGAAGCTTGACTCTCAGATTTTAAAACCGTTCCCTGTGCATATAAAATATGCCCTTTAAGACAGCTCAGAACAAGATAAAAAAAAGCAGTTAAAGACTCACCACTTATGGCAGATTTAATGACTACAAGTTCAGTGCAACAGAAGAGACTCCTGAATAGTTAATTACTTGGAACACAGGATCTGCCTTCTTCTATATTTAGCTTTAAAGGCACTGCACTCTAATTTGCTCAAGTGCAGGTCAGGCTTTATAAGGCACTCCCTCAAGCACTGACCCAGGGAGAACACAGGCACTTTCATCAAGAAACTGCAGCAGGAGCCTGAGCAAAACCAACCCAGTGATGTATATGCCAACCCAGGATGTATCTATACTACAAATGACACTAGCTACTGCAAATGAGATTTTAAAGTGCTGTTGCCACCATAACAGGTGCCTGGATGATAGTTTAAAATTTACAAAAATGGATGCACTTCAAAAACTTCTTTNACCACCAACAGCACAGAAGTGATGGCTGAAGGTTGTAAATTCAGGGTGGCAGTATATAAACTTGCACAGCACATTTGATTGCATCACAGTGCAGCCTGCCTCTCAGGTGTCATGTATCTATAAAGCCTTGAAATCATAAAAGACCTTGAACTATTACATATAGTCTCCATTTTGAAAAGTACAGGATCTAGGTAGGTCAAAGCCAAAGGCAAATTTTGAAATGCCAGCTAGAGAAGTCATAATGATTTCAGGGGAGTAAAGATCTTAAGGATGGGTATGGGTACAGGTAGGAAGGAAATAGCCTCAAAAAGAAAACCCAAACCACCAGTCAAACTTATATCTTGCAGGCCAACATCCTCCAGGATTCACAAGCATTGCCAGCAGGAAAGAGAGCAAGAGATGTGGAAATGATAGCTACTTGGCACACTCCCTTCACAGACCCCATTCTTCTACAGAAGATGGGAGAGGTTCAGCAACAGATGCTTTACTCTTGATTTTCTATTTAGTATCCAGAAAACGTCTTGCAGAAAACTCATGTGTTCAAGTTCCATACCCAAATACTTTTATTTATTTTATAAGCAGGTAAGTCAGAAGCTGGGCTGGGTTGACTCAAGCAGGAGATGTCAGAATGCAGTTCAGAACCAGGCACCACACTCCAGAATGGGCTCATTTTCCGTACAAACCTCAAAATGTCTAAGCCTGCTGATAACTAACTTGCAGCTACAAAATTCATCAGAAAAATTAAAAAATGCATGACTTAAACCAGTTTCCCAAATTCCACTCCCACTCTTGTTAATAGGCTTCTACAAAACAGATGCATACTTAAAAAAATACATAAGCTGTTGAGTCAGTACAGTCTTCTAAAACTGCTTGAAGTCCACAAGTTCAGCTTTCTCTACAGCTGCTCTACATGCTGAGGACATTAAACAGTTAAAATAAAACTGAGTCACATCTACAGTTATATTATATGTCTAAATAGCTACATCAGTTTCTATAGTTGACCAATTGTTCTCAAACAATTAATGAAAATTGTAATAGATTTAATTAATAAAACCAGCATTAATTAATTAAATTAATTTATAAAAACAGCAACAGATGAAGTAAAAGTTACTTCAGAGCTTCTGCAAGTTTGAACTTGCTTAACAAGTCAGAAAAATGCAGTCTTATCCATACCACAGGGAAATTCTTACAATTATTAACTCCTAAATTATTTAAAGCCTTGACAAGGCTGAAGTTTCTACCAAGCTAAAATACTGGAAACATTTATTCTTGGAAACATATTGCTCAAAAAAAAAAAAAAAAAAAAAAAAATTATTACTGAAAACCTTTATCCAAACCAATACTATTTTTCTAAGCATCATTTTACACTTCTTTTAACCGAAATCTCAGAATCATCTGAGATTCTTCAAACATTAACACACTCACGATGAATTCAAGAACAGTTGCTTCACACCAGTGAAACTTCAATGCCTTAGTTACAGAGGGAGGGAAATCAATGCCAGACAACATCAAAAAAAGAACAACCATTTAATAAAACTCCCTACCAAGATTTTATGGCTCTATGTACGCAGGGCACTGTAACAACAACGAGGGAGCCCACGGGGGCAGGCAGTGACCCTTTGGGCAGCCCACCGGTGGACTCCAGCGGCACTGCTCGACGGGATGCTGCTGCTGCAGGGACTCACACTGGTGGCATTTGATTGACAGGCTGCTGGAGAGAGCTGCCAGAGCAGCACCAACACAGCACCACCAGCTTTCACATGAACAGATGCTTGGCAGGAATTATTTCCATCTCATTCCTTTGCTCAGACATCATGCAAGACAGGAGCACTAATCACAAAGTCAATTAAAATAAAAGCATAGATGGGGAGAGTTTCTATGAAGGAAAAAAACCCAACCCAAATATCAAGGTCAATCTTTTTTCCCCCCCAATAAGTGGAATATCCAGGCCATTAAAAGGCTTTATTGGGTCTTCTTCATCCAGCAATGTTACCAGGCATTTTCATCCCCTCACTGTTACAGTTCCAGGCTTAGGACGAAAACCTAGAGAGTTTTCCTCTTCTTTCAGGAGCAAGCCAAGGAGTTACGTTAAAAGCAAATTACCAAACTTGAGCAGCGTGGAGGAAGAGCTGCCCCTGCACTTCTGCTGGAGAGGAAACATGTCAGCACACAGCCAGCAGCTGTCTCTGCTCCCCAGGAAGGCAGCAGGCAGCTAGATTATGAGCTAACAAAATCTGTAGGTGGAAAACTCGTAAATCATTACCAGTACAGAGGAACACAGCAATGTAAGGGGACAACGGGACAGAGTGGATGCAATGTGGCCACCAGTTCTCACCAAATCGTCATAAGGCTTCCCACTTTCCACCCGGACACCGAGTCCCTGTGGGGACTGTTGCAGCTCCTCCTTTTCCACAGGCACTTCCCAACACCTGGGTGCAGCAAGGGGTGAGTGACTGCAATGCACATTGGTCACGCAGCCTGCACAGTTGCTGCAGCATTCACTGCTGCGACAGCTGTGAAACATTTTCTGCTTTAACATCTTTTTCGCACCTTCATAAGGCTATGAAATCCACCTTGACCGCCACATCTCCCAGGCTTGGTCAGCATGAAGGAAAAGTGCTTTATTTACGTACATTTATACTGAGGCAGTATGATGGCTAGCCTGCAATGTGAAAAGCGGCGGCAACGCTCCCTACCTCCTGCTAAAGCTCACTTTGGTACTGTTGAAAAATAAGGAAATAAGAAGCTCTATTTGCTGCTTCCCAGGGTCCCAAGCACTGAGGATGGGACCAGAGCGGTGCTAAGAAGCCACTTTTCCTCTCTCCGTCATTGCACATCTGGGGAGCCGGCAAGACCAAGCCCCTACACTTGGTGAGACACACCAGGTTCTCTTTATGCAGGTTGACTTGTGCCGTTTCATCACCATTTTCGAACTCTTGCCCTTTGTTCCTAAAACATACTTTTTTAAAGAAGTGACTAATAACCTGGAGGTCTGTAACTTCAACCACTGTACAAATCAGTAGGAAGGGTAGCACTGGCAGCCAGAAGGTTTATCCTGCTATTTTGCCTCAGAAGCCACCAGCAGAGTTACAATGTTTATGAAACCTTTATCCCAAGAGTCCCACTCATCACAAACAGTAAAGCCAGAGCCAGGCTCTTGGCAAGTTAAAATCCCCTCACTGATTTTATTGCACAAACGACCTCAATGGCAACATGCAAGGACTAAGCAGTTACATAATGATGCACAGGGTAAATATAATCAAATGCATGTTTTAATATTTACATGAAAAAAGGATACTGCTAATCCGCATGTTTATTGCTGAAAAATACATCTTCTGTTATGGATTAATTTTGCTTAGGACATTGCACTACTTGAAGCAACTAGATACCGACCTTTGATTTCATACTTGGAAGCGTGCCCTAGTCACCAGTGGCTACCATGTGTAGTACCTTAAGATAGTGTTGTAGCAGGTTTTCGACATGCACTGAATGCCCTGTCTTTCCCAAAAGAGCCTTCCAGAAGCTCTTAAGGCACTTAATCTTTTCTTTTTTTTTTTTTTTTTAATCACAGGACAGTGTTTTTCCACAGTAAAGAGTAAGTGTCCACTCCAGTAAAAGTACTTGTCCTTTATTAGTATGCCTAGTGGGAGACAGAAAACAGAGATGAAACAAGTGGAATTGGTTTCATTCTGCAGCAAGTACAAACAAATACCACAAGAGAATGAAACTTACCACACGTTAAATAAAAAATAAAAAATTGTGCTCATGCAAGATTCTCCAGCCAAGAATTGTGCATGAAACCTGTGAGTAGTTATCCAGCTGAGAAATAAGTAAGCTCAGACAAAATGAGAAGACAAACTCACCAAAATTTGCACCACAAATCTCATCACCTAACTGCTAAACTGGGATGCATAGGAAGACATTTCTTGAAAAACAGTCAAAAAAACCCCCACTGCCACCAATTAATATACAAACATACACTGAATTAGAGATCCAGGTCACTGCACGTATTTCAGGAAAGTGGGTATTTCTTAGGTCACTAACCAAGAATTTCTGCAGAAGCAGCTCAGCTGATTAAGAAAGTAAAAGCAAGACAGAAACCTTCCGTGTAAATTGAACCACCAACGCAACAGACCTCTCTGTCTCGTAATCAGCAACCATATGAAAAACGCATGAGTCATGGTACAGTCAGTGAAAAAAAGACAGGGAAAAAAATTCTTAATCATTGACAGGTGAAAATACAAGTCAAGAAAATGAAATCGTACACTTGGGTTGACACACACAAAAAGTTATCTTTTGGTAACAAGGTTTCTTTCAGCACCTAAGAGGAGGAATTAGATATAATTCTTCAAGGACAAGGTATCATCAGTAGGAGCTTTTCTCAGACTGTTGAGAGCTCTCTTAGGCTGCTGTACCCCTAACTGGAGTACCCTGAGATAACGGAGACGGTGCGTTGCTACAGATCAGTTCATATCCAATTAACATTTATTTTAAGGTGATGGCTAGTCATCCAACTCCAAGCTTGCATGCCTTGCCAGCAGGAAAACCTCTTCAGGAGATAAAAAGGATTGGCAGAGATCAGGGTTGGGTGAACTTCAGAAAAAAGCAGAAGACTGTACTCTTCCAAAGCTAACAAGGTTTTTTCCTTATACAAGACACCACTTTCAATGGACTGTGCAGACACTATAACAGGATTCTTGAATTTGGAGGGACATTGGATGGATGCACTGTTTATCCTGAAAGATATAACCATCCCAGCAACTGCCGTAAGAGATGATGTTGCTAAAGAAAAAATGGTGTAGCTGAAATTTGGCAAAAACATGACTATAAAGGTACTGCTGCAATTTAGCTCAATCTTTCATTAATATTTGGCAGAGTGTTGTACTAGCCACTGTTCACAGTATGCTTGGAAGAAGTCCTTAATGGAGTTACTTTATACGGTCCCCCTGAACCAGGTCTCCAATAAACCAATAAATGCAAGTATTTGGAAGAAAAATGTGCTAAAAAATTACCAGAGGCTTCATTCCCAGCAATGAAGTCCATCAGACACAAGACAACACAAGAACCACTCAGTAATGAAGGCCAACGCAGAAACAGCAGCTTTCTCGAGCAGAGGAGTGGTACTCTACACAAGTCCACCCTGCCTCTCTTTTTTTAATGTATCACCCACTAGAAGTTTTTACAGTGTTGACCCTACTCATGCAACTCAAATAACAACAAACTCAGAAAATGTGCTGCTTCCATTTTTCTAGCTACCTCAAAGATCTGAGCAGCAGCAAAAGCACAGGAGATCACCAGTGCCTTCAAGACACAGTGGTGCAGCATTTGAAAACCCATAAATTGTCTTCAAAATTACAAGGGCTAAGCTTAAAAATAAAACATAAATACAAAGTGTGCATTCTCCAGAAAGCAATGCCTCCCGGTTGCTAACAGTTTATTATTTCATGAACTAAATACAGTAATCGGAGGAGGGATGTATTAATAGCCAGCACCTCCTACACACTTGCAAGTGGTGAAGGCCTTGGCTTTAATAAAACAACTGCTGTAAGCAGTAAGAGCAAGTTTTAGCTTAGAACTCCCTAATTATTTCTTCAAAGCATGTGCAAGGAAAAGGAGTTCACCAAGCTAACACATGGCTTTTTACCTGCAGGACAGTGAATCAGCTTCTAGATACCTGAATTGTGACATTTCTGGCGAAAAAAAAAGGTGGCACAAAGAGCCAGCAGTGGAAATGCACAACGCTTTGCACCATGTCAACTATTCCAAACATACCAGCTAACACTGATTATGCTGTTAGCAGCATTCACTTGGAGTGAAAAGGAGTCCATAACTGACTTGCACCTCTCTGCATCCCAAAACTAGTCCCATGTTCCCTACAGCTGCTTCCCCCTCCTCAGAGCAGGTTGAACATTTTGACAGAACACACTAGTTTTGGTGAACAAATTCCTGGAGCGGGGGATAAAAGTACTCAACACTCGGATTGCTTTAACCTGCAAATAGTTATTTTCTAGGCAGTGATGGATACAATTCCTCTCAGACCAAGCCAAGATAATTCTACAGCAATAGAAATTGACTCACATCCACAAGTTGAGTGTTGGGAAAAAAAAAACCAAAACCCAAACCCACCCAACAGTGTATGGCATGGGGTGCCTACACAATCAACTATTATCCTAGGTGAGTCAGAAAAATAGCTCTTACAGACCGAACACGCAGAGAGGGGGCACACACTTGCTATCCCACCCACTGCTTGGCAGCTCACATACCAGCGCTCTCAGCCTTACTTCAGAAAGGGATTTCTTCACCTCTGTGCGGAAGCCTGAAAGCTCTTAGAGGAATTCAGGGAAGAAGAGTCTATCAGGGGCTATTAAGCACAGGGATGATATAACCTTCTAAGCTGAAAATTGCTGTAAGTATGACAAGAGCACGAAAGAAAGAAATGTAGCACTCCCATCTATCTATATTTTTATACCACCACATCCTTTCCTTTCCACCACCCACCCCCAGGTATACTGCTGATGTCCTCAAGTCAGCAGCAGTGGCACACATTGTTCCAATTCTTTTGTTGGGTTTTTTTTGTTTGTTTGTTTGGGTTTTGGTTTCTTCCCCACCCCCCCCCACCTACCCAACTCTACAGGCTGCTTTCAGACACCAGACTCTGGAACGAAAGCCAATTTTTCCAGTAAGTCAAGCTTTGCTATGAGGTCAGGTAACTTATAGGCATCATGTATCCCATGTAGCTCCTTCTCACTCTGTACTTCAGGAAAGGCTGCCTCTTAAATCCACAAATGCATAAGACAAGCATTACTCACCCATGACAGCTAACTCCACTTGGGAGTATGACAACAACAGCACTGAGAGCTGGGTGGCAATTCAGTAAGGCCAGGTGAGGAGAAGACCGACCTAAGCCATCATGTCGTATTACTAATTTTGTAGGAAGACTTTAGGTTGCTTCTTTTGAAATGAGGGAAAACATTCAAACTAGATATCTTCAGTGATGAAAACAAAAAGCTTTGAGCCAGTCTGTACAGAATATTGTGATTCAGCCCACAGATTTCTTCCCAGTGATTGGGCATGCCCAGCATCGTGACGATGAGCATATTACAGAGGCTGGTAATAGGAATCACACTGGTATTGTAATTGAACTGTGCATTGCAATTGCTTTACTTTGTTAGGTGTAACCTACATTTGTATTGTGTTTTCAGTATATTTTGTATCACTCTGCTAAATCAGACTATCTTCAAATAAGTAAATTAGATATTAAACATCACACCCTCCATGTGTGGAATACCTAAAAGAAGCTGGTCAGAGTAGACTATTCACACATCAGAACAAACTGGGAAATCAGTCTTGGTTTGGTAACCAAAAAGCTGACATGCTAAGCAATCATGTATGGCAAAGTTTCCTCTTTTTTGGTATACCATACATGGACACAGTCACAGAAGTGCTCAAAACACCACATCTTCTCTCAATTTCAACAGTTCAGTTTCCCTTTTCTTAATCTGCTTCCATGCCGTATCTGGACATAAATGACATGAAACTCAATACTTATCTGAAAATATAAACGCATAAACCCAAGAATATGTCTTTGTTGGTAATCCAGATTCAGTAGACTTTGAAGTCCATCAAACTAACCCAAAGAATTCATGGTCTATCAATAAACAGCATTACAAGCAATGGCTGTTATGAATGCTATGAATGCATCTCATCTTTTTGAGGAGCAAAACTATTATTTACAAGCAATTTTGATCATAATTGCAATCAGATGAAAACTCAGTTCTCAAAAATGCATTTATATACACAGGTGGCCAGAATCTCAGAATTAAGAAACGTTGCCACAAAAGGAAGTCAAATAAAGTAGCAATATAAATCACCCAAGCTAGGGGA
>VYZV01010082.1:40562-60272 GCA_013401275.1 Pandion haliaetus
TTTAATTAAAGGAAACACCGAGGAGGCTGGAAGGCTACTGGGCAGCAAGAATGTCCGTGTCAATTGCTTGGATGAGGTACAGTGAAACTGTACAAGCATTATGCTGGGTTTAGCAAGGAAAATACTAGGTCTGAAGGCCTTCTTGTTGTTAAATAACATTGCTATACAGACTCCTGGAAATCAGAGTTATTCTGAACATATTTCCAGCCTGCAGCTGAATAATGAACCTTTGAAGTGAAGAGCTAATTTTTTTTTAAGAAAGTTTAAAGATTAATGTTAATTAAAGTACTACACTGTTTGTGTTTTTTCTCAAGTTCCAGTGTGAACTTTGGTGTCTGTAAGGTAAGATGAACACTGCGGCAAGACACATGGGGGTGCTCCCTGACTTCTTGTCACTTCCACCAAACTGTAGTCCCTCTGCTTAGATAGCAGCAGACAGTGTGGATGAAGAATACCTGTCCCTTTCTCATGCTTGCATCTCATCACCCAAAGCCTTGTCTTTCCAGAACCATAAACAGGCTTGGAGAGTGAGCAGCTAGGTCAGAAGTTGAAAACACACTGTCTTTTGCAGAGGCAGATGTGGCAAACATGTAGAAGATAAAATCTGTAAGTGCTACCTGAAAATGGGAGGAAGTTTGTGGACATTTAAATTGATAAATTACACATTGATCTACCATACATGCTGGGCAATTACAGTTTTGCTTCCACGTTACACTTCATATTAATGTTCTGCACTTTAGAAAAACATTGTAAAAACAAAAAGAAGATTAAATGGATATGAACATCACACAGGGTTAAAGGAACCTTGTGTAATTTATCAATTTATATGTCAGTTTGTTGTTTTTTTCAACTTTATCATTTCATAGGATCACTGGGAAATTCAGGCTAGAAGGGACCTCAGAAGGTCTCCAGTTCAGCCTCTTGTTCAAAGCAGCTTCAGCTCTGAGGTTAGATGAGGTTGCTCTGGGCTTTATACTGTCTGGCCTTGTAAACCTCCAAGGATGGAGACTGCACAATATTTCTGGGCAGCTTCCTCCACTGCCTTAATATGCTTATGGTGACAATGTTTTTCCCTTAGCTCTGAATCTCTATTTCAACTCTCATTGTCTCTTGCCCTCCTGCCACCATAACTGAAGAGTTTGGCTCTGTCTTCTCAATGATCTTCCTGTAGGCACTGGCAGGCTGCTGCTGGGTCCCAGCAAAGCCATCTCTTTTCCAGGCTGAACAAGCCCAGTTTCTGCAGCCTCTCTTCACTGTACAAGTGCTAAAGTTCCTGCCATGTCTTGGTGGTACTTTGCTGAACTTGCTGCAGTTTATCCATGTCTGTTGTACTGGAAGACCTAAAATTGGACAGGGTATTGTAGATGTGGTCTCTTGAATGCTGAATGGAGGAAAATTATCACTTCATCTACTGCTTATCTTCATGGAATATTGTTAGACTTTTTTTTGTGCTGCCAACAGATCCATTTTCTGATTGTTCTTAAATACAGTTAAATATTTAGGGACTTTTTACAAGGGCAGGTAGTGATAGGACATGGTGTGATGGCTTTAAACTGAAAGAGGGTAGATTTAGATTAGATGTAAGGAAGAAGCTCTTTACTGTGAGGGTGGTGAGGCACTGGAACAGGTTGCCCAGAGGGGTTGTGGATGCCCCATCCCTGGAAGTGTTCAAGGCCAGGTTGGATGGGGCTTTGAGCAACCTGGTCTAGTGGAAGGTGTCCCTGCCTACGGCAGAGGGGTTGGAACTAGGTGATCTTTAAGGTCCCTTCCAACCCAAACCTTTCTATGATTTAAACCTTAATTTCTAATGTATGAATTTCAACAAGCTTCTGACAAACTAGTCAAACTAAGCTTTACAGTAAACTTTAGGAACCCAAGATACAATATAAGTATGTTTGCAAGTGTGCTTTATTGTATGGGCTTTAAAAGCTTTTCTTTTAGTGTAATTGCTGAACTAGTGCTGAATGACTGCACCCTTGATACAGTATTAATGCACCGTGCAGGACTACTGTTGAGAGGATATGGTTTATTAATAGAAACCATAGCTGAGTTATGCCTCAGGCTATTGTTAAAGAAGAAATAGTATTAACAAGATTTGCCTAACGTTCACATCTGACTAAATACAGCCAAGGCACATAAGACTTAAAAAGTTCATGGAATGGACTTCTTACAGTCTGCTTTTTATCCCCAAGAGTGGTGTGTAATGATACGCATTGAACAGAATAGGGTTCAGTTTTGTTTAGGATTCTTAAACCATCAGTCATCTCATGTCAACTTTTAGAACTTTTCTATTATAAACCATTTTCCCTCTAATTAGTTATTCTAATATCTATAGTTATTCTATCTATACATAAATAAAGTATGTGAAACGCAGGTTAAACATTAGCTTCATATGTTTTTCAACGTCACCACAACTGGAGACTGATTTGAATGCATCAGGTCTTATTTCCTTCCCCTGCTGCCTTAGCTGTTTATCCTGAAATTCACATTATTATTTATATTACTACTGTTACTTATTTTATTGATGTTAAGAAATGAGGAAACAGCCCTGAAAATTGAATGCTTAGATACTGAAATGGGAGCACAATTCAGTTGGGAACCAAGAACTCATTTCCTTCCTTAAAGTTCTTTTTACCTGAGAGAATCCACAGAATGAGCACAGGTTTAATGTAGTTCTCTCTTCTAGTTGTGGTACAGCAAACATTCAGTCACAATTTAATAATTTCCACAGGCTGGAGAATCCACAGCATCCAGAAACAGGCTGCTACATATTGCACTTCCTGATTCTAAAAAAATAAACACGTAAGATGTCCCTTTGATTTTTGGTTTGACCACATGTTCTAGCTGCTTAGATCTGCTTTCTTCTAGGTTAAAAACTACTGACAATCAGCAATCTTTTCTCTATGTACCGTTAGACAAGGACCAAGTCACATTTTAGCATCTTCCAAATGTATTGACTTTTTAAGTAACTTGCCTAAAGTTATGTTTCTTCAGCAATTGAGCTATAATCATGGCTCTCTTCTGAATCCTTTCCAGTTGTTTCAGCTTCTTCCTTCAAAAACGTAGGCATGAGCTGGACACAGTATTTCAGCATTGCTTCTGCTGCTGTTACATGTATTTAAAAATAAAAAATTGCTCCTCTAAGTCTGTTTGCTTTTTCTGCCCATGTTCCAAGACTCGCTCACCCTTCACCACCTCTTATCTGCAGTGCTCTACAGGGAGCAGTAGGTCACTTGAAAGCAGAGTAAGACCCCTTTATTCAAATCAGTTTCACAGATGCCCATCTTCCAGAAAGTTGTAGATATCCAGCAGACAGTCCTGGTTTTTTCCCAGCATCCTTTCTGACCAGATCAACTTTGTTGTTGTTTCTTTGTGGAGGTAGGTAGTCAAAGAAAGGAAAAAATGTTTAGGCTTAATCACTGTCTTTATGGAAACAAAGAAATACATAGCTTTTCCACAAAACTTAACAGTTTGACTGTGGCAACTTCAAAACTTCAGGGGCATTTAAGCTCAGGTGTCCCAAAATATTAGGACAAATAAGTGGGCCCTGGAAAGAGATGAAAAATAAACACAAATATATTTCATTTAAATGCATGCTGCTTAGTCAGTTTTTGTCCTATTTTAGATGGAGTGGTTGCTAATTTGGAAATGTAGTATGGAAGAAAGTGCTCAGGAATTTTCTTTCCCCTGGGATAATAGAGCTTGTAAATAGTGTTGTCACTTTATGTTGGCAGTTTGCTGACTTTAGCTCCATCCATTTGCATCCATTGTGTCTAATATCTTTCAGATTATTGCGGCAAGAAGGTCTAGAGGAAGCATATCGATTTTTTAGCTGTGGAAGTTTCTTCCAGTCATGTTGGTAGTTAAGGTTGGAAACGAGCAATGTAGTATTGCAATCCCATATTTTCTGCAGATTAAACAGAGACTTGACTTGAAAAGGCTTCACAGTTTTTCTGTATTTAAAATAGTATTAAGGTCATTCATAATCATCTTATATACAGAACTATCATTTGGCATTAGCAGCGTTACTTTTTTCCTCTAGTTCAGCAATTCAGCTCTTCAATTCTGTAATAAAATACATCTTTTAGAAACAGTCCACTTCTATATGCTAATTACAGCACTGAATACTTTCTGGGAATTACAGCAGCAGCCTGCTTATTAGTGTATGAGGTATGTGTATCTTTACTCATACTGATTGTGTTCAGCGGAGGGTTCTTCAGTTAATCTGTCTGGATAGATAGCTACGCTATTCCAGTGTGAACTTCCTATGGTTGCAGAAAATGCCCAGATCCTTGGCCTTTATTGAGGAGGAGTTCTGTCTTTTTACATAGTATTTCAAAATACACAAATGAAAGAAAATTCAACAGCTATTAAGAATTTGTTGGTTTCAATTCAGGTTGCTGACTGATGTAGACTTTAACTTTTCATCGCTGCACATGAACAGAAAGATCATCAGAGGAATCTAATGTGTTACATGTGTGAAACCAACAGCTCAGCAAGATGACTATAAAGGAGGACTGTAGCTATGATTGACACTCACTGAACAGTATTTCATATTCTAATTAGTTCATACTTAGCTACAGCTAGAATCGTTTGTGCATGTATCTGTTGACTACCTTCCAAATCCTGTCCTGCTTGCAGTAAGTTTAAGATAGGTAAGAGCAATCTTATTTAAAAGCTTTAAGGGTGAAATTTCTAAAGGCTTTTGTCCGATGAAAATTCAAGTCATGTATTTCTAGACTAGCAGCATTCAGTACCATTTCTGTTAAGTCAGAGACATTTTTACAATCCAATGCCAAATACCTACCTGAACCAGTCTTAATGAGTTGGTCTAATTTCAGTGGTGCTATTTAGGAGAGTTGATTTTGAAGACGTACATCAGCTAGTATTTCTGTATTCCTTGTGGCACCTGCTCTTTTTGCATCATTTGTTTCTTTTTTAGTAACTTCCCAAATATTGTCTCAAAAGCCAAACCTACAGTCTATGTGTTGAGTTTGTAATTTTCTGAATTAATACAACTGGTATAGTTTCCTGAATCTGAAGAATAAAATAAGGCACTCTTTCCATGTTAATATGGGGCTGGGTTCCTCATTCCAAAATGAGCTGGGAAAGGGAGGAGTGGGTGCTTTAACATTGTCAGCATACAAGTGTCTACAGCAGTTTTTCAGCTGGGGTTTTTACAGCCCTCTCTCTCTAGGTAGCTGGTATTCACACAGGCAATGTCACGGTGTAGCCCGACGCCTGCTGAGGGAGCTGCTCCACTGTGATCTAGCCTGTGTGCCACATCTTGGCCAAGTTTCCATGATTGAGAAGAAGGGTGAAGTGAGCATGAGAAGTGTAAAACACTGGGAATGTTGGGACCACTTGGATTTCTCTTTTCTCTTGAGTAACACAAGTCTATGTGGCTACTTCAGGAGCAAGTTGTCAGCATGTTACCCACAAAACAGTGGCTTTTAAAAATATACATGTATCATGTTTGTTTTCTTACACAGTCAGCTTGAGTGTGTAAATGCTCACAACGTGGTCAGTTTTTCTGCCAAATATGCACAGGTCACTGGCAAGTGAGATGGTCTGTGAATTTTTTTGTTTGTCCTGACTCTTGTTCCCTGGCCACCCCACACTCCCCAATTCCTCTGGTCAACAAAGGTTGAGAAACAGTGTTGTTGAAAACTTCCTCCTTAGTTCCTAGAAGGCAGAAGGTTGCTTTTCAAGTTTATTATCCTTATAAATTTGGTTTTATTCATCCTGTGGATGTACACTTCTCCCAGGTGCTGAAAAGAGATAGACTGACCTGCTTTCTTCTTCCCCCACTCCTGGCAGTGGAGTCCAACCCCTTCCTGGATCTGGTACTCATCTGTTCCTCCTGCCTCCCCACATGTCCTTTTCTTCCCTTGTTAGCTGATACAGCCCACTGACCCTGTGGTATTTTTTCTTCTTCAGTAGGCTCCCCCACAGTGGCAGCATTAAGTCAACTTAGCTCTTGGAATCCCATCCCTCAGTCCACTTCTGGTATATTTTCAGCATCAGGAACTGGGAAGGGTGGTGTATAATGGCTGGGCTGGTCGATGAGCTGAGGAACCTGGTCAAGGGAGGTGCCAAACAATTTCTAGAGGTGCTGCAATCTCTATTCCCCTTGTACAGTCAGACATACGGGGAGTACTTATAGCCCTGCAGAAGATGGGAGATGTTAATTTTGTTCCCTGTAAACCATATAACATCCTTGCAAAATAAACAAGAAACTGGGAAAAATTCATTTTTGTCCTAGGGAATGAGGTTAAAAGACTGGATTTTGGTCAGAAGAATGTTACGTAGTAGCTGCTAGGAAATGGATTCTTCATCCTATGTTCCATACTTTGTTTCATCTGTATGTTTAATAAACTGTCTGCTAGTTTAGTCTTTTAAGTATGTTGTATTGACAATCCAAATGTAATCTGTCAGAAAACAGACTGTTGTTGGACCTGTCTTTGATATTCAGGCTGAGAAGAGTATTTGCAGTCATTTCAGTTTCTGCATAGGGACATAATACAAGATACCAAGCTTTTCCAGATAAGCTTGTGTCTAGCCTGTCCATTTTTTGTTTGCTGTGAATGTGAAAGGCTGATATTAGTGTGACTTTAAATCCAATTTTCTAACAACTGTCCACATGTTTTCTGCTTGATATGTTTTTTTGATCCACACCACAGCCTGACACTTTCAAAATTTAATCAAAGGCTTTTAAAAAAGTTTCCCAGGAGGAGGGGGTGACAAAAAAAAACAACCAACCAACCAAACAAACAAAAAAAAAAACAAAACCCCAACCCAATCCATTCCTTTGTCCTATAATCTTCAGCAGATTTTGTAATTGAAACAGCTGGCATTCAAGATATAACCAAACTTAAAGTTATTGTTTTCTTAAACTTCCTTCTCCAGTCAAAAATCTTACTGGGTTCATATCCCCTTACAGAAGTACTTTTCTGCGCTGCTAAAGGAGGCAAATCTATACTATGACTCCAGACTGGGATTGGCCCATAGAAATAGCTGTTAATGTAATGTAACTTAACATAACATAACGTATTTTACATATTAGGATAGAAAGCCTTTGCTTAACCTTTACAGGACCACAAATGAAACCTAGCAAAAACAATCACAAATTTGTTTCATGTCTGCGAAATGATCTCTTCAGGTCTTTTGTTTCTTTAATGGCAGTTTATATTGCAGTTTACCAAAATATTTCAGGTTGCTAAAATATAATGCATGAAATAATCATTTTTTATTGTTTTCAGTTAGGATGGGGAATAATGAAAATATAATACTTTAAAACTGTTATTATAATTTTGACTTTCCCAATTTCCCTCACCTTTAGGAATTTTTTTAAGATTATACTGATAAATTTAACTCAGTTGGATTTTATTCTATCATAAGTTGAAACAAGAAATATATTAAGGCTCAAACCGACCAATACATTATTTCAGAGTATCACATTACCATGTGTTTATAGAGCTGCAGTAATGGTGTACATGAGTGTATTCATGCACACAGCCTTAACCTGCAAAAAAAAAAAAAGGGGGAGAAAATGCCATTTTGATTTCCTTCAGAGACAAACTAAAGCACACCCCCTTATATTTGGTGTTGGAGAATGTTCTTGGGCAATTACTATGTCTTGGCTGGTAACGTGAATCCTGACTTTGTTAAGTGAAAATAAACAGCATATTGGAAAAAGCGTATCAAATCTAAAAATGGAATGTCATGCAATTTTCTCAAATGGAAATGTGCTTCTCCCTGCCCTTTGAGAGGGAGAGAACCTGCCCTAACAATTCACCCTAGTTCTGAAAATTTCCCCTAGGGTTTACCCAGGTTTGCATTTATAATTACACCAGTGCAACTCTAATAAAAACTCGGTGCCTTCCTTGCTGAAGCTAATCCTTTTTGTACTGGTGCAGTTTATCAAAAGGCAGGGTTTGAGACTGTGTGGTTGTTAAAGTCTAGTTAGAGCTGTGCATCTTTACAAGGGCTTTCAGAGCTCTGGCTGATGTAAGATCACAGATGCAATACCAAAAGGGTGAATAAATGGGAGAGAGGAGGATAGCACAATTACTAGTAATCATGACTAAAAACGAGCAAGATGGGTTTCAGAAACTGCACATCTTTGTAATGGCAAAACCAACAAGACCCTATTCCTAATTTTCTTGTTGCTTGTCATATAATGTCAGGGAGAAAAGAAATAAATTAGGAACCTAACAAATTTTCTAAAACAAGCTTTTCCCTCTAGCAGAAGCCTTAGTTGTCTTTAACACTAATGTCTTGCACAAAAGGCCAATGACAAATCAGCGGTAAATGGCTTTCATTTATACAACACTGGTCCATTTTCAAATATATAGTGCAGCATAATTGGAAAAGTGAGATGGAAATGGAAAATCTACTGCATGTTACTAACCATCTTTTTTCATGGAAGATTTTGTGAGCTTTTTTGTTGTTGCTAACTTAAATATTACATGAGGCTTTGGTTGTTATACTGAATATGTATGTACAAGTAAAAATTATCAATGGTATGAAGATCAAGAGATGTAACCAAATCTTTTTTGTATGCTACTTCCTTCCTCTTTCTTTTGTTAGCATGGCATGACCCCTCTAATGCACGCAGCATACAAAGGGAAAGTAGACATGTGCAGGTTGCTCTTGCGACATGGAGCTGATGTTAACTGCAATGAACATGAGCATGGATATACTGCCTTGATGTTTGCTGGACTTTCAGGTAACTTACTAAACTTAGATCACTGATTTTTATGACATTAATGGGGACAATTTGNTGACATTAATGGGGACAATTTGCCATAAATTAAAAATTTAAAGGAAAATGATGATGTGTTTTTATTACTCAAGTTTACTGTTACTTTTGTGAACTATGCGAATATGTCAAGACAGTAGAATCATCAGGACATTGGAACAGGAGAGCTACTGTTCAGGCTTGGGAGCTTGTTTCATGTAAAAATTGATTTTGCTCAGTGTTTGGAGGCATATAGTTTATCTGTACTTTGTCCTGTTTGCTACAGATCTCAAAATTCAGTCTCCTGTGACAGTTTTCTTGTGCAGTGGGATACATTCAGTTTAATTATACTGTGTTACACTGAAAAACATGCTGCACTAAACTTCTTTTTTTAGCACTACAAATCAGTCACTTTTAGTAGTATTTGAGGCAAATCAATCTCGTATTTTTGAAATTTTACCTTCCTTCTACATTATTTTTGTAATTATCTTGTGGGCTTTTAAAAATGTATTTAGTAAGTTTTAAAAACATTTTCTCACATTAATTTTTCCTCCCCTCTTACACTATTTTTTTTTAGGATGGTGCTTATAGCTGTATATATCTTCTCCTGTCTCAAGTGGTGGTTTGCAGCTTTCCTCTTGCTGTTCTTTTCCCTGATGAAAGGAACAATTATGTCCTTGAGTGAGAAAGGATCACTACATAAAAACCACTGTTTCTCCTGGGGAAAAGATCACATTTGGGAATATTAGGTTATTTTAAGTATCTTCTTTACTAGACCACTTGCATCTTCCCAAAAAGGAGATTCTAGGGAAGTAAGATTTCTTAGTAGGTAAGAGTTTAAACTCTGCCTTCTTTCATCATAATAAAAGAAAGGCATATGAGTGTATATGAACTTTAACTGGATCATCAGATCACTTTTCAGCTAAAACTTTGGTACAAAGGTTTAGGAAACTTCAGCTTTCTGTGGCATTGAGCAATATCAGAGCTGCAGCAGATAGACAGGAACAAACGCTTAGAGGTTGTTAAATGACTGCAGCTCTATGGAGTATGCTGAATTTTTACCATTTTCTCACAGCTGAACTTTTAACATCCTGGGTTTGAATGCTTCTGAATGTTGACTTCAAGGTCTGTTATCTGTGAGTGCAAAAGGTACATGAGCACTACCGACGCAATGCCTTTGTTTTTAAATCAGAAACATTCATTTCCATCCACCACCCCCTTCTTTTTTTATATTCACCTTTCTGTATTTAGCATATGCACAAAACCTGATAAATTAAGAATACCTTTGAAAGCGAAACCAGCATGAGTGGTGGCAGGTGCCCTTATTAGTCTCAGAAGGGCACCAATTAAGTCATCTAATCTCCCCATCAAATTTTAGCTTCATTTTATTTGGTATTTAGCCCAGTCTGAGCACCCAGTTCCTGCTGTGGAGAAAGGAACAATCTGTTCTCTTCTTTATGCTCCTGCTACATAATAGTACTGGATTTGTTTTTCTTCTTAGAATAGCAAATGTTGTAGTTGAACTGTCAAACTAGATTCGTAGAATTTCCTTCGATACTGCTATCCAGAGGGACCAACCTCTAGTGTAGATACATGCATGTGACTCCCATAAGCTCCATGGGGAGCTGAATATGCATTACAGAGAGCAGAGTTGTACCCTGCCTGAATTTAGTTTTTACTTTGATTTGACCCTCTGGAACCATAAATAAGGAGGCAGCACCGTGCCTTTCTCTGAATCCATTCTTAAAATAATGACATTAAGAACATTCATTTCCCTCAGTGTTATTCCTAATCTTTAAGAAATTCACTCCTTGTTTTTCTACAGCATAAAGAATTACAAGTTCTGGTTTGTTCTCTCTCATTCCCCATATCTTCTCCCCAAATTCAGGAAATAAAGAAATCACCTGGATGATGTTAGAGGCTGGAGCAGAGACTGATGTTGTCAACTCTGTGGGAAGGACAGCAGCTCAGATGGCTGCTTTTGTGGGTAAAGTGAAAGTCTATTATTTCCTAAATTCCTAAAGAACTAAAATGTTAGATTCTGATGCTTTTTATTGGAGAAACATTATTTAATGACCTGTTCTGAACTGATGCAGTTGTTCAGCTTTTTTTCCACATCTCATCCTGTAATAGAGTCAATTTGTCTTCTATTCCCATGATTTGTTTCATAAAAGCACAAATGATCTTACCTGTAAGAATAGATGCTGCTGTTCTCCAAGTGTGCAAGTTTTTGCAGTGTCATCCCTTTTCAAATTGTGAGTGGAAGCTGGTAACATCTGAGGTGTCTGAAGTGCAGGTAGGTGCTTCTGCAGTACAAAGTGCGTAATTGGAGCTTCCTTTGTGGGAAGGAACAAACGTAGCACTAGGAGTCAGGAAATCTCATCTGAGCTTTGCCATGAGCATGGTAGTGGTGAGCAACCTCCTGCCCTTCTCCCTCCGTATTTGGGAGAGGGAGAAGTCTTGGCACTTGTTTTGAGGTATTCAGTGCTTATTGACCTGAACTTGACTAGAAGAAGAGAAAAGATTTGTCATTCCAGTATGCTGTGTGATCCTGGGCAAAACATGGAACCAGGCTTTTTTCTGTTGTTATGATTCTTGCCTTTATTTTCTAAACCCTTTTTACTTCTTTAGCCATCTTGACATTGCTGGGAGATTCCTGGATTAACATTCCCAAATATACCACTTTTTCTCTATTTCTAGCAAGAACGTGTGATAAAATATTACCAGAAAAAGTAGAGTCATTTTAATGTCTCAGCTATTGCTGTCCAGATGACCTTCCCAACAACCAAAAATGAGGACCTGTATTTTCACTTCAACACAACCTTCTTGTATTGTTTAAATGTCTGAGAACTCCCTTGCAAGTCCATTAGGTGTTCTGGATTCAAGAGCCTACCTTGCCATTTAGATTTACTTCCTTGAATAGTGAGTTAGTGCAATCTCAATTTCAATCATATCTCATCCTGGTCTTTTAAAGAGGAAAAGATTGACATTGCTGACTTCAGGTTCAAGCAGAACCTTAACTATTCACTTACTATGTCAGAGAAGTCCACTCCTGTTAATTATACTTTGGATTTGGAGAGTCTTTTCCAATGTGATGCTGAATTGAATTATTAGTGAATGGGGAATTGTTGTGGTTTTGGTTTCAGCCCAGCCGGTAACAAAGCACCACGCAGCCGCTCACTCACTCCCCGCCCCCACACCTGGCCACGTTGGGATGAGGAGAAAATACAAAGGCAGGCTCGTGGGTCGAGACAAGGACTGGGAGGGATCACTCCCCACTTATGGTCACGGGCAAAAGACAGGCTCAACTTGGGGAAGAAACAAAATCAATTTCATTTAGTGAATGGAGAATGTTACCTCCAACATAATTCTGGAGAATTCTTGTTTAAAATCTCATCATGTCACCAAGATAGAATAAGTATTTTCAGGCATACTGAGATATGCTGCTCTGTAAAAGTCTGAACATTGGAATCCATTTCTGTTTTTTTTTTTTTATTCTCTGTCCAATCAACATTAATTCATCTGTCTGTGTGTGGGAAGTGACGATACTTCTTCCCCTGCCATTTGTCTTACATTGTGGTCTATTAGCTTAGAACAGTCTCTTCTAAAACTGGAGGGTTTTAAATGCTGGAATTTGGTTGGCTGTGTCTTCTTCTACTGATTAATAGGATTAGTGCCAAGATCAATCAATCAATTTAAAGAATGTGGTCCTGAACTAGAGAAGCTAAATATTACTTTCTCTTTAGCGAAGTAATCCATCATATTGTCAGATGTAGAAAACAAGAAGGGGGTGTAACTTCTCTCATCTTGTTACTTTAATCACAGTCTTTTTTTTTTTTTTTTTTTTTTTTTTAGTAAATTTTAAGCATGTTCTGTTCTTATAATTTCTCCCACTTTAGGTTAATACGCTACTATCTGTTTCATGTCTGAAAACTTACAAGTCTGAATGCAAATGTCTTTAATTTTTGAAAGCACAGAATGGAGAGAACTTCTCTTGAAAAACTTTAACACCAGTATAAGACTGCGAGTATAGTATAAGTTTGGGGAGAAATACCTATTCTCTTAGTTTTGGCTTACTAGGGAAAGAGCCTACAGGAAGGGGACAGAGTTCTCAAAATGAAATTTCATTAAGTCATTCCCTGCCGGGAGTCAGTAAGTTACACTTACTGAACATAAAGGTTACACACAAAAGAACAGCAAGAGTTGCCTGTTACCAGTGCAAAGCATGTCATGCTAAGCTCCTTTGTGGGTAATTCTCATCTGTATTGCTTAGATTAGATTTGGGTTTAGGTGGTGGTGGTATTATTATTGTTATTATTATCATCATTGTTATTATTACATTGGTGATTTTTTTTTTTTTCTTGTGTGCCTTTAGGTCAACATGACTGTGTGACCATCATCAACAACTTCTTCCCACGTGAAAGGCTGGACTACTATACTAAACCACAAGGCTTAGATAAAGAACCAAAACTGCCAGTAAAATTAGCTGGGCCTCTGCATAAAATTATTACTACCACTAACATGCATCCTGTTAAGGTAGAGTAATATGTAAATTTTATGTGTTTGTTGGCATGGTAATTGTTTCTTTATGTCAGAAAGCATTCAGCTCTTCTGAGAGTCCAACTGAGATCAAAAGCATTATCCACTAATTCAGATGCTTCTGAAAATGAGAAAGGATCAGGCTCAACATTTAGATGTGATTAAAAACTGAAGCTATTTCAGTGTTTATATACACCAGAATCTTGAACTAACACCGTTAAGTGGAGAGGTTCTTATTTTTTGCATCAATAACCATAAATAGCTTTCTTTTTTGGCTTTCTTTTTTTCTTAGCCCCACTTGAAGTGGAAACCTAAAACAATTTCCTATCTTAACAAAATCTCATTGTTCTCTCAATGCTTGTCTCAGCATGTGTCTTCCTACCTTCATCACTGGTTCACCATAGTAACATCTACTGCTGCTGCTGTTTCTGAAAGTATGTGCAAGAGACATTTATTTTTACTTCCCAGTATATTTGCTGAAAATAATGTCTTTTATGGTTTGATCCTCCAGTGTAGTTCAGAGAAATTAATACACCTACATTCAAATTCAAGTTCCTTGGGCTGCCATCCAAAGTCAGGAACTTGTCAGCCGTTGCCAACCGGGTGTCTGCAGTACATACAAACAGTAATGCACTCCAAGGTTATGCGCGGTTGATGTGTTCTGTGAAATTGCTTACATCGTACAAGTCCAGTTTATTTTAGGTGTTTGTTATGGGTTTGTGTGGCACAGGGGTTTTTTTTGGTAGCAGGAAAGGGGGCCGTAGGGGTGGCTCCTGTAAGAAGCTGCTGGAAGCTCCCCCGGCTCCAAGTTGGACCCACCTCTGGCCCAGGCCGACCCCATCAGTGATGGTGGTAGTGCCTCTGGGAAAACATATTTAAGAAGGGGAACCTGCAGTGAGTGGGGGGACTGGAATGTGAGAGGAACCCCTCTGCAGATACCGAGGTCAGTGAAGAAGGAGGGGGAGGAGGGGCGCCTGAGGAGGCTGATGGCCCTGCAGCCCATGGGGAGACGGCAGGCTGTCCCCCTGCAGCCCAGGGAGGTGAACGGTGGAGCGGAGGCCCCCAAAGATGGCCGTGACTCCATGGGAAAGCCCACGCTGGAGCAGTGTGTGACTGGAGAGCAGCCCGCGGAAAGGACCCGCGCCAGGGAAGTTTGTGAGGAACTGCAGCCCACGGAAAGGACTCACNCATCCACTGTTCCCCTGTGCTGCCAGGGGGAGGAGGGAGAGAGAACCGGGAGTGGAGTTGAGCCGGGAAGGTGGGAGGGGTGGGGGGAGGGGTTCTGATGTTTGGTTTCCCTTCCTAATACCCTTGTGTTTTGTTTTTTATTTGATTTGTAGTAAATGAAATTGATTTTGTTTCTTCCCCAAGTTGAGCCTGTCTTTTGCCCGTGACCATAAGTGGGGAGTGATCCCTCCCAGTCCTTGTCTCGACCCACGAGCCTGCCTTTGGATTTTCTCCTCATCCCAACGTGGCCAGGGGCGGGGGTGGGGGGGTGAGTGAGCGGCTGCGTGGTGCTTTTGTTACCGGCTGGGCTGAACCCGAAACCGAAACCACGACAGTGTTCAAAAGGAAAGAGATTCTAGGACAGTGTATGGTAATTTCTGTAACTGTTTCTTTTGAAATGGTTTTGATTCTTCATGTTCTTACTCTGAAAAAAAACCTTATTATTTTTAATACCGCTCTTAATTTAAATGTTTCTTGTATGGGAACTGTAAATTACAACCGAAAAAGAGAAGGGGAAGACTGCATAAGATGGAAGTAGAAGAATATTAGAAACTCCTGAAATTCAGTTACAATGAGCTATATAACCTCTAATGCACAAGTTTAAAAATACTAGTTCTTAATTGGATTACATTTTCTTCAATCTTTCTCATAGATTGCGTTGCTGGTAAAAGAGAACCCTCTATTGGCTGAAGTAGAAGCACTGCAGAAATGTTACAGGGTTCTGGATCTCATTTGTGAGAAATGTATGAAGCAGAAAGATATGAATGAAGTACTTGCTATGAAAATGCACTACATCAGTTGCATCTTCCAGAAATGTATTACATTTTTAAAAGAGCGAGAGGATAAACTAGATGGATTTATCAAAAGGTATGTATTTCTACAGAGAGGTCTGAAGGCAAGTATATGAACCAGCTTTACAGAAATCAGAAAAAGACAACTGTAGTAATAGATTAGATTGTCTTGGATAGTGGCTATGCCAAGTAAATTTTGAAATAATCCGAGCTGCAGTCATCAGTTCAGGGTGGCACTGACTCCCTTTTTTCTGTCTCAAGTGGCATTGTCCTTTCCTGGGGTACAAAGGAAATAGTCCTAGAGTTTCAGCTTCGTGCTGGAACTGGTTAGGCTTGGCAATCACACGTACACTATGAAGCAGCAGAGAGCAACATGTGGTAGAGAAAAAGGGGAATGATAGGCTAGAAAAAAGAATTTCTCAATGTCCGATAGGGAGCATCTGGGAACACTTCTCTTACCATTTTGCTCTGCAGCAGTCATACAGGGTGAGACTTTTTTTTCAAAAACACTTAAAGCAACTGAGAACTGCAAATCCCACTGGCTCTGGATGACACTTGGACTCTTAGATCACTTAGATTTTCAGAACCCACTCAAAGAGTTACAAAACCAGCTGCCTGATCTTAAGTATCAAAGTAAGTGGCCTGACTTTTAGAAAGATTCCATTCCCCATAGACCTCCATGGATTTCTACATGATACTGAAAATCAATGAAGTCAGCTTTCACATACTGACATTAAATAGTTCATCAGTAATCCATATAAAAAAGTAGGAGCCAACCAGGTAGATATAGAGGCATCAGGACTATAACAAGTTATTAAACTAAGTAAAGCAGAATTTGTATTTAAAGTATTGTGCATTCTTCAGTGTTTATTTTTACAATGCTCATTTTTAAACACAGCAGAGCATTTCGCTCCTTTAGTCAGATGTATATACTAGTCTATCTGTAGATGATTATTTTTCTCTGTGTGGTTGAAATAGTAACTAGTGGTTTCAGAGTGTACATTTTGTTATTTTATATTTCATAATGATTGTGCATTAGAATAAAAATAATTTCAGTTGCATTTAAACACATTTATATATGAAGTTGCCAAATTATTTTGAGTTATAATTCTCTATAATTTGAAAGAGGACAGAGTACAGCATGCTGTGTATTTGTTCTTGATCATGTACTATGTGATTTCTTATTTTATGTTGGTTTTAAAAAATTTAGTCTCTTGAAAGGGAGAGATAAAGATGGTTTCCCTGTATATCAAGAGAAGCTAATTCGAGAAAGTATCCGAAAGTTTCCTTACTGTGAAGCTACATTGCTCCAGCAGCTTGTGAGGAGTATTGCTCCTGTTGAAATAGTAAGTTTTTCCTATCAAGAAAATACTTTCTAAGCAACTTGCAAAGTAAATTCAGTTTATGTGTTTCTCAGCTTCTGCAATGTGTTACATTAAGCAAAGGTTTTTGATGTCCCTGAACCCTCTGGCAAACTGGAATTTTATTTTGCATATTGCAGGAAAATGCTCCAACTAGTAGTTTTTTCCTGTGCCCATAATGAGTGCTTAAATACCTCAGCTTTTAAAGAAAACTGAAATAATTTGTTTCTTGTCTCAGAGCTGTCTTTTCCTACTCTGGGACGTCTAGTCAGTTTTTCTTTGCCAATCCGCTTTTACAAATTGTAGATTCAGACACAGGTGAAACTCATTTTGCACTCTTTTTTCACAATGTCTAAATTCAATTTAAGATCAAATCCTTTCCTAGATTTAATGCATTCCTTATTTCTAGTGTACAAGAAAAGTTGGTAATATATGACGGTAGAAAAAGAGAAAACATTCTGTGAAGGTCCTTTTATCACAGAGAGAGGCAAGATGATGCAATGTAGAGCAAAATGTGTATCTAAATTAGGAAATCAAAATTTCAAGTAAAAAAAATCTAACTTCAGTTTTCCTCATGCCTTTGCTAACACACTCTTATTAAAGTAGGATTAATTACTTCATAATAAATCTTACACAAGAGTTACTATTCTTTTTTAAGAATGTTCTTTCTAGTCTCCGAGAGCTAGATCTTACATGTGCTAACACTGGGGAAGTGGAACAATTTTGTGACATGTTTGGATTATGCTGAGTGAATTAAAAATAGCCTCCATCTTAAGTGGCTCCAAGTCTACTAAAATGTCCTGAGGCTTAGTGCAATCCCTACTGTTTGTCTAAGCCAGAAAAATAAACACAGTGTGAAAGCATAAGCCATCATGATGCATTAAGACTTGCTTTAGAGTAAACATTTTCCTTCCTGTCCCTTTTTTCTTAGAAGAGCTTGCAGTCTTTTCTGCCTTTAAAGAAATATGGTTTGTTACATTGGATTTCTGTCCATCATGCAGAACTGGAAAGGAGAAGATGCTATAGATTTTTATTTGTCTGTGCATGCCAAAGGTCAAAGGCTTCCAATTACTTGGCTTCAGTCTGGGCATCTCAGCATTGTCGTAGTAGTTATGATCGTGCATATTCCATGGTAGTCTAATGGTTTAAGGATTTACTTAGACCTGGAGCAACTTGTCATTTTTTTGCTCTAATGTTTACATCATTGCCCAAAAGAATAGTCTTAATCTATGGTTACCAGTAAAATATACTAAATCTTACTGCTTGTATTGTATGGGAAAGATACTGCAAATAATTTCTGAATAATAATATGCAAATAATTGTTTGGAAGATTTCGAGTTCTGACCATTTGGTCTGTAGCATCTGAGTACGCTGAGCACAACAGTATATCAGTGACAAATAAAATATCTTGCTGTGTGCCAGTACAGACTAATCTGCAAAAACCTGCTGCATATGATCTACAACTGGGTGACTGTGTGTAAGGAACACTGAGTTCATTAATAGTATTATCATTTTTTTACTCTGTAAATTATTAATAATTTTTATCCTCCCTTCTACAGAAAGTAAGGACTCGGTTAACTTTATATACAAAAATTTATCTAACCGTATACATGTTAGGTTGTGCATCTTAGCTGAAGTTCTGTGATTTAGTTTTATGTTCTTGCTGCAACGGCATCTTCAGCGAGACTGCAGCTGGCCAGCAGGAAGCTTGCATTGCTTGTTTTGTTATTCTCTTGCATGTCCCTCTTCATGATAGTGTTGGTTTTTAATCCCATTACCATTTGTCTTGCCTTTCAGGGTTCTGATCCTACAGCTTTTTCTGTACTTACACAAGCTATTACTGGGCAAGTGGGTTTTGTGGATGCTGAATTCTGTACAACTTGTGGGGGAAAGGGAGCAGACAAAAGATGTTCAGTATGTAAAATGGTAAGAATCCATAAATAGTTATAACGAATCACAAAAAGTAGTACCACTGAGGTGCTGAGGCTTTTGAATGCTTCATTATTTACTGTGTAGACTTAGGAGGAATGGCATGTATGCCTACACTGAAAATGTGCAAGCCCTCTACTTCTGGGAGAGATGCCTGAAATTGGCGAGTACTTGGATTTCCAAGTGTGTATATTTAAGAGTGAAGAAAGAGTAAAATTTCTGTATGTTCAGTGTTAACAAAACAAACTATTCTTTATAGATTTTTATGTAGGTTAGAATCACTCCATGTGACCTTACAAATTGCTTAAAAGTACCATTAAGTACTATACATAGAGAGATTTAACTTGGTACACTAAGAAATGCAAGAATATTGTATATTTTTTTAGTACATGAAGATTAATTGATAGCTCTGGTAACTTTCAGGTGATGTACTGCGACCAGAACTGCCAGAAAATACACTGGTTTACCCACAAAAAAGTCTGCAAGACCCTGAAGGAAATTCATGAGAAACAAGAACTAGAAGCTGCCAAAGAAAAAAGGAAACAAGAGAAAAAACAAAAGAAAGGTTAAGATCTATAGTTTGCTTGCTGAAACGAGTGCTGCATTAACTGCACCACAGGGAACAACAGTAACAGGTCTTAAAATCTGGAACAGATGAGGTTGAATGAAAAATCTTTGTTGTAACGTAACAGCATACCTGCATTTGTTGGAATTCTAGTCTTTCAATTTACAAATACTGTGTACTTTCTAAAATCTGTTTTTTAATGCTAGAGTTACACAGGTTTCTACAACTAAAGCATTCTGAATTACACTGCACTGTTTCAAAATCCAAATCTAATCAAAATCATGAAGAAGTTTCATGTTACTCTACCTTTCGTTGGAGGTGTTAGGACAAGTTGGATAATAAGCAAGCAGTCCACTCCTTCCAGTTGCAAAGGTTAATGTAAATGTTAATTCTCCTGTGATACTTTCTTCTTCATAATAACAGTATTAAGTTAATTGTGTTGTGTACTTTGAATGTGAAGAAAGAAAACATCAGTCTTTAAACTGTCAATGGTGTTTTTCTCCCTTCAATAAGCAAATAATTAAGGCATAATAGCAGAAAAAGCACTGTATCACC
>VYZV01010088.1:15533-32328 GCA_013401275.1 Pandion haliaetus
GGCGTGTTTTTTGTGAGGGAGTCTTTTTCTTCCCAGAAAGTCATTCCCAGAAAGTCAAATTCCACTTTGTGCTTTTCTGCTTAAAAGTGAGATAATTTTCTTTCAGCTCTCTCAAACTACTTCAGTTGTGTCATTGCACAATTCCTACAATGAAAGTATCAAATATTTAAAAATAAAAATTATTAAGGACTGCAACTGTAAGTCTTCTGAATAAGTCATGTTGCTGCTGCACTAGGTCCACCTTTTTGTCTCTTTTGCAGTTATATTTGTGTTCATGCATATGATCACATGAATGGGACTCAGTAAGTCACACATCACTCACTGTGTAAATCTTAAATAAATACTCTTATTTCCTGTGAAACAGTTATGAATTTGTACCTGCTATGTCAAGACCACAAATAGATCCAGTTCTGGGGAATACCTCCTGCAGCCAGATAGTCCATCTGAAGATTAACAGAAACCTAACTAATAAAATAAGATTAATAATGAGGAAATTATTTTGTGGCACACTCTTCCAAGTCCCAGTGAAAATTAGAATATTTTGTCTATAGGTTTCCTACTTCATAATTTCTATTCTCAGTAGCACTGTGATCATTTCACTCAGTTTCATTTCAGTCTTTTTAAGGTAAAACATTCAGGTTCCTTTGAAGTTTTCCCTCAAGGAAGCTCAAAATTAGTGGTTCAGCTGACAGCCCATAGAACAAATCCGTGCCATCAGCTCATTCCCTCTAGTTCACTCTGTCTTTCTTACAAGCAGGCCATAGTGCAAGATGCAGTGGTGGTCTGCACCATGGAAGGAAAAGCAGGATACCCACACAGCCTATGTCTAATGAGGTCCCCCCATTCATCTCCACACCTAACTCTGCTCTGTTGATATTGCTTTAGTCAGCAAAGGAGCTGTGGGAGAAAACCAAGAAGGTCTACCTGTACCTCCATGTCCATCTGGTTTTGGTAGGTACCAGCATCAATTTAAAGTATTCTGTCCACTGCAACAGAAATGCTCCTGTTGCATTCTGGCCTTGTGGCCAGATGGATTTACCTCACTTTCAAGGGAAATATGCATTGCCAGATCCAAAGGCTGAAGCATTTCACCCTGTGTCTATGCAGGAGAAAGAGCACAAAGTTGCTGGACTGCTTCACTCCTGACCACACTTGGTAGCTCTGGCTCAGAGGGGCAGTAAATCATTGAGAACCTCTTCCCCCTACCATGAGACACCTTCACAGGCAGCAGAATGGGAATGTGCCCCCATCCTTCCACTCAAAGTGGCGACATACCTTTGGATGACTTTTATTTAAGACCTTACTCAACAGTCTTTGAACAGTTTGAAGGACAATGTTATACTCCATGAAAGAATATCTGCTCTTAGACGTGCATACCCACCGCAAACCTGGGTTAATGTTTGGACTTTTATACGTGTCACTGGCATCTGATTTCAAATTCCTGTAGGTGAAGTAGCCACTGTTTCTGCCTGTCAGAGATCAAATCTGTCGCCAGTCTTCAGCATCTCAGTTGCTTACATTCTAGAGCACCAACTGCCCAGGCTGCAGCTACTGTCCTTTCCTCATATGCTCACTAACCACGAACATCTGATAGAGCTTTTGGGGAATGGTTCTTTCAGCTCATTCGTCTATGATAAAAAAATATTCCAAACCACAAGAGGGTTTTTTTTGCTGTGGAAAGGTATGAGTTTTAACCAAGTAAGTAAAATATAAGGGTTTTAGGTGTAGGAAGGATTTTTTTCTGATAGTATTAGAGATTTTCTAATAGTCAGTATTCTGGTGGTTAAAGCATGGTCACAAGATGTGGGAACCCTCAGTCAGCTAGTTAGCAAAAGGACTGGAATCCCACCTCCCCACAGCCAGGCAGGGTGCCCTGACTGCTGCTACTGGGTTGTTTCATGCCGGCACCATCTAGTCAGAAAATGTGGCGGTTGTGAAATAAAATTGTTGGTTTCTGACAAGTACTACACATGCAATACTCTTTCCCGGTTAATATAATTAAATAAAGGTTTTCTTTGCCTGTTCAAATAATCAGTAATTGGATGTTTTACACTCTCCCCCACACCCTTGAAGAGGAAAAATCAGTTATCTGCCTTGTGTGGATGGACTTCATAGAAATTGAGAAATAACGAGCTTCTGACAAATTCATACTGGAGGTAATCAAGTTTTAATAGTTTCTGAACCTAGGGACATTTTCCCAGTCATGAATGTAGTTTGTATGTGCAGACAGGAGCTCGTTGGTTTCCAAATGCTCTATTTTTCAAGTCTCATGCTTCTTCCTTAGACAAAATATTCAGAGGTCTGTGTTATTTGATAAAATTAAAGCTATTTTGCTTTTAGGTCCTGAACTTTGATTTTAACCCACTTTATTTCAAGAAAAATAAAAAAGCTGTCCAGATTTGTATCTTATATTGACTTCTTTAACCTGGAAAAATATCTTCATCGAAATAAATTCTCCTCTGATTATTCTTTCTCTGTATTATCTGTCAATGACTGACCTTCTTGGGTGTCTATCTAATGAAGTGAAGGTTGCTCTTTTCTTCTTTTTCATAGAATTAATTGCTTTATCAAAGCTCCAAGAGATTGGCTTTGCTTGATTTGACCTGTTGCTTGCCCCCTTTTCAAGTGAATTTAACACATTGTAGTCATTCCAACAATGAAAAAATAAAGTTCTCTTAGATTCTGCCAACTAGGTGACTAACTAGCTTTAACTAACAAAATAATTAATTCATTGTCATGTTTAAGAAGGTATAAAAACACATTGTGTAGATTTTTGCTGTAATTTTATTCTATTTTTTTAATTTCTTTCAAGGATGATAAGGAGCTATTTTATCAAACTTTTGTAGGAGGGATTTTGACTGGATGTTTGCAATTAAGGTAAGTAGAATATGAATATGAAAGTAGATGTAGTCAAAATGAAAAACTGAAGATAAAGAGATTGAGACTAAACTATATTTGTGGTAACATGATCAGTGCCATTGACATTTTTAGAGAAAAAAAAGTAGTAAAATTATTCTTCTGTTTTATATTTATTAGCATATACATATGAATTTTATACGATATACATAAATATACTATTTTATTGTAAATTTTCATGTTTCAATGTTATTTAAAAAAGGTTTTGTTTTTCTGCACTTTTTGATTTAACACAGTAATTTGATATCATCATATCAAAACACTTAGCTGGTTTTGCATTTGCATCAAAAAAAATTAGACATGTTAACCATTCAAAACAGTACCAAAAAACTACATTTTGAGATGACAGATGAAATAGATCTTTCCATTGAGCTATGACTGAAAAAATGATAAGAAGAGTCGGTATCCCTTCTCTCATTTTTAGTACATTTTTTTTCTGTTTAAGTGAAGAGTAGACAAAGCAGCTCAAGTATTAGAGTTGGTCTAGTTCTTTGTCCATTACTTGACCTTGAACAGACTTTCACTTAACTTTCTTCTTCATTACTAGATATATTTTTTTTTTTCCCCTCTCTCTTGTTTTGGTCACTACTGTGAAAAAAAAGTAGATCTTTTGACATAGAGTAACAGTAAGTCATTATGAGTAATTTTATACTAATAAAATGCAAATAGAATCAGGAATCTATTTTGCTAAACTTAATTCTCATAAATTCTTGGGCTCTTTAATCCAAATAAAGGAAATACAGAAAGTGTGCCCAAGCTTTGACTAATTTTTTTTCTCTGAAATACATCTGTGTTTTGTTATATAACTTTTCAGGTTTGTCCCATCCCTTTTCGATTCTAAAAATAATGAATTTTTGAACACTGTCATGAAACCTGTTGAAGATGCTGTCCACCTTCTCTGGCAGGTTAAGCAATGAGAAGGAAATACGAAAAGAAGGATTTTATACCTCTTTCATCCTTAATTTTTATTCTGATTTGATGTTCATTTTAAGACTTTAATAATTCGATTATTGAATCCAACTTATTCATGACAGTCCGTAAAAAAATAACCAGTTTGTCAAACTTGTTACTGGAACTCTGATCTGCAGAGAAGTTCTTTTCTTCCTGCTTTTTTACTGAAGTAGGCAGTCGAATAATGTGATACAGACAGGAAAGCCATGATCCTCATAACCTAACACTATTTGTTGTTACTTAACAATATATTGCTCAAAGTCTCCCCCCATTATATATCAGAACGTGTTTCATCTACTTGCCTCTCTTAATATCTGTATTAGGGGTTATAAGGTGAAAATGACATTTCCTGCATCCTATTTTAACTATTTCTCTTTAGCTCTGTCAGCTGAATAAGGTAAAGCTAGCCTAAGCCCTTCATCTCAATCAGATTGTGACTGTCAAATTATTTGCTTTTAAAAAAAAATAGAATTAAAAACTAATTAAAATGGAAAATCTACTGATATTAAGAATTGGATTAGACTTTAATAATATATTGTAATCTGTATCTGACCTTTTCATTATTTTTCTGAAACAACCAAGGATGTTCTAGCAGTATTTCTGAATCCATGTTTCTTAGTTTTAAGACTGCTGCATAAAAGTTAATTGGTGTAATTTTATATATTTTTTTTTAATTTTATGGCTAATCATAATAATTTTAACAATTTTTCACTACATCTCTTACTTCAGTCTTTAACTGAGAGCAAATTTAGTCCTGACTTCCTAGACTTTTCTTCATTTGCACACATTCATGGTTATCTAGGGCTATCGTGTTGTTTATTTTTTAAAAGTGCTAACTCCTTAGGCTTGATGAAACTAGTGTCTGAGCTATACCGGCTTGTTTCTTTGCAGTGCTGGGCACTCCAGCTTCACTAGACACTGCAACTAAGAACTGATATCAACTTGCACGGACATAGAAGATCCTGGCCCATGTTGTATATAATCCTTTCTATGGAAATTTTATTCCTGAGAAGAGGACTAGTGCCAGGAATTCTGCACTGTGTAAAAACTTAAGTGAAACTTAGCAAAAATTCATATTATATAAAATAAGAACTGATAAATAAATTGCCTTTGTTTAAAGCATAATTTGTCTTATTAAAAAGCATATTGTGCTTACCGGATAAAAGAAGAAAGATTCAGTGTTGCATTTGGTAATGGATTAAAGCATTTTTAATCCTTAGCGTTCAATATAATTTTTTTTTTCAGTGAGAATTTATGTGGCTTTATTTTCCAGCCATGGGGAAATATCTTTAACACCTTCTTCCCATGAATGTAAATTTACTGTCTGATCAACTAACAGCTCAGTTCTTTTGCAGCATTTCAGTACAAGTAATTTTCTCTAGAATTTGATTAATTTAAAATTTCTTCCTGCACCATCTGAAAGTTTTCGACATCCTTTTAAAACCTGAGGGTCAGAATCAGACATTTCAGTCTGGCTTTCACAAAATTCTGTATAGAGAATTAAATCATTTTCTCACTGAGAACCACCCTGATTTACACAAGGTTCATATTAGCACCTTTTAGGTACTGTATTGCCTGGGAATTATTCCTCTCTTGCCAAGAGGTTGTCCCTCCACCCCTATTGCTTCAAGGGAGCTTGCATAATGGAGCTCCCCTTGTTCTCCCAGAGATTGGGCTAAAATTCTCACTCCTTTCTCTTGAGCTGGAAGTGGGCTGGTCTTTGTAACAACAAATTTAATTTTTTCTAGCAATTTTCTGTTATTCTCCTTGTCAGAATTTAATTCATCTTTCAAAAACATCTTTTCAACCTCCAGTTGTCCATTATGAACATTGAAGGCCACACTTATCTTCCGTTCTGCCCCTAAAGCAGTTTTGGTCACGTCATCTTCACTTTCTAATACACTGAATTTTGTAACTTCAATGAGTTCGGCTGCACCCATCATCTTTGCCACCTCAGATTTCAGTGCCTCTTCGTGTGCACAAGTTAGACATGTTCCAAAAATAGTGCACAGAATAACTTTACCTCTCCCATTTTTTTAATTTTTTTTTTTTTCTTTCACGGGCAGCTGAATAGTGCTTGGATTGAGACTCAGGGCATACTATTTGTTAAGGGATTTCAAGGCTCAATTCACGTTTTGTTTTTTTGAATGGTGCAGACACTACCCTGTTTTTTTCATGATCATGTCTTAAAATGAAAAACAAATCAACATACGCAACATCACTCCATTTATCATCCTTCTACAAAACAACATCAAATGTAAAATAGTATTATAATTCAGCAATCCATTCTCTGGTCATTTTCTCCATCCTCTAATTCATACATCAGCCAGCATTGTGCACAATAAGTTTTTAATTTATCTTTCTTTAGGGGATCCCTTCCAAACTTTTTTGAATTTTTCAGGATGCATCCTAAGGGAGAACAAAGGGGAGTCTCCTGGGAAGTAGCATTGCCCATATCGCTACCAATTCTAAACCAGTGTTCTCTACACCAAATGAGGGACGTCTCCCTTCATTACAAATCAATGTGTAGGAATGAAATTATGCTCCTGATACATATCTGTCCTGATGCATCTTACACAGAGCCCAAACAGGACAAAATGTCCCCAAATGCTTGCTACTCCCTAAAAGACTTTTCCCTCTTCCCTTATTTATCTATCAGAAAATACCTCTTTTCCAATAGAGTTGCACCATTGTGCCTCTTCCTGTCTGGCCGCAGGAGAGGAACTGATGGAGTCCCTGATCAACAGGTTGGTGTGCCCTGGAGTCCACTCAGCTCCCTTCTCCCCATCAGGTGCTGCAAGACAATCTGGGCAAGGCTGTCAGTGCCACATGGCATGCACACACAACCTACAATCCATGTGCTGGCACAAAACAAACCAACACACAACTACGACACAGTGCACTGCACTCCATACAGCACATAAATCCTAGAACACAGACCACATATATCATGCTTACTAGAACACAATATTACATACACTTTATCCAATAAACATACACAGACACAATACAAGGTATTAAATACACAGCTGGACACATCACAGCACTCACTAGACAACAAAACTTTGTCTCATTTCCTAGTTTGCCCTGCAAAACTATCACTAGGAGCAGCGCTCACAAGAAGTCATCCCTTAAGAACAGCCTACAAAAATTCCACCTAACCCTTTTCTTTTCCAGTTTGTTCTTTTAATTCCACCTCTTGTCCCAGAAGGGACCGAGCGACGTTTTGGAGGGATTCAATAAGTCCTAGTTTCACAGCATGGCCACTCTCCTCGGCTTCTACAGCAGCAGCCAAACTAGCACCAAAACGTGCACAATCAATTGATTTTCCCTTCCCTAATCTTATCTCACATCCTTCTGCAAGAACTCATTTGGTCAGCCACATTCTGAAAAATACACCAATATCCTGGAACCCAGTCTACCCCTGATACAGAGGGTCTCGCTTTATGTTTTCTTAAAAAATCAAACAAAACTTATTTTCCCAAAAAGGCAATTTTACTATAATTCATCTTGTATAAACTGGGGAAGCTGTCGTCTCAGGAAGGCAGCACATAAAGTTTCAAACACAATACAAGCCAGCTCCCCTTACATTCCTGAGAGGTTTCACATATTTTAGAAACAATGTGGCACTCTCTTCTCAAGGGATCCTGTCTGTGATGCCAATTTAAACGTCCCGATCCAATGTCAGGGAAGGTTTCCATATGATCTCAAGAGCGAGATTAAAACACAAACGAGGTCAGATGGCGTATACCCAAAACAGCTTTTAATATCAAAAATATCAAAAGTAGAAAACAATAGCGATAGGGTAGAATGGAAGAAAAAGGCAGAAATCAAGCAAGCAGTCGGGATAGAGTTGCAAGGATAGTCACCACCATGAATCCAGCGGCATCCCATTGGTCCTCAGTCTTCAATTCTTTGGTGATGGGTGCACACCACCACTTGTCTCCACGGTTTTTTATAGGACATAGTCAGATGAACGCACATACATACTGTTCACGCACTGTTCACATGCTACACGTTCTATCACATGACCTTCGCATGATCAATCACCAGAAACCAGTACCTCATCTCAAAGTTTACAGTTTCCACGACAACGGTAGTCTCCCCATTCCTGCATGCTTCGCAGGCTCCAGCCCGTCTCCTCCTGTGGATGCCTCAGTGGCCTTATCGGCCAGAGGAGTGTCCTGCTTCAACAAGCCATCCCAGAGACAAATGGCATGAGATCAACAGTTCATGGTTCAATCTCTCACAGCAAACAATCTTTGAGACAAATGGCTCCAGATGCCAATTCAGTCTCTCACATCTACCCTTACAGATTTACAGTATGTCCTGTAGGCAGCTAGTGGTACCATATAATAAACAGGAAAAGGAAACACTCTTGTGAAAGAGCAGTGACTTCATAATTTAAAGCACCTAACTACGTGCACTTAAAAACACTATAAGTAGTAAGTGAGCTATATCTACTTAAGAAAATAATTAAAGTTTGGAAGTTTTTTGAGACTAACAATGCTACTAAGAGAAATGTAAATGTACTTTCACAGTAATATACTGTAAAACCAGTAAATAGGAGGATAAGCAGGTCACATATGGTCATTAAGAGGATTTTAAAATATTTGGAAGAAAATAAAAATTAGATTCAGAAAAGACAACATGAAACATGAAGGAAGGGATTTTATCCAAGTTAGGTCATATTTTTGTATAGTGTGTAGATCCAGGAGAAGAGAATCCTCTTGGCTCTGCATTCAGATAAATACTGGAGACCTGCACAGCTGAAGAACATGCATACAGTACTAAAAAACTAAAGGACTGCTGAAGAGCTGACATGTACCTGTTACCATTGTCTAAGAGCAGGAGACTTTAAATGGTCTTTATTGTTATACAGTGGTTTGCTATGAAGGCCTGTGCTGGACCACTATCACAGAACTACTGCCCTTGTTTTGTTGCAGTACCCATGGCAACAGATGCCAAATGCAGCTCAGTAAAGATTAAAGAAAAATAACTTGTCTGGATCAAGTAATAAAATTAGTTCCTGCTAAACAGAAAAGTGCTGAAGCATAATGACCCCAAAACAGCTTTAAGAAATATTGCCCTCAAAACATCTCTGAAGAATTCAGCTAAAATTGAAGTTACTTTGAAGAAAGCAAATAAGATAGAAGAACAATAAATTTCTGGAGCAGTGATCAACAATAAATGTAAGCCAACGTATTAAAATACACAGGATGATTTGTTTTCAATCTAGAGTATTGCAAAACAGATGAAATGTCAGACAGCATGCAACTAGAGCCAGTGGCTAAGAAAATAGATCATCAGCTTCAAAGGCAGGAGTCTCAGGTGGGAAAGAAAAAGCTCTGGTTCCCAATTTCTCTTTTTTTTTTTTTTTTTAAATAGCACCTGATAGTGCAGCATCTGACAATCAGCAAGGTCACACATGGAGGGAAATGTGTGCCTATATTCACCAGTGGTTAAGATCAGCTGCAAAGACAAGTGCCAATAGCAGGGACTAGAGCTTGTCACTGAAGGGAAGGAACACCAAATGGCACGGCACCGCTCACCACCATTTATCCACCATTAAGTGGATCAAGCAAGGGGTCTCTCTCTCACACATACACACAGTTACTGCTTCAGTGCATTGGCACAGTCCAGCCTGGAAGACATGCAACAGTCAGACCAGGTCTGTGCAGTAGTTTGGCATGCATGTGTCCACTGCTTATGCACTGTGGCAGATATCTCCCTAATAGTGTTCTCCCCAGTTGCTAGGGATTTTCTAGCCAGATCTCTACACAGGCTGCCAATCAAACCCGTCGTGTGCACCATCCTGTCAGTCAAGGCTCATTGTGCACAGTTACTCAGCTCTTGATGAAGGCAAGGTTGTGGCGTTCCCACCACACAACCCAAGCTCACTTTCTCTCAAAGAAGTAGATTACAGTGACATTCCGTTTTTTCCCTTTTGGGTTTTGTGTATCCTTCTGAACAGGCTAGGTAGGTGAAGAGAAGGTTCTCCCCTTGCTCCTTGCCCTGCCCACATACACACACATAGACTATGGCTGCAACAGTATTTTGTGAGGACCATCATCTATCAATGAAGCATAGACATGTGAGTGCACCTTAACTGGTGAAGATAGATGAAGAAAAGAAACTTCCAAATACAGGTAAGATTTAGGCATACCAAGCTGCTAAAACTGGTGTTATGCAGAAGTACCCAGTGATCTGTGCCAAACACTAAGCATATGCAGAAACAGTCAGGCAACAGTTTTCTTAGGGAGTTCAGGAGCCTTGAGGGTTGAACAGAAGCTGGATATATATTACTAGATTACATTTTATGATTTAGATACCTAAAATCTTGCTTTGGCTGGCTAAATCTTTTGACTGAGACAGAAGGCATTAAGGCTACTAGTAACTCTAATTTATACTTCTTTTTCTTTTGTAGTTGGAGGGCCTTCACACAGACACGTATTCCCACTTCAGCCTCAGTGTAGAAAGATGCTCAAACATATGTTTATCTTTCAAGTGGTCATTGACTTCATTAAGGAGTACTCTATCATTAAAACCAATAATTTGTTTAAGTTACTTGCTAAACTGGAAAAGAAGGAAAAGCTTGTCAATCAATGGATGCTAGATTGAGTGCCCATCCTTCTTTCTGCTATAATATGGCAGTCATCTCCTATATGCTCACACAGGTTTGAAAGTAATCAGATCTTGCTTGGGGTCTCCAGAGCTGACTCATACCGCATTTCCTCATTCTGGTGCACAGTGGCTTTGCCACCTGAAAAAAAACAACAGATATTTTTTATGCAGAGAAAGTAAGAGCTGGAATTTGAGGAAAGCCTGTTAAAAAACAATCAGGGCAATTAAAGTAAAGAATCAGATTTTTTTTTTTTTTCCAAAAGAGTCTATGCCAAGCATTTCTGACTTTTCATAAGTATACAATTTTATTTTACTATTCAAACCTTGCTAATATATACCTACTAAAACTACTACATAATGCATCCTGAATGGGTTTAAGTATTTTTTTAAATTAGATTTACTCCAAAATTCTGGTACGGCTTTGGTAGGACAGGTATTTCATACTTAACAAATATTGTTCAGTGTAGATATGCTAGTGCTAAATTGTGTTATCATTCAGATTTTCTTTAAATAGAAATGCTCGGTGAGATACATACCAACGTTTAAAAGATTTCAGTAAAAATTGGAAAATAACTTTGAGGATAGTAGTGCTCCAGAAGGGGGAGGTACCCCTACCTTATTCATTTTTATAAAGCTTATGAGTGATTTTCAAATATTTTTGCTTAATCGCTAAAATATCTCCAAAATTCTTCAGTCAAGTTGAAGACTTGCCCCCGGATAAGTTTCCAGATCCATTGCAAGTCATATGTGGCATAAACAGTTGCCCACAACTCCAAGGAGCTGGTGAGGATGAGCGTCAAGGTCTGCCATTTATTCATTTCTCTCAAAAGAGATATGCCAATAACCCTCCCTTTTCTCTTCCCCTTTATTTCCTTATTTGAAGTATTATGGCTAGAAAATGACTTAAGGCCATCAGTATTAATACGTTGCCAAAGGACAGGGCACTCAGCTTCTCTTGTCATGAACAGGCCTTCTTCATGCCCTCATGGACTCAATCTTCTTATGGCTTTAGTGCAAAGGATTGTCTTGATTTCCCCTTGTGGTGCAAACAGAATCTAACTTTAGAAGCAGCTGGAGGCCATATCCTTCCCAATACCTTTTTTCTTGTAAGTTGCCTATGGGGAAGAGGTATCTTCTAGACTGCTAGTGAGGTGATCCCTTCTGAAAGCACTGGATCTCTGCACCTCCTCCCTCCCACCCCACACAGCGCATGGTGGCTTGAGTACAAGGGCAGGAGTATAAGTCAAAGGGAGATAGAAACAGAGAAAAACATTCCCCAGCAACAAATTCCACTTAATTCTTCTCCCTCATTCAGAGATCACCTTCTTCTTTTCCCTCCGCCTACATCCATGGATACAAAAGTTTCCAAAAGATTATTGTGAGTAAAACTTACTTTTTCCTCAAATTTCAAAATTCAGTTTTGCCTCCTCTTTTGGGAAACCTTTAGTGAGGTCCGCTTGTTTTTAAAATGAGTACTTTAACATGTAGCAACAGCCTTATTTACATGAGTGTCTCAATGGTTTCATATATGAATGCTCTCCTGCAACTGAAGGATACACAATCTGAACCTAAACATTTATTCTGAAGTACAGAAGTGAACCATTTCTCACTGGAAAGCATAAATTTATTATTTGTGTCTGCATATTTCTCTTTTTCAGGCATCCCTGGAAAAACTGTTTTTCCATGTTCAGGTAGTTCCATGTTTAGATAATTGACTGGGACATGGAGAATTCAGATCACTCCAATTAATATTCCTAAAGGCTGCAGGGGATGGAAGGACCTGAGTCTATGTAAACTGGATCTATTCAATTGTAGATTGGCATTCTGCATGACTAAAAGGTTTCTTTCAGGAGAGAATGGAAGAAAAAATATCTAAGGAAAAAGATGTTGAACTGAACATAGAAGAGAGGGAAGGCATGCTTGAATGGGAAGAGAAATAATAGGAAAATGGCCTTTGAGTAACAGTGATGATTAATTCAATGTTGATCATCTCCTTTCTAAGATCTACTGTCCTTATCTGACTACATCCTTCCTTCCTGGCAGTGGCTGACTTGTATTGGCTCACAGGGCTACCACTTCCAATACATCTAACATCTTTTTTACTAAACTTTCAGTTAACAGATTTTCTGTTGAAAACCAAGTGGTCACTGATATGAAAAAATATAAATTTCTGAATCCCTTTATTGATGATCAGCTGAGATGTCAGGCAGCTCCAAAGGCATATAATGCTAAAGAAACCCAGGTAAGAAGATTCATAGGACTTTCTAAAACATGGACACACAGTATCTCCCCTGAAATATTCTGTTTAAGATGACTGACCAATTTGGTTGGTATATGAGAAACAATATTTACCCATCCAAAATGAAAATGATGGTATTCCTGAAGATTTCACATTCTTCCCATGTTTTAGTGCCCCTATCTTTAGAAAAGATAACTGTGGTGGGTTGTCCCAGCTGGCAGCCAATCACCCATGTTGACACTCATTCCCTCCTTCCCCACGCCTCCACAAGATGGGGAGGAAAGAGAAGGAGCAGGAGTGAGAGATAAAGACAGATAAAAACAAGATAAAGACAAGAAGATTGCTTACCAATTCTTGTCCCAGGCAAAACGGATTTGACTTGGGGAAGTTAATTCATTACCAATTCATATATATATATATATATATGTACTGATTTGAGTATTAGGAAACAAAGCCAAAATAGAAACAAACATTCATACACTTAGGGAAAACACCTTTCTTCCCTCTTTTCCAGGCTCAACCTCACTCCAGTCACCTCTCCTCCTGCCCTTTTAACACTGCAGCTCTCGCTCAATCCCTTCAGTGTGGCAATGAGTGGTGCAGGGGTTGGGATCCGGACACAGTGGTTTCTCTCTGCCTCTCCTTCCTTCTCACTGTTTTCTGCTCTGGCATGGGTCCTCTGTGGACTCCAGTCCATTTGGGAATATCTGCTCTGTTACGGACCACCTCCTTCTCCTATGACCTTGGTGTTTCCTCTGCTTTTTCTCACTCTTTCTTTTCCCCCCTCCTCCTCTGCCTGTCCAGCATTTCTCTCTTTCTTAAATATGTTTTCCTGGAGGCACCACCAGCTCAGCTGCTGGGCTCAGCAGTGCTCTGCGGTGAGTCCACTGGAGCCATCTGGAACCAGTAGTGTCTGTCACAATGCAGCCCCTGGACTCTTCTCATGGAGGTCAACCTGTAGCCACACTGCTGCCAATACCTTGACAACTACATCCCATACATGAACCTACTTACCTACTTCTTCCTCCCTTCAGTTTTAAATCTTCTACTGCTTATCCTGTGTGACAGGGCTTGGGTAACAAATCCTTCTTGTCACTTTCCAACAGCCTTCTCAAGTGGCTGAAGACTGCTGTCATTCCCCTCTTAATCCTTCTTCTTTAATTAGCAAAAACAATTCAAAGTTTTCTGACAATTCTTTTGTGGGTTTAGTCTCTTTTAATTTAGTCTTCAACCATGGTATCCCAAACTGGACATAATACTCCAGATGACATATTAGGATATCTAAAATGTAGGCATAATTGTTTTTTTTAAATAGCATTTTCTGAATATGTTCTTCAAATCTGTTGCAAAGGGCTATGTTAAAGGGCTCATCAAGAAATGGAGATGCCATGAAATAGAACATGTGTCTTCTTGGTGTTACCTATCTAAAAGCTTTAAACAAAGAGTAGATGCAAATTCTTGGTTTTAACATGGGAAGGAGATCAACGTAGGCTGTAACAACCCGTGTTATTTAACTTTTAAACGATCTGGAAAAAGGGATAAATAGTGAAATGACAAGGTTTGCTACTGATTAAAAACTAGAAATTATTCAGGAGAGCTAAAACTGTAGTTGACTACCAGTTCCAGAATATTCTCTCATTTTTAAATGGAACTCATCTTATTATTTTATCACAGTCAATGTTGATAAACACAAAATAATTCACATGTAATAAAATATATTCTTACAGAAATCTAAATTAGTTATTTGGAAAAAATCTTAAAATTATTGTAGGCAGTTTTTTGCATAAATCAAAACAGAAAGGTGAATAAAAAGTTGAGATTCATTAGAACTGAAATGAAACTAAAAATATAGAGTATTATTATATGACTCCCTAGCATCTATACTGAATATTGCATGCAGTTGTATTGAAAACATTTTAGAAAAACAAAACTGGAATAAGTGCAGAAAAGAGCAATGGAATGATTGAAAAATAAACAAAATGGGTAGGACTTTTCTGTCTCAAAGAGATGGTTGAGAGGAATATAGCAAAGCCTTAAAACCATGAATTGTCTGAAAAAAAGAACACTTACTCACTTTTTCCATAAAACAAACCCCTCAAATTTTCACACAGGGCATTTCAGCAAAAAAGCAACAGTTTTTCCATGCCATATATATTTAACTTGTAGCAATTGTTTCTCTACTGTCTTTCAGCATATACCTATGTTCAGAAAGAGGTTGACTGAGCTTGCTATTTGACTTCCATATTTTCTTAGTCCTGTATTCAACTATGTCCCACTACTGTAATACTTTCTGTTGTAAGCAATGCTGTACTGCAATTTCATATCTCTCATTCTAACTTGTTGTTTGTCTTATAATCATTTGACTTTATACTTGACATGTTTCAAATAGTTATTTCTATTGTCTCCATACTTATGTTATCTGTTTCCTTTAACACAACTGTTTGTAATCCACAATAGTAAAGTTACATTCATGAATTTTCACTTAGCAGTAAAGTATAAGGTTCCTGATCCATAAAAAAATACATAATTTTAACAGTATCTGTGTTTGTGGTGAAGACACATCTTTTAACTCCCTTGACAGTGCTGTTAGTTCTGATCTATTTCCTAGATATGCAATAGTCTGATTACTTCAGTATTGCTACATTTCAACATTCTATTTTGTCCTTTTTGCCGGTATCAAAACTTCATTTTATCATGTATTTGTCAGTGCAAGTTAACCAAAAATTTTCTAGAATAACCGTCATTGCAATTAAAATGCCAGTATTGTTTTTATAAACTAGGTAATTAAACTCTTCCATTTTATTACATAATGAGCATTCAAATTTAAGCAAATAATTAAAAGATGGCAATTCCTTAATCCCTTTTCTCATATTTTGTTTGAGATAACATTTTTTTTCACATATTCTTACAATACAGCATCACATTTCTGCAGCTATCTTATAAGTGACTTGTGTGGGTTTATTACTTCATATAAAACTCCCCTCCAAATGTACCCAAGCTCAATGGAAAGAAGAAATATTTTTAAAAACTCGTATTCTTTTTCCCCACTGACTTTGGAACCTGAGTATTTGATCAATGCCACTTCAGACTGATATGAAACAGTAATGTTACTCATTTAACAATACTTTTCATTGTGGTTTTGCCCCATACTGCCACAAAAAAAAGTTCTGTCTCATTTGGATTGCTGCTGTCTTCATTCTCTAAGATGGGTATTACTATTGCTTTTAGTCATCTGATGTATCTTATATATAACTTCCCGATATCCGAAACTTTCTTACGTCTGTTTTTTCACAGGTTAGCTATTTTACTGCCAGTTTTTGCAACTACCCCATTTTTAGCTGCGCTGCTATTCTTTCTCTTTCTTCTTCTGTAGTAGTGTTTTTGTTGAGTGTGGCCAGTGCTACATGCCCATAGCACAGACTGATGTTCAGCAGTCTGTCAAAGTGCTGTCTCCATACTGTCACCCCCCCCTTCACATTTATGGACAAAAAAGGCAATTTTGCAGTTAATATAAGAGGACAATCCTTTTATCTTCCTGAAAGAAATGAAACATTTACAGCAGGAGTAGACAAACACATAGACTTATAATGGTCCCTGAACCATATGGCAGCCACATTAAAATGAAGAAGGGAAGGAAGAGGTGCTTGAAAGGGACCTTTCAGGGTCACTTTTCCTTCGCATGTTGTGGTTAGCTGAGTTTAATGTGATCTCAGGCATGCAACCAGTGTGGTACAAAGGAATAAGTGGCAGATTTTGAGCAGTGAAAATCACATAGGCAGTTACTATGACTGGGTTTTGACAAGGCTTTCTTTTGAGGTCATAGTTGTGAGATGTAAGGGGTGGTTACAGTCTTGCACATCTAGCAATCTTTACTTGTTGAAACCTCTCAGTGAACTTGGACTTACCTCAGACTTTTTAACTCTTGGATCTGTACAATACACAGATTCAAAGGAGTTATTCTTCTTTGCTAAAATATTGTTATGGGTTTGTGTGGCGCGGTTTTCCTCGGTGGCAGGGGAGGGGGGCTGCAGAGGCGGCCCCTTTAAGAAGTTGCTGGAAGAATTC
>VYZV01010108.1:0-15219 GCA_013401275.1 Pandion haliaetus
GTTCTTTCCCAGATTCAAACACAAGCATCTTGTTTGGCCTTGGACCTCGTCGCATAAAGAATTTTTTTTAAAAGGCATCTACTTTTGGGCACTTCTGTTTTCAGGCACAATAGGTACCGTAAGCCTGGGTTTTTTTCAGATATTGTGTATATCTGTGATTTTAGTTGTCGTCTGTGAGAAACTTTAGTTGTTTCCCACTTTAAAAATCATATCTTAANNNCCCACTTTAAAAATCATATCTTAAAGCAAGGCAATATAGCATAAATACTTTGTTTTCATTTAATAACCTACTTTGCGGAACATTTTTTCACTTCCCTTTTCTGGACCATTGATGAGATTTTCTTAAAATAAGAAGGAAGTTGTTGTTTTCTCCTACCAATAGGTTCCAGTTGCTAGGTTTGCTTAGTGCTGGCTTTTTCAAACAAGTAACACATGAACTAATCAGACCATTTTCATTTATGAATGAAGATTATACATAATGGATGTCATTTGACACGAAGATTATAGCTGGATGAATCTAACTTCAAAAATGAATCTAGCTTGGCCTGAATCAATTGTGTGGAAAAGAGAAGCAGCTTTGATCTTGCCTCATGTAACAGTATTCAGTAACTTCTACTATTCCTGTAAGTGCACCTGCTTAGGCCTTGGAAAAGGATGCTAAATGCATGCAGAAGTTGTCTTTTCACTTACTCTTTTACCTGTGAAAGGATATCTCCCTGTTTGTTATCCATGTCTGGAGTGAGATTCCATTCTTTCTCCTTCTGTTTACATGAATGTTTCAGGGACAGACTTTAGCTCCTAATGTCTTAGCCCTTATAAACTCCCAGTAGACAAGTTCAGAGATATTAAATATGAAAGTAGTCTGGCTAGACTGTGATGGAGAGAAGCTTAACATTGCCAGAGTCTGAAACATTAATGTGGTGGGTTCAGTATGAGGTATCTGATATTTTTTATTTTTTTTTCCCCACAAGGAGACCCGAAATGAGCTAGCATGAAGAATGAATTTACAAATTCCCTATAGAATATGATTTGTCCTGGCCTTGGGTAGGTCACTGGTAGGGCAGTGTAGGTAGGATTAGAGATACAGACTTGGCTTGATGATTTATTTTTAGTTTGAAACTAATATCACTTTTCTGTTATAGTGCTCAGTTGCAGTCCATGACAGATGGGAAGAATCCACAGCCATTTGAACTGCTTATAATATTTCAGCATTTACCATTGAAAGCCTGTAGTTCATTGTGTGTTATTTTAGAAAGAAGTGATTAAAACAAAAAAATAACATAAATAAAAATTTCTCTCTCTCTTTCTTCTCTTTCTCCCCCTCTTCTCTCTTTCTTTCTTTCTCTTTCTTTCTCTCTCTCTCCCCTTCTTTTCTCCTTTGGAAGGGCTCCAAGAGACACATTAGGAAATCTAATACCAAATGCCAACAAAGGCTGAACTACTATCAGGAAAAGACTTTTAAATATTTTTTTGTTAGAACGTATAAAGGGCATACAAACTAAAGACTTTTTTATTTTACTGGATTACAGATAAAATGCTGAATACCCAGTCATCTCAATCAGACATTAAGCTTTTTGAAAGAATTCCACTTGACTTTAATAACTGTGTAAACAGCTTTTTATCCAAAGCTTTGTTTAAAATAGAGCTTGCAAGTTTGACACCCAGACATGTTTGTTCCGATCAGCTTATAATAGAATTGTTTAGTACTCCTTAACTGCAGATGCCCATGAACTTTAAAAAGTGCTGAAGGAGTGTTAAACACACACTGAGACTCAAGAAAGTGTTTTGTTTGATTTTATTTGAGAAAATTATCCAAACTATGGCAGAAGAGCTGACAGTAGAGTTCAGGTCTCCTGATTCAATTCAGCACCATAAATTTGGAAGACACTGCTTCATTATTCCTGTACTCCATGAGAATATTAACTTCAGCAAAACTCATACAAGAGTAAATTTGTATTTGTCAACATTCCTTTGCTATTGATACTTACAAATTAATAGAAGCATTAGCAAGTTACAGACTATTCTTTATAATTGTCTCTCCGGTTAATCTCTCCCAGAATGTGATGAAAGCTGATAGGACTGCCAGATAAAAGCCCCACATTGACCCTCCAGGAAGCAGTATCCTAAACAGGACAAATTCCTATATTCCTCTAATAAACATAAACTACAATGTGGTGAATGAGATGCTACATGACAGTGCTAAAATGCAGAAAGTGTCCAGGGATGTGGGTTCAAGACTCAGTCGTGGAATGGGCACTTTTATGGCCTTCTTGGATATGCAGTTACATCCTATCCCACACAGTGGAAAGATTAGGTAGGAAAAAGTTATGTAGGAAAACAGCTTAATGATGGTGTACTGCAGCAATAATCGTACAGGAATGAAAGTGGGTTGATATCTTCAGGCCGTGCCTAAAGTTGCTCTCTTGTAAAACTACTTAGCAGATGGGCTAAGATAATAAGACTCAATTAGCATATGGTAGGCATGGATGAAAACCTGAGACAGGTACATGATTCTTAGGAAGAAGGGATGGGTGAATAGTCAAGTCACAGTGGGAAACCTGAAATCCACTGAAAACAGAGGGATTTAATGATGCCACTAATGTGTCTAACCTCTGCTAATGCCCCTAATAGTTTATCTGCAGGTCAACTATTCTCTCTGTGCCTTTCTCTACTATAGTGCACTGACGACTGAGCTTAGGCTACCGTATTCATTTACTGGCGTTGGTGGTAATAGACTCAGCTGACTGTACTGACAGGTATGAGATATTGCTGCCAAAGATATAGGGGAGAGATTTATCTTGTAAAACAAATTCTGCCCATTTAATATAAAAATCTTCCTCTGCCAAAGGATTATATAAACTCCAAAGCTAATCAGTACTGCAAAACAAGTGGTCTTTAGTAGACAGCAATTAAGGAATTAGGGGTGTTCTCTTAGAGGGAAAGTCCTTTGCAGTAAAATAGGTGCCATGAAAGTGACAAAGTGATTATGTGGCTTCTTTGGTGTGGAAAGGAAATGCTAGTCAAACTGGCTCCAAGACCCAGTAGGTGGCTTCCCCACCTGAATGGTCCCTGGAACATGTGGCTGCACCTCAGAACAAAAGGAACGTAAACAGTTTTGGATGGGCTCACAGACAGAGTCTGAGCCATGAGATAAAATCTTGAAAGAGAGACTTAAATTCAGTTTTAAGGAGGAAGAGGTTTTGGACTAGGATGGAAAAAAAGGAAAACTGAAAATTGTCTAAAGGAACAGTAAATAAAAGTAGATTAAGATAATTTAAAGATTCAGTGTCCACTGGAGGGTCATTTGTCTCTTGAAATAAACCATTTCTCAAGTTGCTATAGACCAACTGATCTGTACAATGAGAATTCATTAACAGAAACAGAAACCTTTCTTATTATTAATGCTAACCATCTTTTGTTAGCCTCTTGTTCCAACGTCCTGTGCTTTGGGGACAGTTACAGGATGTAAGCCCATCAGTCACAGAAGGGAGGGAACTTTATAAGAATGGGACAGAAAGCAGGTGTGTGATCGACTGTGGAACTATGTCCTTCTTGTTATGAATAATCTCATCTAATTTATTTTGTCCTTTTCTGGTCACTTTAATTCTGTTCACTTTTGTTCATGTTAATTTAGTTTTATTCTTCTCATTTTCTGTATTCTAGCTAAGACAAAGAATGACATCAGCCTGAATATCTGATCTGCTTGCTGTTGGATGTTGGAATTAGAGATGAACAAGAACCCTACTATGTCATAAACTATAATGAGTTATACTGGGTTTTATGCTCTGCTTTTGCCTGCCTCATTTGCTTCCCTATATAGCTGCTTCTCTATTTCATACCTCTGCATTATCTTCCAATTAGTTTTTGTTTCTCCCCCTTTTTGCCACTCTTGTTGTGGTGATTTCTGTACAGAGGACAGCTGTCCACCAGGAACTAGTTTCACCCCCCCAATTTACTTCTCAGTTGCCCAGTTGTAGTGACTTTCAGTCACTAGTGACCTAGATCTCATTCATACCTTTGACCTGAGCCCAATGCCTTTTTCTGTAATGGGCTCTGATTAGCTGCTGACAGGGGCAGGGAGGAGAAAGTACAAATCCTTCTATTGTGAAATAGAGTCTGACCTTCCATTCACTGAAGTCAGTGATTCCCAGGGAATCAGGATTGGGTCCAAAGTCTTGAAAGAAGCTAAGCTATTTAAATTTTTGTGTGTAGCAACAGGAATGGCATTCTTGGCTCTCTAAATTACGGCTTTCATAAGGCCAACGCTGCTGTTTATTCTCTCTTGCCATACCATCTTAGTTATGAATTCATCATGTTTGAGACCCTGAAATAGGGAGTCAAACAATGCCACTTACAGTGATCCAGAGTCCTCATTACCTTTCTTCTTTAGCTAAGGGCAGCTAGTCTTGCATACATCATCTTAACAGTATTCACCCAAAGCCATGAAAACTGCTGGAATTGTGCAGTGCCTCTGCTATACTAAGTACACTTTTTAATAGGCATGGATCAAAAGCAAATTGACTTTTTAGAGGGAAACAGGCTGCTCCTCAAAAACTATTAGGGATTCTGTCATCTGGAATATCGCTATTCTTTTGACCTTATTTACAGATTTCATGAAACATACAGCATCATAACATTGATGTATAGACCCTCTAGCATTCAATTTCTTTAAAGGATGCCTCCACATGAAATAAAGATGCTGGTCATGAATCCATGCATGCTGAGGCAATATTAATGAGACTAAGCACTGTGGAATATATTGCACACAAAGGCTTTTTTAAAATGTAGTCATACACTTTGGAAATAAAGCAATTTGGCACCTTACCATGGCTATGAATGAGGTAGTGTTATGGTAGGGGGAGTTGGGTGATAAAAGTGACAGTTGTGGAGTGTTATTGACAGCTTTTTTTGTAATTACAAGCTGGGTCTGCATTTATCCATATTGTCCAAGCTCTGGTCTTCTTTAGGAGTAAAACACAACCATAGGATAGTAACATTTCATTCAGTCTGTTGGAATAATACTTTATCATAAGCAATTAAAACATCTTTTATTACTATTTTATGCTTTTTATTATGATAATCATGCTCACAACCATAATTCAAATGCTCCAAGGACCATACAAAGCAAGCAGGTAAGATAGACACAAGGCAAGTGTTATACAATTTGAGGAACAATTTGAGGGCAAGAAAAAATAGCTGGATTTTTTGAGAGGGAAAAAGTAGGTGGGCTCCATTAGAAGCATGAGTCTGCACAGTGGAAAGTAAAGGGAAAGGAACTGTGCAAGGGAGACAAATAAAGGAAGGGTATTTTATCAGCTATGGATGAAGACCAAAGCTGAAGTGTAGAGAAAGTGAGGGAGGCTAGAGGAAATAATCAGCAAGAAAAAATATTCAGTAGAAATATAGGAAGTTCTTTCTGGCTACCCAGGCATCCCTATTTTGGCTGGTTTGGATCTGATGTTTATCTGGCTGTTCTCTGGACTGTCACATTGTGCACAGTGAAGGGGAGTGCTGCCTGCTCACTGCCCAGTGTAGTTCTGGGCTGGGATTGCTGGCTGAGGGCTGGTACCAGTTTGGCCCAGTCTGCAGTACTGCAGTGTTGTGCTGCCTGATGAGAGACTTAGCAATAGCAGCAAGGAGAGCAGTGACCCCTTTCTCCCTGTTATAATGACTGCCTGCAGCAGTCCGAATCATGGGTGAAGGTGAGAACATTTCCTAAGCTCAAGCAGTTACAGTGGAATGTTTCTACTAAAGCATAAAAACAGATATCAGAAATGTTCTTTAATTAGTATAAGTATAGAGAATGTACTCTGCATGGATTACTAGATGGGGGGTACAAATCACCTACTGAGATTCATTAGGGAGTTATTGAGCAAAGGGAAACTCAGAGATATGAAACACAGGGAAGGGAGGAACACAGACAAATAAAAGGGCATGGCTGAGCATCGAGGGTACGCATGGGACTGAGCCTTCATTGATCACCAGTCAAAATTTAGAGTGAAAAGATCAGGATTCCTTAAAGATTCAGACTGACTCTAAGGAAGATTCGAGAGAGGTGAAAGCACGGAGCTTAGAAATGGGAGTAATAATGTGTTATTTTGTTTAGAACTGCAAATGGCAATTGCTCTTGGGAACCTGTTGAAGAGAATACTTGCTTGAAACAAACAGGCTTGGGATTCCTGGGCCTATTGCTGATAAGGGATGGTAAACTGAGAACGTGTAGTCCAAAAGATCAACCAAACAACAGGCGTCTACTGATGCTTAGGCAAATTTGAATGGACACTGGGGAAGCCTAGGGAGTGTCCAGTTAAGGGAGTTCTGCCAAGCTTGTGACTTCTCCATTTGTTTTTCGTGTCTCCATCTTCTCTCTTATTTAAACAAACTCAGCAAAACAGTCCAGAAAGGCTGGAAGTGTTTATTCTGCTAATCTTTCCTGTAATTTCAGTGAATTCTGTACTTCTCTGGAATGCTCTAATACAATTTGTGATCTTTGGGTGACAACACAATGGCAATCATTGTAAAATGATAGTATTTATGAATGTGGATGTATGGTCATCTTTACCATGTATGTATGTCATTAAAAAAATGACAGCAAAATACTATGGGGATTATGCAATTATCTTTCAGAATATCTCTATTTTCACTTTTAAGTTGAAATGTGGGTGCTTTTATACTTAAATTGGTATCAGTCTGTAAAAGCTATGCTATATCTTGCAAAGAAAACAATTTATCAGGGTGACATAATTCATCATAATTCAACATTTGGATGTACAAGGGATCACATACATTCTGAAGTGCTTTGTAATAAAACAAAATAAAATAAAATAAAATACAACTGTGTTTCTGTGATACAAAATTGCCTCTTGCCTGTGAGGATAAAGTTATCAGGAATAGAGATCTTTAGACTCAAACTATGTTCATTTAGCTTTCATAACCTTGACCAGCAGTGCATTTTGTGTCTGGTATATAGAAATTTATAGCAAGTGTTGCACACACTTTTAGCCTGATTTTTTTGTATGAGCAATAGATCAGAATTGAATGATATTATTAGCTTAGAGTCAGCAATTCAGTTTAATAGACAACTTATGAAATTATGCATAACCTTATAGGCCTTTAAAACAATGTTAAAAATCAATTTCATGTTTGGCAAACAGTCAGTGGAGCTCTGTCAATATGGAGTGACACACTGAGGTCATACAGTAGCAAATTCTGCTCTCAGGTGGCCATGTAATGAAAAAATAACACCATTAAAATCAGTGGGGTGACTAACTTTGCAACAGTGTGTAATAGGGCAGGATGTGACTTTTATGGGAAGAGTCTCTTCCCATTGGAGCTGAACAGTCAGGTGCCAGATGTAGACTACTGACATGAATGGAATTTAGATTTTCTCTGATGGGTAGAGGCCTACCATTTTTGCTCACAAAAATGTTTAAGCAGCGTATCTACATGTCAGCACATATACATTGATTATATATACCGATATATTGAGTTAGTATGTAAGTAATCATTCTTCTAATAAATGATAAAAAATATGGTCTATATGACATTGCTTACTGAGAATTTGACACCATTTGCCTCCTCCAAATTGTATAGGACAATGCAAATCTTCAGCATCAGGGTGCTCTGTGCAGCACAAATATGCTGTTTTGAAGAAAACACAAATCCTGGGACAAATCTCTGTCTTCTGTAAGTATTGTGCTGACATGTAATGGTTGGCTTATTTTAAGCAGGTAAAATTAACTCCTTTGCTAGTCATGAAAGTTCGCTTCTGCCCTTAATAACATATAAGGACATCAGGCATTGGAACAGGCTGCCCAGGGAAGTGATTGAGCCATCATCCCTGGAGGTATTCAAAAAGCATGTAGACAAGGCACTCCATGACATGATTTAGTGGGCATGGTTGATGGTTGGACTCGATGATCTTAAAGGTCTTTTCCAACCTAAATGATTCTATGATTCTATATGTGCTTTTCTATACGTGTCAATAGAGTCAACTCTTATAGGTGTTCATGTGTGCACCTTAGTTAAAATAAGTGTTACACGCAACATGTTACAGAATTTCATCCTGAATGCCTGATTGTTTTTCATGGTGATTTTTTTCAGTGAATGGCTACATTTGATGAAAATGTTTAGGCTTGAAAATTTCCAGCTTTTTATTTTCATCTGGAGGACTTTTAATAATTTGTGGATGTAAACTTCAAGGCTGTAACTGACTATTGTCCCTTTTTTAGAAAGAAATTAGCTAAATTTATGGCTTATAATAATTACAGCACATCATATGAAATGGTATTTATGGGAGCTAATCTGTCTTAATCACTTGCAAGAGAAGGCACTTTGTTGAGAGGATTGAGCAGGACTTCAGAACAATTGATTTCACCTTCAGTTGTATAAAGGGGAAAACCAAGTAAGTTCCACATGTTTCTGGTTTAGTTTTCTCCAAGACTGAAAACTAAATCATTATTGCTGCTATTAGAGCACATTTATAGATTGTTGGTTTACATCAGGGAACAGCAGGAGCCTGCTACCACTTCAGGGAAGGTAAGCTGGTGCCGAGGGTGACCCTCATGGTGGCAGTGCCCTCACTGATCTTGGCACAGTCCTACAGGGTCTGACCATGGTGTTGGAGCCAGGAGCTGGTAATAGGGTCCAGCAACAACCTCAGACAAGGCAAATGATAAACCAGGCCCAGGGTCCATCCAGGGAGCCCATTCAGGGATGAAAAGAGACAGGGCCAGAAACAGGACTGGAGACAAGGCTACAACATGATTTCAAAGTCCAACCAGGGGATGAGGCCAAAGACAGGACTTACTTAGAGACAATCTGAAACCTAAGATTGAAGCATGTGTGCAGCCAACAAGCTGCCTACCATGTAGGTCCAAGGTCCAGCCAGGAGGCAAGCCTGGGGGCAAACATACCTACAAAATAGTTCAGGCAAGGACTGAAAGCCTGGACTTAAATGGGCCCAGAGGCAGGGGAGAGGGCCCTGGGTGAGGTGGGTCAGGGCCATTAAGACCTGCTAGTGCCCGCAGATCCCTGGCATTGTAGAAAAGATAGTCCTGTCACTGAAGAGCTTTGTCTATAAGAGAAAAATATGGGGAGTTAAGAAATCATGCACCTCAGTTTCTCAATGTGTCTTAGTAGCGCAGGTTATCTCTGTCTTTGCAGGGGCAAAATTAAGTAATCATTTAACTAATTTCATAGAAGGAATCACAATGTAACAGGGGAGTTGAGAGAATAACTGGAAAGCCTATAATGGTGTTTTAGAATTTTGTACCGCTAATAAGTGATCACTACCAAACAAGCTGTGAAAATAGATGACAGAATTTGGAGCAGCTCTATAGTAATTTTTGAATATTCTATATTAACCGCTCTGTTATTGGGGTACTGAATGCACTAACTCAGTGTGTTTGTCTAAAAGGCAGAAGCAGAAAAAAAGAAATTACTGCTGAGAAGTGCCTTATCTTGAGCCCACACTTGTGAGCTATTGAGGGACAATAGTTGAGCCTTTGGTTTTGAGAACTTTGTTTTAATCTCCTGCTGAGTTTACAGTACTGGTTTTATCTAGGAAGGGCAAACCCTGAGAATACAGAAGAATAACCCCCTTGTGACTCTGGGTGTTTAAATGGGATTCTTCCTCAAAAGAGAGGTTAGTGTTTTGTTGGGGGAGGCAGGCTGACATGTGCAATGTTTGAAAAAGTAAGGTCTGCCCATCCTAATGGGCAATGGAGTGAGCCTTTGGCAACGATAAAACAGAAATGTCTCCAGCTTTTCAGAATCTCGTTTTTTTTAATGACCGCTTTGATTCTACAGTTAAATAATGAATGTTTTCACTTTTGGGAGCTGTTTTGTCAATATATGTGCCTGTCAGTACATTATTGACTCTAAAGTGGGACTAAACAGGCTGTTAACAACTGACCTAATGCATATATGCTGGTTCCTGTTAAACGGAATGTATCTAGCTGAATAATATTATTGATTTGAAATATCAGTTTTGTATTTATTCTAGTCTAGTAAGTCAGGGCTGGGTAAAGACACAATGTAGCTATGAATGATGAGCTTTAGCACAAATGGGGAGATTACAACTGTTTTGTGCCTCCTAGATCCACTTCCAAGTAAATCCTTTCATAGAAACTTATTTCTGTTCTTGGTTGTTGTACTCCAAATTTAATGGTATAATGCATGCTTCAATATATGCTTTCTGTTTTTTATAAATTCGCTGCAGTGTTTTATACTAAACACTTTGTTACCACTCATGGGACCTGTTCAAGCCTAAATTATAAACTATGTGACAAATTTTATGAAGCTGCAAAATTAAGTTAAACAAATGCAACTGTTTACTTGGTAATTATTTACTTTATTTACAATTCCATACCACTCTATGGTACTACATTGCAATTAAGTCATCAATATTGACTATGAGTGCCAGGAGCATCCACATTATACCTGAGGCCTGCAAATAAGCTGTCATCAAATGGAATGAGCTAAATGCACAGGAAATACTGAAGGTACCGGTCCATGCCACAGTTGGGTAATGCAGTCATCATACAGCCTGGCTACATGCTTATTTCTGTCTATAAATTCAGACAGATAATGCTATTTCATTTATCAGAAGTGCTGTATGGGCCTGTATGCCGAGAAGTCCATATAATATGTGGCATATATAGATAATTTCAAAAGATAAACAGATTGTAGCTCTGAATTACACTGTTTATATTCCCAGAGAATTCAGCTTTGTAACTCCTTAGGAGAAGGAGTCCTTGTTTCCAAAGTTATTCACTGAGAACCTAACAGCCAGGAGTTTCTTTGTCACAAAGGAGTGGAGTATAAGAGTTAGGGGCCTCTTTGTATAGGCTTCACATGCCTGGTAGAGAATTCTCCTCTGCCTGGCTCTAGTACATGGGAAGCACTGATATTCCTGCTCTCCTATCAAGGAGATGGATGAGTGTGGCAGAAGGTATTGCAGCTTTGTGTTTGTGCAGCCATTGCACAGTAGAGGGTAAAAGTGGAATTTCTCATTCAGTGTCCTGCTGGTTGTTGGATTCAGTCTTCACAAATTTATTACTGATTTCAGTGGTTCTTACTGTGGAAATGTGGCAGGTATGGTGATGAAACCTCTGTGGACTTTGCCCAAGATTTCCCCTGAATTAAAACACAGGAAAAGATTCATCTGCAAATCCCTAGAAAGAAGGACAAAGATGGTAGCATGCCAGCCAAGTCAGTCATAGCACGAGAAGTTACACTAGGAGTTTTGCTATTAAACTTTCATTGGAGTAGGACCAGGAGCCTTTTTAAGAAGTCTGCCACTTTGCAGCACGGGGAGGCCAATGAAATATTTCTCCTGGCTAAAAGCTGACTGAATATTTGGAATAAAGGGAATGGTAGCTTAGAAGGAGAATTTCCATGGCTTTCAAACTATACATCAATGAGTTACTTGCTGTTTCTTCTTGTTGTTTACTTAACTGATATTTTCAAACGTCTCTCTGTCGATTTCTGGCATTGAAATATGAGTAGGGGCATAACAATAGAAAGTGAAAAGGCACATTCCCCAGTTTTTGGGTACGTTATTCCATAAATCTCTTTTGTTGTTGCACATGACCAATTGACCTTTGAAACTGTGTCACAAATAACTCCGCATGTTGATGGATGACACTGACCTCTAATAACAATAACAAAAAGAGAGAAAAAATGCAGTCTCTTTTCTCTGTAATCACCATGGACTGCTGGCTGTCAGGCTCAGACTTTCCTTATTGTTCTTCTCATTTACAAGCCAGACAGCATTACAATGGTTTTTACTTATTGGCTAGTACAAGAGCTAATGTGAGGATGGGTAGTGGGAGTGCAGCAGCCAGAACTTCATGGTCTTAACAGGGAGGGAAAGGAACTTGAGAGATCACTTTAAATATATGGCAGGGCCTTTGCAGATGGGAGTGTTAACAGTCTGTTGTGATAAACTGAGATTCACTGGTGTTTTTCTAACTTTATTTCTCCTAAAAAAAAAAAGGCTTTCAAACACACTGTAGTGATAAACAGCTCGTTTACACCAAGAAGCATTCACAAATGAAGATATTTTTGCCTCCTGATAACACACAATATATGCGTTATCCATTAAGAAGCAGACCTGGATTAGATTCTTGTGGACAGATTATGTAATGTTTCCTTTGTATTCATGACTGAAATGGAATAATAGGATTTACCTGATTCAGAGAACAGATCAGACCTTGTTTAAAAGAACAGACAAACCAAGAAAGGGAACAGAAACTTCTTGTATCAATCCAAGTACTTAAAAAATAAATAGAATGGCCCCAACTTCTATAATGCTTTTGTTCTGATGTGGCATGATACAAACTACTTACTATCATTAAAAAAAACCCCAACTTCTATGCAACCATTCAGTTGAAAATGCCGTCATTTAAAAACGTTGATAAAAAAGAGGTAGGTAATAAGACAATGTGTGGAGTTACTGAGAGAATTGCTATATTGGTTTGATAGATCTTTTTTCCCTCTAAGTTTAGGAAGCGGAGAATATTCACGGTACACAATTTACTAAACTTGTGAGCCTAATATGGTGAGCCTTTACCCCAGTGCTTTAACAAAGGCCATTGTGAATCTATTCTGATTGGGTACTTTTCCAGATTTCATGCCCATTAAAACATCAATTACCTCTGACATTTCTATCAGCTGCCTATTAAGTTTGCACTTACTAAATTTCCAGAAATCATGAGCAAACTAATCCAGGCATTAATCAGACTGAGGAGGGAGTAACTTAAAAAAGGAGAAAAAAAGATCAGTATAATTTATGATAATAGATTTTCAAATAAATTGCTTCCTTTAGTTAATAACTTGTTCTCTTGTGACTACATACTTGATATTACACTGGAAGCAGTTGTTTTTCTGACTAGATCAATTAGTTAATAGTTACACAGCACTTTGAAGATGTAAAGCACTATGTAAATGGAGGCTTCTTGTTATTATTGCTAGATAGTCAATAATCTACCAGGCTCATAGTCCTCTTTTTACAACTGTCCAGTTGCCTTTAGCCATCCTGTGAAAGGCGTTGTTTCTTCTTTCTTTTTCATATTTTTAGAGGACCTTCAGTTGTGTTGGTGGATTTTCAGTTGGAGGCCTTCTTTTTTATAATACTGAGTAGTTAATTCATTGTACTGAAAAGACCCAGGAGGGAGACAAGCTAAAGTTATTATTACTTGTTATTACTTATTATTGCCTCAATTAATGGGTTTAAAAGCCCACTGGACCTGGAATCAATAAGATCAGAAATGGAATAAATTAATTATATTTACTCTGCTTATTTTCCTCCCCCTATATGACTGAATACCTATCTCTTAACACAGGGATAGGGGTACATCTCAGTGAATTTCAAAACTATTCGAGTTTTGAAATGATAAGGATTAACTGAGTTGAAATAAACACTATTTTCAAAGGGGCTTGTTTTAGGGATGCACAGCAGGTGACATTCTGCATTGTATGCTGAAGTCAAGTTAGATATGGAGACACACAATGGGTAAGTAGTTAAGCTTCAGTTGAGTTTAGGAGCTTGAAATACTCAAAGGTGGTGGGAGTTCGGCTGTTTGCAAGGAAGCTCTCGGATGCTAATCCGGTCGTTCCTAAAAAAGAGATGGAGTCACTGAAACACAGTGCTTATTTTTCCCTCGGACTTTTTTTATTTAACCTTACAAATATTTCAGCCTATTGCTGAGCTTTTATAGGGTGAAGTACTCTGTATATCACATCCTTATTGTTCTTTCAGAATGAAATGAAAGCTAAGCAAAAAAACGGGAAAGTGAGAATAGGGACATTGCAGACATAGACACCTAAGAAATTGTGATTAATGGCACTCACCAGTTTTATAACGCTTTTGTCTAGTGGCACTGGCCTGGAACAAACAATAACAAACCAACCATAATGTAACATCCCCTGAGAGCCATTTGGATCATGCAGAGGAGCTGGAAAGCCGACAGCGTGAGCTAGTGAAAACTGTTCTAATTACTTGTTAAGATACACTCTAAAATCTAGCAAAGGAATCTGTACAGAGTACCACAAATGGTGCAGCAGTGCCACCACCTGAAAGAAAGGAAGACTCTAAGGATGGGGGGGAAAGCAGTGAGGATAATTAAAATAAATGAAATCATAGTCAAGGTCTGATTTGAAAATCTAACTGAAATCCTACTGCAGCCGTTCCTAATGAGGCCAGCCGTTGGCCGTTCTCCCAGAAATCAGTTTGTTTTCATCTCTAGCACTAAATCCAAGATGTACTGGGTATGATATGCATATGAAACCTGAGCAGTAGAGAAAGGAAACTTGACAGGAAAGGGTTCTCTCCTTGCATGTGGAGTAGGAAGATGCAATGTAGGATCACTTTTTCCCTGAGCTCCTCCTGGAAACTGATGTTCCTTTGCACGCCTCACACTATCCAGTTGATCTTTGCACAGGAAGATTCCAGAGGTATTGGAAAATGAAAGGAGAGGTAAGAAAGGACTACAGCTTTTTCACTCTCCATATCTTTACATCTATCTCATGTTTGATGACTGGGTGACAGGACAAGATAGTAAGAAATATGCTCACCAAGGAAATACGTTTGCTAAGGATAGCAACTGAGCAACCTTACTTTTAATCTCTTATCTATTAAGAGACACTTTTCTGGTGTGAGGTCCCACAGCCTGTGGCCTACCTGATAGGTCATCTTCACAGCCTTACCTACATCAGGGCTAAATACTTAAAAAAAAAAAAATGGTATTGCTTTCTGATGGCAACCTCTTTCTCTGCTCTGTACCAGGGACTGTTATGACTTTATGTTAAATTAAATGTCCAAAGTTTGAACATTTCTGTAGGAAACCCTAATACTTATTGAGGAATCTCAAGTGCTATGATTATGACAAGATAGAACACCATAGAAAGAGGTGAAAGCTGTCTATATAAATTTGTCAATTTAAAGCTTCAAAGGATTTAGAATTGTCATCCTTGGCTGATTTGAAAGGCCCATGTATTGTGGCTCCTGAGACAAAATAAGACTGAAATGTGCTGTTTAAACAATTTAAATTTTTAACCAGGAGTAATTGTAATTAATTTCTGTGTGTGAAATGCTTTTGCATTCAGAATTTCAGGCTCAGTTGCCACTGTAAGTCTTCTGCAACACTGATATATGTGAGTTGGAATCGTGGACTCTTAACAATCAAGGCCTTGTTTTCATTAGGAACATTATAT
>VYZV01010121.1:0-17164 GCA_013401275.1 Pandion haliaetus
TTATAAATAGTTTGATCTATTTCCACTTGTTCCAGAGGTTTTTTCCTTTCTCCTTGTTCATATCAAGGATCAATACTCAAAAAACAAGCTTCAACTTAGTAGGAAAAAACGTAGGTTTTTGTTCCATGAGACTCAGACCCTGAAGACTCTTTTCTTTTAAACCTGGGTTTCTGCATGTTTTCTGCTTGTCAGTGGTGACTTACATTGAGCTAACTATGTTTCCTGCTCAAGTTTTGGCTGTTAGGTTAACTACATTTATTAAGAGTGTGTGTTGACTTCCTGTAGCAAAAGAGGAAGAGGTGATTTCTTGAGTAACAGAAGACATGCAACCATAGGATTTCAAGACCATTGATGAAACGGGAATCTGTCTTGTGACCTCCGTTCTTTCTCTGGGAGGTGCTTACAATACAAACTTCGACTGAACAGGATCTGATAGCAAAGCAGCATCTGGAAAATTATTATGACATCTCAGAATGATAGTATCAATTCTTACAGTTCCCACTAATTCCGGGCTTAATCCTGTATAAAATAGGTGTGATACGACAGTAGCCAAAGGTCTTATTTGCAATTGGTTTCCTGTTAACTGATACAAAAATACATAAAAAGACATGATTCTTAGCCCCATTGAAGGCAGCAGGCTAAAATGAGAGATACCAACTTCAGAAAAATGCTGATATAACCACATATTTCCTTTTTGTAATATTTGTATACGTGTGCTATTTTTGATTATTAAAATATGTAGCTCTTAGCTGCTGCTGCTGTAGGGGAAAAAGAAGGACTAAAAACTAATTCCCAGCTAAGGAACTCAACTGTGAGTAATGAAGACTGTAAGTAGCAGAGACTGGTGGTAAAACAGAAGATAGAATTTCAAAAGAAAGATCAGGATTTTTGTTTTGGTTATAATAATTTCAAGATGAAAAACAAAATGTTGTTGGGTGGAAGATGGCTCCTGAGAGGTAGAGGCAGGGCTGTGAATTATCATCAAATTTTTTTTTTTTATTTCTTTGTTAACTTGAATGAGTACTTCCAGTTTTTGCCATAAATGATGCAGGAATTCCGTTGGCAGCAGTCTCGTTTGTTCCCAAGATGGCTGTGTCTCCTGTTTAGGGACAATGGGGGAAAACAATGTACGGTACTTGTAACTGAAGATCGCAGCGTGTTTATGGAAATAGGCAGAATTAGGCACAAAGTCATAGACTCAAGGCTGAAGGAAATACTATGATCATCTAACCTGCTATCCATCATAGAACTGGTTGTGTAATTGTACCGAAAGAGTATTGGTTTGGCACTTCCTAATTTGTGTACTTTACTGCCCACATGCTATTTAATACTTGGCTTCTGTCAGTTCTTACAAAGGTTTTGGGACTGGCCTTGTTTTACAGAGGGAACAGAAGATGCTGTAGTGTGTAAAACACATATCATCATTAGGATTTGCACCGTCCATGATTGTCTACCATTTTTGAGCTAAAGATTTGGTTAGAAGGGTTGGCAGCAGGAGGAGGTGATCTTCTGTGGACAGTTCTCTAGACAAAGGTATTTTACTCTGGCCATAGTTAATGTGTCAGAATACTTAGGTATTTTCTGGCAGAGGCTATTGTTATGTGGATAAGAATTTATTTTGTTGAACTGAAGATGCTTCCAGTTTGCGCTATTGGTTTTTTTGGTAAGTGGTCTAATGAAAAACTAATAGTGGAGGAGTGTATAGAATCACTGAGTTAGTCAGCAGAAGTGGCTGAGATGCTGAATGCACAACCAAAAGTGTGCCTGTATCCTGGGCTCCCAGCAGGAAGAAAAGAGGATCCATTTTGTCTGTTTCCCATGAAGGTGTGCTCTTTGTGCTGTACAATGAAGTCAGGGAAAAATACAGGAAATGGTGATTTTTAGAAAGCCTTAGGTTGATTTAAATGGATTTATGAGAGATCTGGAAGGGTACCACAAAGGAACCCCTAAGCTCCATGCCTTAGCAGATATGAAAGTGTGATCTCTGATTCAGATACAGCTGAGAATTAAATCAGCAGCAAGAAAATATACGAATAGGGTAATATCAGCTAGTGAAACTATTTGTCTGAGCATCAGTTACAGAGCTAGCATTTACGGCTTTGTCTCTTTTTATGACAGTACTGGATATTACAAAGAATTAAATGCTTTGGTCTCTTTTCCTCTCAAGTGCATTTGTATTTCTTGTGCAGCTTTCTGAATTTCTCTCTTAAATGTTTTGTGTTCACTAATCATGAAAATATCGCATCAGACAGAAAATGGTGGTTTTACAGATGATTTTGATTTTTGTTATAACCTCCCCCTGTAATTTCTAAAGCCACAAAACATAAAATGTAACTTTTTAATTTAGTGTATTTCTTGGGACTTTTTTTGAACCTCTCTTTCCCCTGTTCCCCCCCCCCCCCCGCCCCGTATTAGCACAGTGGTCTACTTAGTTCAGTTTTATGTCTCTTGGTTTTTCTTCCCTGCCACCTCCCCAGACTAGAAGCTCAGTGTAGCATTCAAGAAATTTTGCCATGAATCATTCTATAATAAATGGCTAATAGGAAAATTTATTTCTGAAAGTTATTTAAAGTTGTATGAGATATGTGAATTTATACAAGCATGATTGCACAGAAAAGCTGGCAGTAGTCAGTAGGAGCAATAGTGTGATGTCAAATATGTGATCAAACATACGAGTATCTGTTGAGCTCCCAGCAGCAAGAGAAGGATCCATTTTGTATGTTTCCTGTGTAGAGAGGTGCTTTGTGTTCTCTAATAGTACTTCATTTCTGATATTAAAAGATAATGTATCTGTTCTTAGCAATGCTCAGACAGTTTAATTACCACCTAAGTTCAGATATTATTCCTTGTCAGATTTTTAAAACTGTAGTCTTCCAGATACTGAGATATCTGCCTGTTACGGGTTGCTGATAGCCTAGTCTGAGAAGTGTTTGTGCTTTATGGGAACAGAAACTGTATTCATTACAGGCAGTGGAAGATGTTTAGCCAGAAATTAGGAAAGGGAGGTGCACATAGAATGTGGGCAGAAGGAATACAAGCCTTTTGGTGACTCACCACTGTTCTGACTTGGAAGGACTGCTGGCTCGACTCCGGGTCCGTTCAGGGTTTTGTTTTTTTTAAAGACGTATCTTGCATTTGGTGATCCTTTGGTTTGTTGGTCATATTGCTGGAAGGATCTGCTGCATCTCTGGGTCCTATTGTCTTCTGCTCCCCACCCAGGAGGCTTCCAACCAAAGTATTTCGATTAGGCACTGAAGGCATAGTATGAAGTCAGTGGAGAGATGTGGATCCCTCCCAAAGGTAGGGCAGAGCAAGAGCTTCTGTTAGGCACGGGCAGAGGATGGGTCAGAGAAGCCAATTCTTGCCATTCACTATGGGGATCCCAGGCAAATCAGCCTTCAGAATCCGAGACAGCTGTTCTGTGCTGAAAGGCAGACAAGCAGGATATCACGGCCTTCACCCTTCCTCTCTCCCTGCAGTGACTGATTACAGATGTGTAACTATGCTGTTGTTCCCCTCCCTGGGGAACCTGAGGCCGTGGGCTGTCCTCCCTTGCTTTCCCTCTCTCCTTGTCAGTCAGAGAATTTGGAAGCAGTATTGATTGGAGGCTTGAGGATTTTTCTTGAGTGAATCTCTAGCTGCTAAGCTTGATAGCTCATCTTTGGCCTGTTAAAAAAGGTCCCTCTCTGCTATTCCAGTTGACTGTCACCTCTTGTAGTGCCATAGTCTGGATTTGTTTCTATGTAGAGAAAGTGAAATGTTTTGTAGGAGGTGCTGGAAAAATCTTGTGGGTAGAAATTGGCTTTTTCATTTTCCTCTGCTTTCCTCTGTTGGAATAATTCCAAAGAAAATGCATTGGTCATGCAAGTCTCTTTGCATTGCTCTTGGTGAGATTGATTTGGCATTAAAATCTATTTTGTGTAGCTCACTGATGTTTCGTGTCTCACTGTGAACATAGAGTTCTTGGAGGCTTAACATCTTTAAATCTTTCCACTTAAGGCCTTATCATGCTCTAAAAGAGAAATTTAGGATTCAGATTCAGTTCAGTTCCTATTAAGGGCAAATATACCTTGTTATTCTCTTATTGAGGTAAATCAAAAGTCAAAGACAGTCAAAGGTTGTTAAGATCTGCAAGAAATTGTTACGAAATCTGTTGAACTTTAACAGCCATGCATTTTGTCAGATGGATATTCACTTTGAAAGATGTTTCTTGCAGGAACAGCTTGTTGGTGATTTTTTTCTTGAGGTATTGGCAGGTAAGCTCTGGCAATTTTAAGAGGTTTGCAGCCCCATCAGTAAATTGGTAGAAGCAAACTTATGCCAGGTTCTGAACTGCAGTTGTTTACAATCCATCATATTAACTTAAACCACCACTGACTTCAGTTTAAGTGAATATGTAGGACTGTAAAGTCAGTCCTTCTGTCAAGTTTTGTGTGTGGACAGTAGGCTCTTCTGTGGGGAGGCAGCAAATACTTGGGACTGGTAGGCTCTTACTCTCACAAGAATCACCATAAATCAATAGCCAGTTCTCTTGGGCTCCTGTTCCATCTGTGTGTTCCTTCCTCGGCAGTGCCATGGAGGTGGCCATTCTAGTTTACTGTGCATATTAGATTTCTGTGTTTCATTGTTAATTTAGCAGACACCAGGTTTGCTGCTCTCTTAGCAAGTCTGTCGATGACAGCAACTTGAGGGGAGCGGTCAGTGCGCTGGGGGGCAGGACTGCTATTGAGTGGGACCTACTCAGTGTGGACAAGTGAACTGATAGGAACCTCATGAAGTTCAAAGAAGGGCAGATGAAAACCCTGTGTTTAGGCTGGAATAAACCCACACAGCAGGACCGTCTGGATGCTGACTTGCTAGAGAGCAGCTTTGCAGAAAAAGACCCTGTGCTTCTGGTTGAAGACAGGTTCAACACCTATCAGCAGTGTGCCCTCGCAACAAAGAAGGCCACTTGCATGCTGGGCTGTGTTGGCGAAAGTGTAGCCAGCAGGTAGCGGGAAGTGATTCTTCCCCTCTAGCTGGCGTTTGAGATCACATGTGGAATATTGTGTCCAGCTTTGGGCTCCCCAGTACAAGGAAGACTTTAATAAACCACAGCAAGTCTGGCAGAGGGCCACCAAGCTGGTCCCAAGCTGGCCTCAGGCTTCTTGATTGATGCGCAAGGAGAAGCTGAGGGAGTTGGACTTGTTCAGCCTTAAAAATAGAGGGCTGTCTGCAATCGCCAAATGTGCAGTATTGAGAAGACAGAGCTGAACTCTTCTTGGAGGTGCACAGATGAGCCCAGGGAAGCAGGACTGCAGGTGCACTTGTTCAGAGCACTGAGGCCTACAGGGACATTTCCTAGCTATCTATTATCCACTTCCCATTTCCATGTGTCCTAGCCATGCCTGCTAGTGCAGAGAGTGGTAAAGCTGGAACTGCATTCATCGTATGTCCATTAAAAGATGGGAGGACCAGTCCATTCCTGTTTCTACTCTCCTTGGTTCTCCTGATGTTGTAGTTTTACTTGCTTTATAGTATTTTTCTTATGTAGACTCCTTGGCAATACTTGGTAGGAGAAACATTCTCCTTTCATATGTCTCTCCTTCCCAGCCTGACTGGGAAAAGTCCAACTGTTTTAACATCCTTCAGAATGAGAAATGAACAACTGCTGCATCTATCCCTGTGAATGTGGAACAGCTGGAAACTGGTAGGAGGAGAAAGATATTCTGGGCAGATTGTGAAGCAGATGAAGAGCCTCATGGACCATTGTTGAAGGAGAGAAAAAAGTAAGAGGTGGTAAGGAATGTCCTAGTAAGCAGGAGTGTTTGCTATCTTCTATGCTTTTACACTTGCCAGTGTGAAGGTCTGTAGCTCCTTCTCCAGTAATATCCTAGCTGTCTTGGATGTACAGAGAAGGGGCAGTGCCCTTTTCTGGAGAATTGAAAGAGCCCGGAAATAACTTTTGTATTTATAGGTCATGTTTTTGACTTTTTTTTTTTAGGTTTGGATAAAAACTTTATTCCTGTGTTGGAGATGACTCATAGCAGCAATATTCCTTCTTTCATTGTAAAATCTGATACTATGGTTCAGTTTATATTTATTCTTTCTTGAAATATCAATTTTGGTTTTAACCACGTTATTTAATACTTGATTACTGGTTATCTACAGGACTGCGTCTGCATACTATTTTTTAAAATATATTTCTTCATTGTTAGTAACAATACAACTGTTACTGGGTGGCAAGTTCCTGAGTTAATGAGGCTTTCCATAAAGGTCCATTGAAAGATAGTGTCTCACTTTCAGAAAAGTTAGTAATGAGCTTCATTTTTAGGGCAAACCTTTGTTCTTCATTTCTTTTGCGTATCTTCTGTGTTTCTGTTAGGAGGTCTCTTTGTACACGCTCAAGATGAAGGGACTTCCTAGTTGTCTAGAAGTGACTAAGGTCTTCAATGAGTTGTGACAGTTATTTGTAGCGTATAGTCCCTACTGTAAAGGTGGACATGTCTAAATTGAGGCTGTCAAAAGGGATTGTGAATTGCATTTCACAGTGCTGTAAGAACATGCAGACAAGTCTCTCTGAAGACCTCAGTATTGGTATTACATGGAACTGCTGAGCTGCTTGCTGAGGCTCCCTACACCTACATCATTTATTAAAACATTACTACTTATTTATGTTCTGATGCTAAAGTAAATGCCCATTTTGTTTTGTAGATTTTACAGGCTTTTTCTTTAGTACTTAGCTCTTTCGTATCACTCTGCTTCATTCTCCAATGACTGGGGTGTCTCTCAATATCTAAAGGATGGCTGAAGGCAAAAGTTGGTTTGCTTTCTGTTAAGTATAGCTGTCTGACTGCAGAGGAATCGTCAGTGGCTCTACATATTTGCTCAGCTCACCTACTTGTTCCCTTGGGATTCTCCTGAATGTAATGAGCTGGAGCTGAATATATGAGTGTTGCTCACATGTACAGAATGTGGTAAATATACCATGCTGCTCAACATACTGTTGAGATTCTGCATTCTTGCAGCAGTTCAGCTAATCTGTGTAGTGGGAAGGTCTTATTTCTACTGAAATACTTGGTTCCTGTGTCAAGATGTTTCATGTACAGATTCTGAAGCATTTTACCAAATTAGTAAATGCTACCTTCATTGCGTAGATATGGAGACTGTACAGGAAGAAGTGATTTGCTTAGTCTCTTGGAAGCTGAGAATGGAACCTGAATTTCTTTTTTTTCTTGTTCCTTATTCACTGAATGATACTATTTTCCTTAAATAGTAATTTTTTTCCCAAAGTTTTATAAATAATTTGGATAGCCTACTAAATATGCATGCTCTAAAGTACTCAAACAGTTCCTTTTCATCTGGCACAGCATGGAGCTAGCAGTTTTATCCTTAATCTACCCACAAAATATGTGACTACTGTGTTCAATTTATACAGGGGCCTATTCTTAGACTGCATTATAGTTTATGAAAAATTATTGGCATTATTTCATTAAATTAATAACTTGTAGGAAAAAAAAAGGGCAAGCAAGAAGGTTCTAAACGTTACTTACACTATACCAGTTCATTCAAGGACTTTTAACTTTCTATTTTATCAATAAAACCAAAATCAAGTATCTTTAGCTACCCAAAAATGCAACAAAGCTTTGTTTTTTTAAAGTAGTGCCTTCAGTGGCTCATCTAAGTTTTACTTTTTTTCCTGTTTTCTCAGATATTTTCATAGATATAGATAAATATACTAAATACTTTAGTTTCAGATGAGATTTTTTTCCCCTCATGATTTTGAAGGTGATTTCTTAATTCTGTGCATAGTGGTTATATTATAAAACAGGATTTTCTTGGCTAAGGAAATAGAGTGGGGAGAACTGGTCCATGCTCTAAAATCCAGTTGTAATCCAGGGTCCGAGTGCAGGATTTCTTCTGTATGTCTGCGGACCCAGTTCTGTAATGGTTGTGTGCATGTAATTCCTTGTCTCCGTAGGGTGCAGGCGAAGGATGAGCTGCTGTGCACCAGCAAAGATCCTTGCAGGGGGCAGTTACTGGGAGTTGGGACCTGTCAACAGAACAACTGTGTATTGTTTGTGGATAAGGTGGTCCCTTTCCTGGTGGGGTCCAAAGATTGCCACCTGCCTCCAAACCTCAGGAGCGTACTCTGTATGTAGGCTTAGACAAGTAGCTACCAATGATGGTTTCAGGCCTGCTATAAATTTATGAAGAGCCACGGTTGGTGACTTACTGTACCTGACCTGCTGGATTAGTATGAGCTCTCAGTGTGGAGGAGGGTGAGTTAAGTAATAAAATTCTTGGATTGAACACTTTAGTGCAAGTCGTCAGATTTGCCTTTGTGCTTTTCAGTGAGAGAGAACTAAAAAAAAACCAGTCTTCAAGGACTGGAGGGAGGTGCAGTGTTTCTCTTTGCCGCCAAATTGCGGGTTGTATCTTTTGATACCTTGCTTCTGTGACAGGATTACAAAAGGAAACATAAAGAAACTGATCCAATCTGTTCTGAGGCCTTGGAAAGCTCTTGGATATTTATTATCCACCACAGTCTGAAGAAAAAACACCAAAGGGCTGTTTTTTTGTTTTGATCTTAATTTAAATATTGCTGCATTTTGCATTCACCTTTGTACATGTGATCCATAGTTATTTACTTAATTTTTAATAATTGAATGCAGAGGCTGAAATGTTACTTATGGTATGTAGTTCAAATATTTACATAGGAAGTCAGTCTTTTGACCCATGTTTTATAGGAGCTATCAGTGTGGTGTTTTTTTCATTTGGTAGAAACTTATCTTCTATTTTACAGATGGGTTTATTAAAACACAGAGATTAGTGTGTATGGATTTGGAATTACATATTTTTAATTGCACATCTTCTTTTCAAACCTTTTGACCTGGTGGTTTTAAGAGTGGACTGATGCTTTATGTTATCTGGACTATGGCTAGATTCTCTCTTTTTTTTGGTGTTTTTGTTTGTTTGTTTGTTTTGTTTTTCTGAATATGAAATGGAATTAAGACAGGNACTTCTACTGTTGAGTTTTGTCTTCTGCAGCCATTAGGTACCTGGTTGTTCTGTGAGGTGTCAGTCTAGATGTGGGTCCTCACAGACTGTCTCTTGTGCTCTTGTGGAGCTGGTAAGGGAGGTGAGAAATGCAAAGAAGGCCACGCGATTTAGACAGTTAGAGTATCCTCTGGGACATGGAGAAACAAGGACAGGTTACGTTGTAGAAAGAGGAACAGATCTGACAGGGCTTCCTACAGAGGAGGAAGGAGCAAAGAAGCGGTGGCAGGAAAAACTTCTTAACTTAAACAGGCTTGTCAGTTCTGAAGTCAATTGTATTTTACCCTTGCATGCTTGACTGTTAATGAGTTTTGTTTTGTTTTGTTTTTTTAAATAGGTTTATAACATACCAGCGAAAGAAACTTACTTTCTTTTTTTCTCATTTTTTTTCTTTCTGTTGAACAAAGATGCTCTGTGGCTTGGTTCTTGTGTGTAATGTTCTACACACTACTACTACACCTCATGTAGTGTTGAGACCTAAACTTGTCATTGCAGTCCACTTTATATATCTTTGGCTGCCATGAGAAATTGCTTCTCATTCCCTTTGGTTCCCAGATTCTTATGACTGCACACACCATGATCATTAGCCACTGTTTTGTTTAAAACTGCAAAGGAATTGCCATGACAGACTAGGCTTGTTAACCCGTGCTATTTCAGTATTCAGTGATCAAGAGTGGAGGTTTCAGAGGAAGATGCAAGAAGCTGCCTATTCTTTGGCTATTTAGAGTTTGGGTTAAACTCTGGAATACGATATTTAATAGATCTGGGAAAATTATTAGAGCTCTGGATATTTTTGTTACCCCATATAAATGTCTAATCCTCTTTCCAGCCTTGCTAAGTCCTCAGCCTTAATGACATTTTGTAGCAGTTAGTTCCACTGTCTAATTATGAATTTATGATAGAGTATTGCCTATTTATAATGTTTAAATTTCATTGGAAGTCCCTCGTGTTAAGAGTTGGAGAGAACAGAAGCTTGCCTTACTTTTCTGCCTTAAGGGCCTTGTGACTAATCTGTTCGTTTCAGGGATTTGTCTCATAGAAGAGAAACCCAACTGCACAATATTCAACTTAGAGTTTCTGAGAGGTTTTTGCAGGCTAATTACAAACCATTGTAAGGAGCCTTGAGATTCCAATGTCAGTGATCTTTTACATTTGAGAGAATTTAGTTCCAAGATTTTGGTCAACAGCAGATTAAATTTTATTTTCAGAATAATGTTCAGTGCTACAAGTTGCAGCACTCAGGTTACCTGAGTGCTGCACTTGCATAGATCCCTGTGAAAAAAACAGTGACAAATCAATGGATGACTGCTTCTGAACATGGATTTCAGAGGCTCCTCAAGTGTAGTGAATATGCAGTGTCACAGTCTAAGTCAATGAAGTGTTCATGAGTCTGGGCATATGCATCTCACTGAAAGCATGGTCACAGAAATCCCAATTAATTTGTCTTGAATCTTTAGGGTTTTTTCAGATTTTTGTAAAATATTACCCCAGTTTAGACAGACCTAATTTGACTGTAAAGAATATTACAGTTCTCCTAAACTTTCTATATAATTTTGTGGTTGTCTGTATCTTGGTGTATTTCTTCTACTTTATCAGGGTTGATTTCAGGATATTTCATTCCTATTGACTTTTCTACTGCTGCTAGTCACAAGTTACTTAAAGAGTCTGTGCTTTGAATGAAGAACATCTAGACTAGACTTCTATTTATGTACTGACAGCTCGGAACATACCACTGTCTCCCTAGAAGATACACACACACAGAGCTTTCCACAGAGTATGTCCCTCCATGTGACATTCAGAAAGTTGGAAGAACACTTGTCCCAAGATGCTGGAGAACAGGGAGTATATCATCGCAAATCTCATCATCTTATATGTAAGTCAACAAAATGCCAACAAAATTGAGATGGATAATTTATTTATGTCTGCTTCTCAGTGAAGATAAAACCACGCAAACTAGGTCAGTAGAAGGCACAAATCACTGTAAAATCAAAGCGTGTTTAAAGTTTCTCCATCACTCACATCCCTGCCCGATGCATGGGTGGCTGTAGTTGCTAAAATAAGTTCCTTTAATAAATGACTGTACTTCTTTACAAATTAAAGATATCCTTTCATTCTCTCTGGATATATATAAAAACAGTGCCCTGTTGGGCCCTAGTCTGCCTTATATGTCTTTACTTGCTATGTGACAAGGTTAGATTTCATGTCTGCTGGGTTGCTGCGTCTAAAACCTTACTAGGGAAGACAGTGAATTTATAAACTTCTGAGCTAATAGTGCTCCTATGACATAGGGTACATCAAGTTGGAGCCAGTCTTTTTTTTGATGTGAAAAAGAGATCTTGACACTTCTTCAGACTAAGTAATAGACTATAATGACCTCTTACTTGTTTGTATTCTAAATATTCCTTAATGGAGGTAAAATAATGCAGTTGGCAAGATGAATTTCGACGACTGTATGGGCTCCATCAGAATGGCTGTGATATTTAGTGTGTGATCCGAACTTCTTATATGGACTGAAGGTTTGTAATGTTTACCTTTTTTGTTGTGGGAGGTGTAACAGGGGGCTTTTGAGGCGCGTGACGGCCTGCAGACCAAACATAACTTGCCACGTGAGTTGCTGTGGCTCACAACCCGCACCATGTTATCCTTGTCTTTGCAAACCCCTCAGCTGTCCTCTGATCCACTGCCTGTCCTTAGGGTCATGTGGTGGACGGAGGGCTTCGCATGCCGGATAAGTACTTGACATATTTTAAAACATCATGTATTTATCACCTAATATTAATAATTTCTCTTGATTTTCTTATAATTAATTAAGAATAATTTTAGTTTTGTAAGTAGGCCAAATGGCTCCTGTTTTGTTACTTGCACTTTCAATTCACATAGCCTGGGTCTTGCTAGATGAGGTAACCCAAGGGTGTTTGAACATACTCTTGGCTGTTAGACACTGGAGAAAATAGCACACATTTCAAAATCTACTTCAAGTTTTAATTGCATCAGCTGCCTGGCAAGAAGCAAACGTTAATAAAAATAAATACTGTCTGGTAGTGGAAATAAGGAAGTAAAAAAAAAAAAACCAAAACAACAAACCTTTTGCTTAGAACTTTTTTCATATCGTTGAGTATTACAAAAAAAACCCCAACATAGTCTACAGGCAGTGTTTGCTAGTACAGTTTCAGAACTACTTTAACCTTCAGCCAATTCAGCCAAATGTTGTCCTGCTGTTTTAACCTTACAAGACAAGCAAGGATATGTAAGTTGTATACTGTAGTGTCCTATCTGGCCTTCTGAAACAGGTGAGAAACACGGGAAAAAATCCCATGCCTGGCCTGTGCAAATATAAAATGAGCTTGGTTGTCTGCTATTTTGGGGGATGACATTAAACGATGTACATACTAATCAAACACATTATAGAATTATGTAATATTCTGTAATATGGCTGAGTCCTGCCTAGCCTTCAGCAACATATTTACCTGAGGGAGTAGCAGGGTTGTAGATGTCAATTTTCTGATGCTAGTGTGCCTGGCTGTTGGCTGCTGTGCTTTATCCCTCCATATATCTGCTGTTGGTCAAACGGTGGTGTTCCCACACCACCCCCAAAGGCTGGGATAGCATTAAAAGCCTTTAACAATGTCTGTAAATTCAGATTTTTCACTTCCCGAAGACTGACCACAAGAGAAACCTGGGTTTGTTGAATATGTCAGTTCTCAATCAACTAATTTGCTTTGTGAAAACTTAATAGTAACCAGGTGCTTTGAGAGATTGCAGAAATAGTTTTTTACTTTATATTAGTCACTTTATAACACAGTACACATTGTTAACCAATTAGTAGTACTAGGCAAAAAAGAAGATATATTTTATTATGGAAAAGAATTAAACCCAGTACTTTTGCCACTTTTAATGTTACAAAAATGCCATAGAACTTTATTATTATTATTTTTTAAGATATAATCATTGTTAGTTTATATCAGCTTCTGCTTATGTTGTGACAATAGTGTGCCCTGTAGCTTGCACATATGTAAAGTTCCCTTTTGTTGAAGGGTAACAGTGTAAATATGTAACCTTCAAACAAAGCAGGGGAAGGTGGGAACACTGGAAATCAGAGCCCGTCTGGCAAGCTTGCTTCCCTGATCTTGGATTGGAGTTTAAGAACTGTTAAGATTTTTCTGCCTCCAGATTAGACTATACGTCTCCGCTTAGAAGGCTAAGATTTGCTTCTCTTTGGTAAATGTATTTAAATAATACTCGCTACAGTACATTTAAACCTTTTCTCTTGCTAGTGGATATGTGTGTTATATCAAGTTTGGTTATAGCTTGGAGGTGTCCTGCAAACCTCTGTCCTTAAAAACTAAAGGTGTGGAGGTTTACTACAGCACTTAGTATTTACTAGGTGGTCTTGTGCGTACGCAAAATCTAGCTTCAAATACAAGTTAGTGTAGGTGTAATTCTATTAAAATGTATCAGTTATTTTAGTTTTTTCATTTACAACAGGCATTTTGCGAAGTGCATTGAACCTTATGGTAATGAACTGTGCTGCACTGACTTGGAGCTGGTTGAGCTTTAGATTTTGTGTAAAAGGTTTGAGGAGCTTTACTGAAATGGAATCCTAATTTAGTGAATATAATTTCTTTTTGCAGAGAATAAGAAAAAATGGTAATTCTTGTGGGGAGAGGAAGCAAGTGGACCTGGGAACAAGATACTTAAAATAATATTTAGTTTTAATTTAATGCTATATGGTCCTAGTTTGCTTTTCTCATTGCTGCAGTGAGAATATAGAAAAGCTTGTATTCATGCACTCTGTTTCTTCAAATTATACTTTAAAACTAGATCTAACAGTAGTGATTATGCTATACGTTTTCTTTTTCTTCTTTCAAATCTTACCCATTTTGTATTTGAAAGCCAAAACTGTCAGTGGTCTGTTTACTTTATCTCACTCATGTGCAATGGAAATAAGTGGCATTTGTAGAACACACAAACTATTTTTGCCTGAATGCTCCATTTATGATTTATAGCCAACATGTATCCCTGATTTTCTTTTGAGAATGATCTTTATTGTCTTTGTGTACTAACTCATTGCAGAAGCACTTGTCTATTTTGAGCTAAACCAGACCTCTTGTAAAAAGAATCAAATTATTTCATCATGTTGAAAATGAAAAGCTATAATTACTTGTAATTGGGCTTCAGAATTTTTGAAAATTGGGAAATTCTTTTCCAGAGGTTTAAGATCACTCCAAATCATAACCTGTGGAAAATAGGAAATAATTTTCTGTTCAATTTAAAAGTGATTTAATTTACACTTTTGACAGCTATTTTCCTTTGATATTTGGGTAGGGGAAATCATGCAGCTATGGTGGTTATTGCTAAAATCTTTTCCGAGATCCTTTATTCTATATGGTTCACAACTTTATTTTGATTTCTTTAAGCCCAAGCAGAATCTGCTGCCGTTTAGAGTAGTATGTAGAGTCATTTTGGACTGCTTGAATTTATTAAACATGTGTCTACATTTTATTTACTTGTTTATTTGTTTGTTTCCTTCCCAGTTTTTGTAGTTATTTCATACTGTTTCAACAAAACCACAATGCTCTTCTATGCTTTCATCTTCATAAGTTTAAGTGCAAGCTGTAAAAACCTGATATATGTTGTAGTTCTTAGGTATTTTTTCTGAAGATTTGTGAGGACCCTGTTGTTTAAAAACAACTACTTCAAATCTCTAAACGAACTCATTAACATAATAATAATAAGTGCTGCACCGAGCATACTATTTACGTTTTTGTTTATTTTTTTTAACAGAGCTGAGTAGGTAGGATAACTAGTGCAAGATCACATTGTGTTCAGTTCAGCAAGCAGCCAAGACAGATCTTCCAAAACCCTAATGCACTGGTGAAGGAGGTAACTTCTAGAGTCAGCAGAGGGTTCAGGGGTTCATGGCCAAGCAGGAACTGAATATGAGCTAAAGTAGCAGGCGGGATCCAGCAGCGTGAGGCTGGCAGCCAGAGGCAAGCCAGCTAATGGGCACCTTCAGGCCTGAGGTTAAAACTGGGTTCAGAGTATGGAGAAGCCTTTTTCAGCACTAACTGCGGGGTGGGGAGTGGGGAGAAGAGTGGGTACACAATTAGTTTGCACGCAGGAGGATATAAGGACAATTAGATCTGATGAAAGACGACGGTGGAAAGTGTACCTTACTGTAACCTTTGGCTTCTCCTTCTTAATTTGGGACAATCCCTTAGGTCAAGGCACGTAACTGCTTGAGTTAAGCTTTTTGTGAGCATATTTAAAGTAATTGTATGTCTTTTTAATATTTATCAGCTGTGGTAAGGGCCAGTCTGTACAGGACGTATGGGAAAGGTCAGTTATCTGTAGTTACGTGCCTCTAGTACTCATGTCTAATGTGAAGGCAGGAGATCTGTAGAAGAGATGGGTGTAAACACAGAAAGGAGCATCTTGCTGTGGATAGACTAATAATATAACACTTACATACTAATTTTCATCAGCTGTCAATCTAAGAAATTATTTCTCTATCCCAATGAAAAACTGAGGTGTGGAAAAGTGAAAAGATTTGGCCGTAGGCATCTAGCAAGCAAGTGGTAGAGCCAAGAATAGAAATCAGCTTTCTGTGTTCCCACCCAGTAGTCAGGATTATTAGACTCGAGGCAAGCCAGTATTCTCTTTCAGCACTAGTCCAGTGCCAGAGGTATACTTTCTAGTAGTTACTGAGACCTAGTCTTATAAGACCCTCTGACTTTCTCTGTATTGGAATCCATCTGAGTTCACTGTGATGGATTTTTTTTATAATCCAACTCCTCAACTGGTTAAAAATACCACTTAAAAATAACCACAGATTCTTATAGGGGAAGCAGGTGGAATCTGCTAGAGCTAACAGAAAGTTGGACATCATATATTGGCATTATGCAGCCATCTGCACCATTCATTGACAGTTTGGTTTGTGTGATGGGACCTTTTGTGTATCAAACAATTCTCCCAAAACAGTATAGTTTCAGATTTAAATTGAACCAGAAGCCAAGTACACATCTGCATTTTTCATTATTTTTAAATTTGAATAGCCCATTGAAGAATTGGATCTCTTGATGGTAGGATACATTAATCTTCTTGTGAGATGGTTTTACTATGCACAGAGTTCTTTTTTTTTTCTTTTTGAAAGAACAGGATACCATGTTTTCCCAAGATTAACAATATTCTTAAAATTATTTTAGAGCTGTTATGGCTAAAAGAGTTTTTCTGGATCTTTTTTGTTTGGCTTCTTGCCAATGGCTGCTGTAGAAAGTAAATCTTCATGCAAAGAAGTGTGTGTTCTTTCTGGAGGTTGACAAGGGCCTGCAGAGCACAGCCTAAGCATCTGGCTCGTGAGATTAAAAAACCTTAGAAGGAAGGAACTGTAGACCTCAGAGGAAGAGTAAGCACCTTAAAAAAAAGGTTAGGTGTGAAGAGACAGCCTAAAAAAATGGGGGAAAAAATTGATCAGCAGGAAAAGTTGTCTCTAGTGAACAAGAAGTGTAAGATTCTGGTGAGAACTGATAAAAATCAGGCTCTTAGATTTGGCAAAGGGTATTAAAAAAAGTAATGAGAGGTCTAGCAGGTGATTACTTTGAAGGTTATACTATGATAGATCTTATTAAATATTTTCATTATTGACCTTGCTGCACACATACACAAAATGGAATTCTAGTAACGAAAACCTGCTGATGGCATTGCACTGGCAGACATTGTTGGTATGTTGGAGGGTTGGAATGCCGCAAGAACTGCATTATATTGAGGTCTAGAGTAGTAGAAATTGGATGATGTGTAAGCAGAATGTGAGGTTGGTCACTTAGAGACTACCAAGGTTTTCAGATAACATTTGGGAGTTTGGTGAGTGGAGAGACTCTGGCAGGTTGTTGCTTCTTCAGCAATGCCTCCATTGCAGACCTTAATTTAATGAGTTTACTCTTTTCTGTTTTGAGTTATTTACTGATGAAGGCAGTCCCCTGGATGCCTGAGTCCTGACAGTTTAATTGTTATGCTTGTGATGAATATCCATAACAGGAATTTATCCTTATAATTAGAAAAATTGAGGAAGGAAATACATGGGAAGTTATTTAGGTTTGTTGGGGGTTGTTTGTTTTCTTCTCCCCCC